>VWZS01010170.1:692420-866864 GCA_013397075.1 Rhabdornis inornatus
GCCCCGCTCCGCCCCGCCGCTGCCCCGGATGTGCGGGGGTCGCCGTGGCGGGGATGTCGGTACCCGCGGCGGGGGGCGCTGGCGCGGGCGGGAACCGCCGCCCACCTCGGTGCAGCAAAGCCGGCGAGCGCCGGTGCCCTGGGTGCCCGCCTGCCCCGGGCGAGGGCGGGTGCCGGCTCTGGCGGGTTCTAGTGCAGCACGTATCGACCCGGGGGTCCCCAGCTGAGGCGGCCCTACGGATGGGTGGCTGCCGGCTGGGTGGCTGCCGGCTGGGTGGCGGCTCCCCGTGGCGTGCAGGCTTTGTAGCCGGTGAGCAGGTGTGGTGTTTTCCTGTGTCATCCCTGCTGCGCTGGCACTCCTGCACCCGCGCTTAGCGTGTGCTTTAGAAGTAGTTCTGGTCGGTGAGGACGAGCGGGGACCGCGTGGCACCGGCTCGTCCTTCCTATGTCTTGTAATGGGGGTCAGCAGCAGCTCCCAGCTCCTTGCTGGGCCACGGGTGGCTTTGGCATAGCTTATGTGCCCTAAATGTGATGCTCCAGCAGCGATGTTGGGACGCATAGCTGAAACAAACGTTGCATTGGATACTAGGCTGCAACAAGCCTCTTCTTAGCAATGGCTCCTGGGCAAGGAAGCATCAAAATGTTGCCTATGTGCCCTAGGACCACATTCGTCTTCTAAGATTATTCCATAACAAGTAGAAAATTACTTCACACACCAAGATATATTCTGACACTTGAATTCTGTGAAGTGTTTTATCTTCTCCCTAGTCTTAAAATCAGCTTTTTAAAGTTTATAGATCAAAGTTTGTATGTCCCCTTCAGAAAGTCTAACTCGCAAAGTTTCAGTGAAGTAAACGCTGAGTTTCCTTGAGGAGTGAATCTTGTCTCTGAAATGATGTATAACTTTAAAGAGGTATTTGTTTACAGAATCCAAAACCCATGCTGTGCTCATTATAAACAGTTTTAGCAAGTTTCTTGGCAGAAACCCTATATTCAAAATAGAACTTAAACAGGGAACGGAAAAAAAACAGTGTGCAGACAAAGTTAGGTGAATGGTGAACACATGTCATACTGATACCGCATAATTTTGGGAGGAATTTTTGCCAGTGCTTCCATTTATTTCTCTCTTTAAAGACCTTTTAGTTCAGTCATGGACTGGTTCTAGCCCTTTATCCACAACACACTTGAAGTTGCCCTCTGGTGTTTTCATTTTATTTAACCCTAAGAGTTGTTTTTTAAATTTTCTTTGCAACATCTACAGGTGCCACTTGCTCTTGCTGTCCTCCAAAGTAACTTAGACCTTTTTAAAGGCACTTAGATTTTCCAGCCATTCATTTGGGATGCTTTTTCTTCAGACAAAATCAGTGAGTTCAGAATCCTCATATACACACACAGATCTATTGAGGAGGAGCACTTAGTTTGTGAGGTACCATACAGGACTCTGTTTCCCTATATATTTTGATGAATATTTTGAAGCTATTTCAGGCCCAGCCTCTCTAAGCAGTAGAGTGCAGGCAGCAGCACAGTGATTGTGCTTGAAGTCCATCTGCCTTTTCTCCCCTCACTGGGGGAGTCGAAAGTGCAGGATGGATTCCTGAGAAGACCAGGGTGCCCTGAGGATTAGACTAAAAGGCGATTTGACCAATATTGACTGAAACAATTTAAATTTAAAAAAAAAAAAATCTTTTGGAAAATACCTAAAGGTGTAGTCAGGTGACAGAGTAAACATTCCTGTAAAAATACCAAGGTAGCCAATGCATAAACAGTAGGACAAGGAGGCATTCTTTGCCTAGCAGAGGGCTCTCACATATGCTCACTTTCCATAAGTTGAATGGGATTCCTTGTGTGCTTAAACAACTTAAATGTTTGAGCTTTGCTGTATTGCTCAGCTGATACATCCACCAGGGAGCGTGTGCACTGTGACAGGTAGCTTCCCTGTGAGAGGTAATGCACACAGGAGCTGTCGAGCTGCATTCATTTAGCATTTATAGGCTGGGCTCTAAATATGTGTGTGCTTATACACAGACAGACAATACAAGAAGTATCAGGCTTTCCTATTAAAAAAAAAAAGTGCATTTTAAATTTACACTATTTTTTAAATGATCTATTGTATGCAAGCAGATGTGTTGTGTTATGATTGATTCAACTTGATTTAACTTGTTCTGTTATGACTGATGATGCCATAAGATGTATCCCAGGTTCCTCTGGTGGAATTTCTTTATGGCACCTCAATTATCTACTCTATTGCATTACAGCCAAGTATCCAGAAAACTCACTTAGCAAAAATGCTATTAATCTCATGAAAACGAAAAGTCAGTGTGAGATGTCTAGATACAGCCAGAGACACTTTAAGAAATGATATGAATTTACTAAATTCTGTAAATAAAAAGATGTTTTTTGGAGTAAGTGAACATTCAAAAACGTAGTCTACAATTTAAGGGCTAAGTTTATGGCATTTGCATTTAGAGAATTATACTGAGATTCATGTTTATGGATCGTGGAGCACTACTAAGTCAACTTTGTAAAATTACCATTGGAGGGATCTTTTACAACATGTACATCTTTAAGTCATGAGAATAAATAAATACCTTTTAAAAATCTTTGTGAAAATTTGTCATTATAGTCAATGCTAGCCTTCTGATTTCATGAGACCCTCAAATTCCTCTAACATACACACTGCAGAATTGCCTGGAGGGAAGAAAGAAAATCTTGAAGTATTTTTGTTACTTTGATTACATGTTTGCCCAAGCTGCACCACTCTCCGATGTGCCCAGAACCCCACAAAACTTCAGGTCTAAGGAAAACAGCAGAAGAGCTCCTCCACGTAATTTGTGCTACACCAGGCACTAATGGGCACAGTTTCCTGCACAGGTCTCCATCCTATATCTGCAGCCCACCTACAGCTGCATGGGGGTGAACTGACCACGACAAATGCCAAAGCTGCCAGACAAGGAACTGAAGTTCAGGCTACCTACATGGTAAATGGAAACATCAGTGACCAGACCCCACCAGCATGACACATGTAACTATAATTCACATCAGCAGCATGACTTACTGTCCTCAGGACAACAGCCAGGAGTAACCTTGCCAAAGAATCCTCACAGAACTGGGATTAAAATACTCCCTAGCTGAAGGAGGTTACAATGCCAGGGTTTTGCTGCATCTGAGGCAGCATCCCATTTGAACTGAATGCAAACAGGCAGTACCTTAATGGAGGTAATTTTGCACTCATTCAGTATTTAGATGGTGCTTAGAAACCTTAGAAATAAAAAGTATACTGATGTGCCAGATACAGTTCCCTTTGTCAAAAGGAAGAAATACATAAATACCGTCTTCACATCAAATTTGGGGAAGAGTTTTTCTCACCAGAGCTAATTACCAATGAGGAAATTGTCATTTCTTGTTGAGTTTGTTACAAAGGGTGTCATAAACTAACTTTATTACAGCAAAAGTTGAACTGTATTTGCATTATTTCCATCGCATGTCTTTGCTTTATAAGCTGTCTGAAATAGCTGTTCTTGGAAGGTCTCCAACAAAGCATTCTCTTTGGGGGTACTAACTGCAAATAAGATTAAAGTTTAATATGTCTGGTAATCAGTTTTCTTTTAAAGAGTGCAATCTGATTTCTTATGGTCAGTTGGGATCCCACACATCCTCATCTGCTCTGTTTTTCAACTTGCTACTTTCAATAACCCAAAAAAGGCAATTTGCCAACAGATGTCCTTTCACCACTTTTCCTGAAATGGAGCACCATCTGAGAGGCAGTCATATATACCTTCTACTCCAGAATCCCTGGCTTCTGTCTTTTTCTTTTTTTTTTTCCCCCTTGAGCCTGAGCAAGAACTCAAGTGCTTTATGTGCTTTATGCCCTCCATCTTTTCCCATGACATGCAGTGAATAAAGGTGGGTCAATCTCCTTTTCTCAAAACCAAACAACAGGAGGAGGTAATCTCTGTACTCCTCACTCAGATCATTGATTTGCTCTAAAAGAACTGTGGCTGTACTCAGTGAATTTTTCTTGATATCAATTAAAACATCCTTTGGAGCAAATGGCAAAAAGAAAGAGATCACCACAAGAACCTGTCTTTCATGAACCCAGTCCTACCTCCCAGCTGGATCTGATCTCACCCAGCTTCTAAGGATGGAAGGAGGGAGAAGCTGGGATCTGTGCTGACACCCAGAGGGAAGGAAAGAACAGTCTCACCTCCCAAGCTGAGGAGTACAAATGTCCCAGCACTCTCACTTCCCACAAATGCTCCCTGAGCCCATGAGTGCACAGCCCTTGTCTGCTTTGCTCCTTAGCTGCAAAGGACTAGAGAGAGAACAGGTCTCCTTCACAGAATTCCTTCTCCTATATTGGACTTGAACTAGGATACTGTCCTGTACCTGAGGAGAAAATTAAGGACAGAAAAACAGCGAGACTGGACTTGCAAAACTGGACTGAGTAAGCCTAGCCCTAAAGATATCATGTGGGTTTGACAGCCTAATAATTATTAAATAATTTGGCATCATATGCAAGCTGCATAGCAGCCACACGGCACTCCTGACATGTTTGCATCTTTGCAGCAATACTGTATCACGGAAGGCTCAGGAGTTGCAGGAGACCATGAATCATTAAGGAAAGCTTTTGATAAAAGAGCATGCTGGTGGTGACTTATGAAATTTTTTTTTCAATATCCCTAAAACTCATCTTGACTGATACTATACCTTTCCTATTGGGCCTACTGGAGGAAACCACCAGAGGATAACATCTTCAGACTGTTAGTTCTTCATTGGGGGATAGTTTCTCACATCCCAGTCCTTAATATATATATATATACTTTTTTTTTTTTTCACTCTCCTATTGAATAAGTTGCCCATAGAGGTTGAAGTCTTCCTTACTGGAGATATTCAAGAACTATCTGGACACAATCCCATGCTGTGTGCTCTAGGATGACCTTGCTTGAGCTGGGAGGTTGAACCAGACGACTCACTGTGATCCCTTTCAAGCAAACCCATTCTGTGGTGAAAACGAGCTTTCAGACAACATCAGAGCATATTGGTATATTCGTCAGCTTGGTTGACAGAGGTCCAAGAGGATTTAAACCAAGTTTGCAAAAGTAGGAGGCTCCTTCTAGATATAAACATTTCAAAGAATGTAAATACCAGTTTTCAAAACATTGTTAAAAGGTTCTGGCAGGTATGAAAGTGCTTCCATTTCCATCTACATTAAACCTGGAACATATTCATCACTCTTACACGGCCTGTTATTACTCCATATGTGATAATTTGTTTTGATACTTATTTTTAAGTTCTGTAACAGAAAAAAAGGTGAGTCCTGTGTTTCTAGGACACTTCTGTCACAGCAATATTTCAATATATAACAAAACACTTAATCCACAGGTAAAAAATGTGGCTGTTCAAAAGACAAAAGAAAAATAACTATTAGATTGCATTCAAATATACATGCGACCAAAAGGACTGAAGATTTATCACAAACAGCTTCAGCCTTTACAAAGTGGTCCCATTCTGGAAGAAATATGAATGTGCTTTCTCCCAAGAAAAACAGAGGCAGCCTGAGGGCAACATAAAGATATAGTAAACTTTTAGAAGATGAAGTCTCTATTTTATTTTTTACTACAACAACTTTATGCTATGGATAAACAAAGACAAGATATAATTTTATGCAGCCATTTGAAACTTCGTAAGCCTGGCTAAAGCAACTTTTCAGGAGCAGCCTCAAAAAATAACAGTAAAACTAGCAACTAATATGTTTGCCTGATACACTGTCTCGTCTAGAGGATAGTAAGGTCTAATACCAACAGTTCTCCCTGCAGATGGGATCCCAGTGTTCCTATTTCAGCAGGATGTTTTTGTCACTGACTTAAAAATAATAAGTGATTAAAGTGACAGCAGATACTAAATGTTTTCACATAAAAGCCTGTCACAGATTTCTCACCCAAATGCTTCCATCTATCCTTCACTATTTACCATCACTGTTCACACAATGGGTCAGCAATATAATTTTTTGCCAAAAATGAAACAAGGCAATTTTGTAGGGAATGCTTGAGGCCACTTGGAAACTAATTGCTTGAAGGAGAAGGTACCTTCTCAAAAGGGACTGTAAAAGAGGCACCCGAGGTTTCTTTGTACCTTGATGGCTCCTCTAATAGGCTCTGTTGATCACATACAGAAGAGCAAAGGAGAGGAAATGGGCTTCCTACAGACAGGTCTGCAAGGCGAAGTTACCATCTGCTTCACACATCATAGATTAAGAAGAATAAAAAGGCTGAATTCATCAGTGTACAGATACACTGCATCATTAAATTATGCCTTCAGTGACAACTGAATAGTCCATTTGCCTTCAGCAGCTTTCTAGTGAAGGCAATGATTAGAACTTAATAAACAGTTGTGTTAGAAAAACACTATTTGTTATATATATGGTTTGTTAAGCACAAGCAGCAGAAGAAAGCAGGAACGTTTCCTTTTTTTTTTTCTTTGTTACAAGCATCAGAAGAAATTACTGGCAGATAAAGGAACTGGACTGATGTGATAAAAACACACTACTTATCACTCACTTTTCAGGTAGAATAAGCCCTTAAGGATACATTTGGTAAATTTTCCATTAGTCTGGTATTCCTAAAGTGTGCACAGACTAGCATTCCAACATGTCATTTTCAGTAAAGTACTCCACCCCTAACCTAGATTCCAGTTTGATTTCTCAACTGGCTTTTAAAAATTATTCATACCCACAGCAATTCAATTATTTCATTACATTTACCATTTACGTAAATGGCATTGCAAGTGAGATACACCTGCACCAATGGATGGTTTGGGACACACCAAAGGCGTGTCTAACTTTGTATCCTCTCTGACATCTATCAAAATAAGTACCCTGGAAAAGATTACGAAGGCTACTACAAACACAGGGTGACACCTCCTCAGCTTCCAGGTGAACTTGGGTTTTCTCTTTTCAATACAAAGGTGATTTTCAGTTCACTTGTTTTTTACAACTTGCAGGAGTCCGCAGAGGCAATGTCCTTGAAGAAGATCCATAGCTAGGTCTCTCCTGAAGTGCATGCCTAATGGAAATGTACTGACAATATGCAATTACTGCAGGTGAGCTTTGTAGACAAGCAAGCTGCTGGCAAAAGCAAAAGACAAAAACCACCTCTATGTCTTAATTCAGTTTCTCCATTATGATCATTCCTAGACCATGGGATATCACATACCTTTCCTAGGGGCTTGATTTCTGGAAACAGTGGATGATATCTATGTGGGTCAAATAATTTATCCAAAGTATAAAGATGTTTCTTTGTATAACCAAGAAATAACTCATCACTCAGATTTCTTTGTTAACAATTTCCAAGAATTAGGAAGATGTCTACATTTTTACCGCTACATTATTATTATATCCTTCTACCCGACAATATCAAAGTATAAACAAGTATAAAATATTTGGCTCAGGATATGTTTAAGTGATAAGGGCATTCTAACATGTTTCCTACTGTCTTGCTGTGAAGTAATGATCTTTGATCTTAGTACATTCACTGACTCCCTTCCAGGCTTGCACTGATTTTAGACAAGGTGGATGAAAACCCCTCCACCTGGAGCTATATTGATGCTTACTGCCCAATTCTTAAATCCTGTACAGGAACAGAGCACACTGTGGCTGAGCAAAAGCCCAGGATGGAGGGATTAGAGAAAAAAAAAAATCCAGCACCTCAAGGCAGCACTTGGCAGCTGCTGTCGCAGCCCTAGAGCTACAGCAGCTGCCACAGCCAAAGCAGCACTGCTTGGCACAGACAAAATAAGGAAGGTTTGCCTGATGTGCTTCTTCCCACCTTGTGGCTTGCCTGCATTTTTTAACTCATCCTTTACATGATGAAAATAGTTCTACCTGGAGAGTAATCTTGTGGATCCAAGAGAAAGGCCATGTTTTCATCCCTACTACACAGTACAGCCACAGAAACCTCCCCTATATTCCTCCAGCTAAATATGACACTAAATTAAAAATAAACCACATTATTTTCAGAAATTATATATTAAATAGTTATATAACATACTTAAAAATTATATCTCAGAAACCCTAGCAGAGGTGGACAGTAAGAAAGATCTTTTCCTCAAACGTAACAAACATGGAGACTGTGCAAGCAATGAGCTATATTTTTAGGAAATTATGAGAAAAAGATTGAGCATATAGTCTAGAACCAACAAAGCAGCACTAATGTATTTAATTCTATATGAATCTATTTTCATATATTTATTTTCCTCCAGTCTTTTCCAGAAAAAGGCTTAACCCTCCAGAGTGCCATTTCTGAGACAGCTTCCCATAATGCAAGGGGGAAAAGTATATGAGCTTTCCAGTATAATAAGCGAGCAGATGTGTGTACATACAGCTCAGTAAGTAGGTATTTCCAGAGAGCTTAGATAAAGTGCTTAATACAATGCCCAAATACCACAAGTCCCAGTGGGATAGTGAAGCTTGCTATGGAAAAGAGACAATGGAAGAAAGTCAAAGACAGTGCAGGAATATGACCTTTCCTTTTTGAACCGTTTCAAAATCCAACAACCTTTGTGTGAACTTGTCAGTCTGATGCAGTCAACAGAATGATGCAGCATGGGCTGTGGCCATGGAAGGCAAAATAGTACCTGCTCGGGGTTATTAACTGCATTCCAGTTGTCCTCTACTAGTTCTGGGGCTAATCATCAGAATCAGGAGTAAGCACAATAATACGATTTCTAAAGCACAGTTTCAAAGTTGCACCTTTGCATCTAAACAAAGTCTAGCTTTTTGCTACTCATCTGAATGTACACAAGATCTGAGTTTTATTAAGTATTGGGAGCATTGGCACTGGTTAGTGTAGGCTCTAAGTGAGTAAACATTCACATCCCCCATGATTTTAACCTGAAGTTCTCTCAGCTTTTGCAGATGCAACTACCTTAGTCCCATTCCTTCTAGACAGACAGCTATACTTGCACCAAGGCCAGGAGACGCCACACTGAATGCTAACTGCAGTGCATGTGACCTTGTAATGCAGGGTGCAACCCTGTGACCTCCCTCCCTGCTTCTCAGGAGGCAAACTGGGGTCTCGCCTCAGGCTGCAAAGCACGTCAATGGAACAGTGCCAAAGGATTCAACGGCTCACCCTGCCTCCCATTCCCGGGCAACATTATTAAGCCATGTTTGTATTTTGTTACATGCATCTCACTTTTCATTACAATGTATCACTGCATGGCAGAGTTTTAACAATAAAACTTACGTTATGATTTTAAGTATCCTTCTTTGGATAAAAGCATTTTCTTCTAAAATACTCCCATCTTGCAATGTAAGTGTTAAATCTCTAGCTGAAAGACTATTTATGATCTTCATAGTTATTCTTTCAGGGTATGACATCACGCTCAGCACATGCATATCCCAGAACATGTAAATTATTCTTCCTGAAAATTCCTTTCATTACTCTCAGATTGTTAAACATCATCCAGTGGCAAATTCGTAACTTATGTCTCTCGTCTGAAATCGATTTGCAGGCTTATTTCTTTTGTTAACTCACTGGGGTTTCTTACCTTTTGTATCTACAACAGAACTAAGGATGTAAATATTTTAGGATTGAGAGAATAAATTATTCTAGCCTATTTGCCATTTTCTAAACCTGTATTTATTTACTTCTTAAAAATCACTTTTTTATTGCAAACAATACTCTTTCACACAGTTACACTGTGGTATCCTTTGGTAATTACCTCAGATACAAAATACAATTTTCTACCCAACCTTCGATATAGGACTTCAGTCTCATCTGCAGCCAACTTCTGCTCATGGCCACTTCTCCCTGACTTTGCAAAGGAGTGACCTTTTGAAGTTAACACTGTTTTGTTCAATCACTATCACTTCTCCAACTAGCTGAGTACTATCAGGATGATCTGAGGCCTCTGAAAGCAAAAGGTTTAATCAGAGCTCCTCATTCAGTCTTTGGAAGTATTCTTCAGAAAGACAATACAGGCTTAAAATTGATTTCTTGCAGGACCTGTGAGTGGTTGCTGCAGAGAATAAGGAGATGGCACAGATAGGAGTCCCATGAGGAAAATCACTTTAACATGAAGAACACTGGAATTCCCAAAAGCTGAATTGTGGTGAAAGCAATTTCCTGAAAACACAGTGTTCTGATATTTTTGCCATTGCCTTTTCTTCATGGCTTTTGGAGCTGTTTTTCTCTTAGTGCCAGTAGTAAAGCCTGTACCTGCAGCTTGCTGCTTTCTATCAGCTAAACAAGTGGCCAGTATTACCCTTTGTCATGGTGGATCAGGCCCTTAATCTGAACAATACTGTCTGGAATGATTCAAAAAACCTCCAGGTCATTCTCCTGTATATGGCACAGTTATTTGCTTCCATGTAAAGCATGCTTTTTAGGAACAAGTGCTGTGCTGCTTCTAATATCCAAACAGTGATGAACTCCTGGTCACATATTCAAACAGAGCAGGAAATACTTCCCTTTCCAAATTTCTTTAACCTATGCTCTCAGTCAACCAGAGTTTCTATTTTTATTAAATGGGCAGATTCGCCTTTTCTCACGTGGCCCGTAAAAGCAACCTGCTCTAATGGAAGGTGTGTCTGCCTATAGCACAGGGGTTGGAAGTAGCTGATCTTTAAGGTCCCTTCCAACTCAAATAAGTCTGTGACTATTTTTTTTGTTTGGGCTCTCATAGTTGATCACCTTGCTACCAAAAAACACGCCCTGATATTCTGAATAGTGCCTTTATTAGGATTGTTGTTCTAGAGATACTTCCCTATTCAAATTCAAACAAATTTTTGGATATACACAGATACTGAGGTAAAGAATGGAAATGGACATAACTGATTATTTTTCTATTTGAAAACAAGTTTTCCTGCTGTTCTAGACAGATTGAGAGGAAAAATATAGTAGTTAATGAGGTGGGACATACTGTACTTCTTGACAGCACTGCTGAGCCAGAATACGATTTTTTAACATGAAAACCAATGCAGTAAATAATGTGCCTTTCAAATACAGACTTAAAGTAAAAACCAATACACAAACCAACTAATCTCACCTAATTTTCTCATAACATAATGGCTTTATTGCCTATATTTGTATTTATTACTGCTCCCTCTTCCTCCCATTTCCTACCCCACTCTTTTTTCTCAAAAGAGAAGATAGCAGATGCTAGCAGAGTAACCCTCAAGATAAAAATGCCTAAGAAACCATGTGCAATTTCCCATTAATTCTTTCAAAGCATGGTCCTAAAGGAATATGGTCATGCACGGCAGCCTCATAACTGAGGTCTGGTCATTGTGGAACACAGTTTTACACTGCTAGAATAGAAATGCTGCTCTAACTGTATGAAAAAGCTTACAAAGTTTATAAACTTGTAAAGTTTTAGAAATTCTCTGCTGGCAAGGTTTAATTACCCCCTGCTCTGAAAGCAAAGATTGAAACCATTTGGGAAGAAAAAAAAAAGAGGTGTCAATTATCTAGAATGAGCTGGTGCTTTACATACAGCTTATTAATAAATATATGGTCAGACCACAGCAATTCTACTGAGCCAACCCAGACTGCAAAAAACTTATTTTATGCATGTGATTTGGGAAGCATGAAGAAAAGAAGGCTCATTCAGGGCCGGTGCAGTCACTTGGAAGAACGTTGTTAGCTGGAATGGAATTCAAAGGACTCTGATGGGTAAAAGCAGGTATCTTTGGCTGCCAGCATCAGCATTAACAAAAGCTATGATCTTCTACACTTACTCACAGCTACAGAGAAGCCAAAGTTACCTTGACTATCAACATTCATCAGTAGGCTGGAATCTTACTGTCTAAGGTCTATAATCCTTCCTCTCCCAAAAGCCACAAAGATCGCAAAACAAGATGACTCCTGGAGCCACGCTCAAACACATGGCTTTTGAAATTTCAGAAAGCCAACTCAGATTCTGTAAGTGTGATTTTGGAGTAATTCTAATTTAATTGTTGTGGTTTGCCTCAGAGTTTTTGTGCCTATGTGTTTCAATTAACATTTTCAAGCCAAAACCTAAAAGCATTTTGCTGTAAGTAACAGCAGAAGCTAATGTAAAAGCTAATGGAGATTGTTCTTACCATTGAATAAGTCACAAAGGAAAATAAGAGCCCCAAAGAATTTACCATCTAAGGGCTCATTAAATTCAGTGGGACTACTTCCAAGATTAAATGAACACTTTTGGGCTGAGTATTTGTGAGATCAGTTTCATATTGCAGACGCAAGATACAAAACTTCCCCTTGAGACTGGGAGAATAATTATGCATAACAGGAGGCATGTACTCACTTAGTGTACTCTATAGCAAAACTTTAATGATAATACGAGAGCTCTCTGTCATCTTCTTATACACATTCATACCTCTACATATGTGTATATATAGATATTTTATGTTTTTTTTAAAAGATATAATTTTGTCTGGGTATGTGACTTCCCAATAACATAATACTGAAGTCTCTATTTATACATATATTTATTCAAATCTAATCTATCACTGCTGTATGGCATATAGTGTAATAAGAATTCATAAGCAAAGAAAGCAAGGGGGCAGTTAGCAATGAAATCTTTCACACAAGTTGAAACTTCATTCTCATAAGACATCAGAGCTCCCACCTCCAGTTTAGAGAATATCATCTCCTCAAGTACATGAACTTATTCCTCTTTCTGCAGGAATTCTAGCTCCTGCTATGGTCAACAGAGAATTTTCCTCTGCTTCCAAGAGGAATCAGGCCTTGCTCCATTCAGACAGAAATCACACAGACAAGACAATGGTGTCCCTGCTGATGCAGGAGTTATACATTTTAAAGCAGTAGATATTTCATGATCACCAATAAAGGAAAAAAACTTCAAACAACACAAAACCCAAAACCCACACAACCAAGCTTATTTCTTCTATGTATGGTTTTGGATGTAGCAAAATCCCCCCTTTTCAACCGCATGGACAATTTTAAACAATCAGAATCATATGAAAGTGGGAAAGTGGATATTGACCACTGCTTTGGGACTAGGCATGTTAAAATTCTAGCAAAATTTAAGAATTTAAACCTTAAAATTACAAGGGATTATGATCTGCAGGAAAACCCTTACATCTTGCCACACTGTTCAAACTAGTTTCTGGTATTCATACTAAGCTCCTACCAGGCTGGGCATTTTGTTTGTTTGAACAAAAATTTGGGATTTATGCAAACATTCCTGAAATACAATGAACTTGTATCTTTTCAAACAGGAGATTGAAAACTGCCTACCTGCCTACAAAACCATCATTGCTTCATCAGTTAAAATCACATCCCATATTGCTCTCATTCAATCAAAAGCCAGTCTGAACTTAGTAAAAAACAGCTTACTGGCATTAGCTAACACCTACATTAAACAAATAAAAATAAACTAATAGCTCATGCAAAAATTAAGGCAAGAGTGGAAAGGAAAAGAAAATTAATTGGAGTAGACTCTTTTCTCCAAGAAACATTAAAAAAAATAGCAATTTTTAACAAGCATTGGCAGAGCACACATTCAGAAAATCACTTAAGATTTCATCATGGCAAAAGCAAGATAGCATCAATATTTTAGATTCTGTAACATCTGTTTACAGTCAAGAATTTTTTCTGAAGTACTATAAATTGGCAATTGTTTATGTACAGTAATGGACTCAATTACTCCTACCCCAGATTATGCAATAAGCATATTCAGTAACTGAGATAATTAAGCAACACATATATACTCTGAGCTACAGCATAGCCTTGCCAGCATTAATTCTGCCAAATCAGACAACATGCACACATTGCAATGTCATTTATTCACACTTCATTTTTCAGTACTTCTTCCTTCACTGTTCGCTTCTGTAATGCTAATGTACCATTGCCTTGCAAATAATTTAAATTATGGTCTGACCACATGCAGTTTGAAGAAATTAATGTGTGACCTTCAACACTACATAGAGATACACACATGCTAGAAAACAAGGTTATGTAGCATTAGGGAAACCACTACACAAACTTATGCACATCAGAAAATTCAATACACCAACCAAAATTTTAAGACACCTTTTGATTGCACAAAGATGTGTTATAGCCTTACATTACAGAAATGTTTTGTTGGGTTTTTAAAAGTGTCCCTCAAAGTCTCAGTTTAACCACCATAATTTGTCTCCTGGCTTTAAATCTATCAGAAATATTTTCCTATTAATTTTTAATTCTTTTTTTTTTTTTTTTTTGTAGGCCAAACACTTAGGTTGCTGATAGCTGCCTTTGAAGGCTTAAACCTCCTTAAATTTACTAAATCCCTGGCAGGACAAAAATGCTTCACATCACCAAACTTGCATTATCTAACATCTCTTAGAACTTACTAATTGGGAGAGACTGAATGTCACTGCAGATTAATGCACCTCCTTTCAGTATGAGCACCTGAGTTGAATCTAATCTGCACAAAATTGACTAAAAATCAATCTAACCTGACAGTGGTGAAATTATTATGGATAATTATATGCATTCTCAGATCCTTAGCTGGAGAAGACAAATTCCTTGAAACACTTCAAGAGAGGAATTTAAATATTTGTTGGTTGTTTATTTTTGTTTTGTTTTGTTTTTGTTTGTTTTTTTTAATAAAAAACCATACAGAAAACATTTTCAAAAATAAAAGATGAAAGGTGATCAAGACAATATCTTCTGTTCCCATCAGCCCTCAATATTTGCTATAGGAAACAACACATTCCCATGCCAGAAGTGTGCTGGAGGAAGGAAGGAATTGGGGGAAGGGAAGAACCTTGAAAAGTACTCAGATGCATAATTTTTAATTACCTGAAAATATCCATTACATTTTTAATGATGCGTTCTTTTCCATTAAAGGGGCAGAGATCTTTGCTTGCTCATATAATGACACAATCAGCAACATTTCTTGTTGGCAAAGGGCTGTATATATCCACCTAATACAGGCAAGTAAACTCAGTCTTTTTACCAAATCCAGAGCAATGGACATGACCAGTAGAGCATAACCCAGATTTGAGGCTACTTTTCCCTCCCTCCATTTGCTGAGTGATATTCAACTACAAATTATAAAATATAAAAGAAAATACATCTATTTTTGTCAATAATCTCAGCAATAACACAACACCAAACAGTACTGAGGGAAAAAATGCAGTTTGTTTCAATAGGCATGATTAGTACTGAAAAGATTTAAATTGTTTTGCAAATTTTTTATTGTACAACATGACATACTCAACAGCACTCAGCTAACAACGATCTTCATAAAAATCTTTCTTCAAGCAGTAAAATGCATCCATTTATAATGCCAGTATTAAAAAAAAACAAGACAGAAATTATTAAATCATTGTATTCTGTGCATTAAAAAGCACAGAAAGACCATGTGTCAGAACTTGGAATGTGACAGTGTGACTAAACCAACAAATTTGTATTTGGTGAAGAGAATAGTTTCTCACGTCTAAGATAATCACATTGTTTGCTACTACTGTCTTAATTTTATTCCCAAATGCACGTGGGCAGTGGAAATCCAGATGATACAATCTATCAGGATTTCCAGAAGGCTTAAGGAAGCTAAAGACCTACCTAAAATAATGAAGGCCCTTGCACAGATGAAGAATCTTTCAAAAATAGAATAAAATCACCTACAAGAGTTAGGGAAGTAAACAGTCCTCACAGAAGTCTATCCTGGGACTCGTGCTGCTCATTTTATTTATAAGAAAGCCAGAAAAGGAGATGCAGCAAAGTGGCAAAAGTTGCTGATGCTACTTCATTATTTAGGGTGGTGAAGGTGAGGGCTTATAATGAAGAGTCACATACAGACCTTATATGACTTAGAAATTCAGCAATAATCCAGCACAGGAAATTAGCTAGAGACAAAAACACACAGGAGAATAAAGCTTTCCAAATTTCAAATATACAATGAGCTGACCAGTATTACTCAGGAAGAAAGGCCTTAAGGTTAGGACAGCAGATTATGGAAACATAAGCTTAGTGCACAACAACAACATCACAAAAAGAAAAAGGACTTATTTTAAAAGGAATTGAGAATAAAACAAAGAACACCTCTTTGCTACCTATACAGTGACTGCATCTTCTATATGACTTTCATGCCCTCAATCTGAAAGGATGTAGAGCTCAAAATGTTCTAAAGAGGGCAACAAAGAAAATCCAAGTATCATCTACTATATAATAAACAGCTACGTAAGCTAGAACTTTTGAATCAAGACACAGAAATGTTTAAGAATGAATAAGGTAAAGGCTGATGAAGTCTAGCTGCAACAGAGAGGATGGATCTATAATGTCTGTCTAAAAGAATGAGAGCCAAGAAGCACCAAAGGAAACTAAACAAGGGTCAGGTTCAAAACCAAGAGAAAGGTTTTCACACAGATGATGGAGCTGCAAGAGCTTCTGGTTGTGGAATACCATGAACACCAAAAACTCAGACTTATTCAAGGGACACCAGATAAATTCAGGGAACTGGAATCCAACAAAAGCTACTCAATACACAGAAACCATCTACAGAAAAAGTAACATCCTGTGTAGTCACACTGTTTGTACAGTATTCCCTGCACATCTGCTTTCAGCTCCTACTGGGATGGTGCACTGGGTTAAACAGTCTGACCCCGTCCAGCCAGCCTCACAGTCTCACTGCTCTGTGTGAAAGCACATGCCTTTAACGAATAACCATGGAACTGACAGAATCACAGAAAACAGAGCTGCAAAAATTCTTGAGGTCATCCAATCTACTCTCTTGTCTCTGGGTAGAATCAGTTGTGCATGATCTTCTGTGGCAGATGTCTAACCTGTTTTTCAAAGCCTTCAAAAGCAAGCTATTCTAGTGTGAAGCAGGCTTTTTCTGAAAAAAAGCTTTTTGTAATACAACCTGAATTTTCCTTGGTGCAGAGTTAATCCCTTTATTTTTTCACTGTTACAGAAACAGAGGGAGATGGTCCCTCCCCTTTTGCAGTGGCCTTTCATATCCTTGGACTTATCTACCAACACCCACAAAGAAAACCCAAGCCCTCTCGAATTGTTGTCACCTTATCATTGAAAGAAAAAAACAAGCACTGTTCCTTGCAAATACCAAAATTTCCTCTACATATTTTCACTTGAGTGCATCACAGAAAGTAACAAACAGATTCTTCTCGTAGGGACATTATTATTAAAAACAAAACAAAACAAACCCAAATAAAACCCACAAACACATAAACCCAAAAATGTGTGAAGTCTGTTTAGAATACAAAGAATGGCCTAGAGCACACAATAAATTGAGTTCATCTACAACAGGCACAGAGAACAGCTCTTCCCCTCCTGCAGGAATCTCCTCCAGCACCCTTCTCCTCCTTATCCTTATGTCACACAGATAACCTAAATTCTCAAACACTCTTCACAGACCGCACTCCCTTGAGCTCAGAGGATCCTCTTCTTCTCTTCAAGACAGGAAAGGTTTGGAGAGAGCCCAGAGTATAATGCCCAAAGCTAGACATAGCATTCAAATTGAGCCTAACCGAACCTTTGACAAGTGAAGGGAATACTGCGTGTGCCTTGCAGGCTTCCTGCTTGCGTGACGTGTGTGTTTCAGGGCACTGCAATCCCGCTGATTCATAGCCAGCTCATAAATCACCGAGGCTCTGCAATGCCTTCTACTGCAATTGTTATCCACTCATTTTTACCCCAGCCCATGATTTATGTAGTTCAAATCAATTTAATTTTTTTTTCTTTCACACAGAACAGTTTCTACTAAAGAAGAGACATTCTTTTAAGGAATTTTAGCTTTGCACTGACACTAAGCAGTATCAATTTGCTTCTTTTGGTCACTTCACATGAACTGTAAGGATTTCCCAGGATCAACAGGTGAGACTTCTAAAATCACTGTCTGTAGAAATTTAAGTGCAAATTTGTGCTTGTCTGTGCTGATTTATTTACACATATATATTTTTACAATGACAAAAAAAAAAGAGAAGCTCTGAAACATTTTCTCTAAATTCTAATCTTATGCTCCAATTGGGCTCCTCTTGAGTATCTGCACATTTAATTAGGGTTTTTTTGTCCACCCAATCATCTGGTTTGCACAGTAACAACTCAGAGCAGACATTGGGTGCAGTCTGACTAGTTCAGCACACACCAGAGTAGTTCATCTAGCACTTGAAGTCCTAGCTAGCATTTAGGGAAAAAACAAGTGAGACTAACAAATAACTACCAAAGTCAAGATGTCATCAAGCAGATGTCAGACCTTGGTTGAATTCTGCACCTTCACTTTTTGAGTTTTTCTTGCATTGAGAATTAATAAGGAGTAAAGCAAGCAACACCCACAGACTGCCCACTAACAGTTACAGACACTGTTGGCATTACTGACTTACCCAAATTTGTATCCCTGTTGCAATAAAACTACCGCAGGCTTAATGTACAGGCAAATCCAAAGTTACTACAGAATTATGAGTGCTATAGCACCAGAAGACTTGTTGTAACAAGAAGAGATGCATGAGCTAATCCCTCTGAGCAATTTATTCAGTGACTTCAACCCCTGTTCTGGTAATGAATTCAATGGGACATTTTTATTTCTGTGAATTTATTCCTTAGAATTATTAATAAATTAATTATATAACCATGCTCAGTCTCCAGATTGCTTGCAAACTAATAGCCATCCCACTAAGATTTTATGTTCATAAATCAGGTTACTTATTCAGCTAATATACTTATTTTTCAGTCTACAAACCCAGAGCATTTTCAAGGTAGTTACTACATTAAAGATTATGCAAATGAGTATCATGACATTTTTATCTATCTTTCTCAGCTGAGCATTTCGGAAATCAAGAACTTGTTCACATGAATAACTGCGGAAAACATTCATCAGACTCTGAATGCAAACTAAATAGGGAAATTCTTAACCCATTTTCACTTTCAAAAAGATAAGATTAAATTTAATATGATAAACTAATTCATAAGTCTTTTGAGACAGTACCTAAATATACAAAATATTGGATAATAATTAATTATGTGGGATATACAGAATACAGGATTCCATTAACTTGCACAATAGCCAGTTTCTTCCTTTCATACTGTATGCAAACAGAATCATGTTTAAAATCAAAGTCAAACACTACATGCAATTTTTTTCTCCTAGCCTAAAACTATTTTACCACAGTGAAATCTGTATTTAACAAAACCTTTTGGGTTGGATTTCCTTGCTTCACAGTATTTTGATAAAACCTGCCAGGCATACCATGAATACAATTTTTGGTCAGTAGTCCACACGTCAAGTAACAACACTGGTAAGTAGCTGGTGTGCTACCAACATGACTTGACTTAAGTTAGTAGAAAAATTCAAGTACAACTAAACTGCAAACAGAACAGCACTGATTTTCACTGCTCATTTCTGATGTGTCAAATTTGTCACATTTTAAAATAAACTTTGAGGAGAGGCTACTAGGAAAATGACAAAAGGCATTTCTAAAGACTCTGCTTCTCTTTTTGTGTTACTAAGAATATAGAAACGGCTTCAGGAAGATTGCATTGTATGTTAGCTATTTGATGTGTGCAGTAAAAAGGCCTTTAATATTACCAAAGCAGTCTCCATAATCCACAGTTCAAATACCTATTTTAAAGGCATTTGGCATTATATTTAAACAAAGCTAGTGCAGTGCCTGCAGCTGCAAATTGCAGGGAACAAATGCAAATCACAAGAGTTCACATTGCAGGCTCTGAAAAGTCACCAAAGCCTCCAAGTACTTTTAAAGAATAAGGTACAAAATACCACCAAGACCCCACAAGCTACCCTGCAGGAAACCATTGCTTTTTACCTGGCAGAGCAGTGAATATAAGAATTTCAATCCTTCCTTCTTCCAGAGACTCTATGAAAATTCAAATGACACCCAGTAGACACATATACAACTGAAATGGGAAAAAACGATTGCTGCTTTCATTTGTAATAAAACTTGAGTCTTTTTGAACAGTTAAAACCTTACAAATTATAGCACAAATTGCACCTGTGCAACACTGCTAAAAATGGCTAAATTAACAGAAAACTTGTGTGAGCTTGTTGGATACTCTCGCCAGGAAATTGTAATAGTACAAATCACTACGTAACCATCACTAGGAGCCATTTCTTAACTGCCACAGCTTCCTATCTTCATTTCAACCTACTGTCCAATAAAAGGTTATCCCCACTCTGTAGGTACAAAATCATCCTCCCAAAACACAGGGAGAGGTTATGTAAGAATTCTAAACTCTTTATTCTAATTCAGTGATATACAGAGGGATTATACATATTCTCTTCCACCATTTTAGCTACTTGATAATCTTACAAATTGCAATATAGCCAATGAGTAAAGCCACAATTTAATTTTTAATCCACCCATTTTTCTGTAGTACAGAAGTCAGAATAATAGGAATATTGAAAGCTTAACAGCCAGGAAGGACGTAAGCCTGGTACTGAGAGAGATTTAAGTTCAAAGCTTGAAATAAAATAAATACATAGTTACAGATACTAACCTTTTCCTTTCCATGGAGCAGAAGAACACCCATGCATTTGGGCTGAAAGCATCCAGCACATTTCCTCCCAGGCAGCCTGAATGTGTCAGTCAGAAGGCCTCCCACCACAAGCAGCCACTCCACTGAGCCAGCTCACCGGTAGGAAGAGAGCTGGCACAGCTCTCTACTTGCTGCGAAGCTGTGCTTGGGGCTGGGGCAGGGAGCAGCTCTGACTCACACGGCTCCTGGGGACCTTGCATTCTCCACTCTGCTTATCCTAACTCATGCTAAATATATTTCTGCTGGCTTTCCAAACATCTTTTTTCCTCCCAGCACTTACTTCCTCCACGAAAAAAATTGAATCTTAGATCGTGAGGCACCCACCACCCTTCACATGCCTCAAAAAGCTTCACACTGTACTAATCCCCTGTGCACGATGAGAAAATTATCATGGTCATTTTTCATCCAGCCAAAAGGTAAAAAAACCCGAAAATCCAAACCAAACAAAAAAACCAAAACCTCACCTCACAAATCTGGGATAGGAGCCTGAGATCTTCTTCCCTAATTCAGGAGATAACTACCTTTTGCACCAAATATTATTTAAAAGTACCAGGGACCTTTCCAGCTCCTTAAGACTATTACAAACAGGGAAGTTGGTGAGTGTTTACATCAAAAATCATGCAGAGTTGTTGCTGAGCTGTATTTAATTTTCTTATTAGCAAGGTAGCATATAAAAATATACCTTGCAGTACCAGTAAGGGAAAGGTATTCAACTCAAGCCAAGTTCAAAATTAACAGCAGGAAGAGCCTTGTTGCACCTAGCCAGGTTAGGAATTGCAATTTGCACTTGTTCAAATGAGCCCTCATCAGTCACCGTATCCCAAAGCGACTGCTTATTTGTGTAACAGGAACCCAGCAAGATATATATGACATTTATTCAGCAGAAAAAACACCTCTTCATTTTCAGCAGGGCTGAACAGACACTCGAAGGAGTGGAGACAACGTACCATGCAATTCCACAGCCCTTCTCTCATCCCTAATGCAATTACTCATCCCCCACAAACACTGTCACTCTTTATATTGCCATTGTTCCTATTTCTCTGAGTTATGGGTGTTTCAGGATTGTAAGTGAGGTGGATTGAGAACTGGCTGAACAGCAGATCCCAGAGGGTCATAATCAGTGGCACAGATTCCAGTTGAAGGCTTGTCATTTGTGGTGTCCCCCACGGTTCAATACTGTGCCCAGTATAATTTAACTTGTTCATCAATGACTCAGATGAAGGGGCAGGTACCTCCTCAACAAGTTCCCTAATGACCCAAAGCTGGGAATAGTGGCCAATACCTCAGAGGGCTGTGCGGCCTTTCAGAGGGATCTCAACAGGGTGGAGAGAGGGGCAGAGAGAACTGTCTAAAATTCTACAAAGGCAAATGCAGAGTGCTGCACCTAGGGAGGAAAAACCCCAGGCATCAGTACAGGCAGGAGGCTGCCCTGCTGGAAAGCAGCTCCGTGAACCTGGGGGTCCTGGTGGAAAACAAGTTGTCCATGAGTGAGCTCTCCATGAGCCATGGCCAAGAAGGCCAATAAGATCCTGAGGTGCACATTAGGAAGAGCATTGCCAGCAGGGAGGTAATCCTGCCCCTCTAGTCAGCCCTACGAAGGCTGCCTCTGGAGTGCTGTGTCCAGTTCCTGGCTCCTCAGTACAAGAGAAACATAGAGCTACTGGAACGGGTAAACATCTCTTATGAGGAAAGGCTGAGGGAACTTGGCCTGTCCAGCCTTGAGAAGAGACAACTGAGAGGGGACCACATGAATGTCAGTATCTGAAGGGAAGGTGCCAAGAAGATGGATCCAGGCTCTGCTCAGTGGTGCTGAGCAACAGATAAGAGGTAACAGTTTCTCACTGCACAGGAAGTTCCACCTGAATATGAGGACGAACTTCTTTACTGTGCAGGTGCCCGAGCACTGGAACAGGGTGCCCAGGGAGGGTGTGGGATCTTCCTCCCTGAAGATACTCAAGAAGTGTCCAGACACAATCCTGTGCCACATTTCTGGGATGACCCTGCTTGAACAGGGAGGTTGGACCAGATGACCCACTGGGGTCCTTCAGCCTGACCCATTCTGTGATTCTGTAAAGCATTTGGTACTGTGTAAAATTCTACTGTACTTAATATTGCTGCAATACACATGGGCCTTGTGATTTTTTTAGTAAACTAATTGATAAAAATGGGTACAGATAAGAAAATGCCTAGCTAAGCGCTATTTAAAAACTTTCACTGATGCAGCACGTTAAGTCGCTGTATGATTCACTTGCATTAAAGATGCTCCTCTCAGTAAAAACATCCCTGTGATAAGGTATGCTTCCTATTTAATTGGGCATGCCTGGGAGCTGAGCACACAGCATGTGTGTGGGAAAGGGACAGGACTCAGCCCTGGGAACAAGAAAAGGCTGACTAAGACAAGATCAACGTTTTGAGCACACAGCAAAGCAGATCTGGCTTCATCAAAGGACACAACTCCCCTGCGATTCCCAGTGCCCCTGCTAATTCCACACTCAGGTCACCATTTTGAGCATGCTGTCAATTGAAGCGAGAAGAAATGGAAACTGCAGAGCACACACAAGCCTGAAACTCTCACTAAGGGCAAATGCAATCCAGTTTACCAGTTGGCTTTGTGGTACTGCTGGCAGCCTGCGTGCTGAGACAGAAAGACAGCAACTACAGTTGGGACAGAGAATACGGGACTTGGATGTTTGTACAAGGCCCTGCTTATGCCCCTGGAAAGCAAATCTTGTCCTGCTTTTCTGCTACATACACAGGTGCCTGGAACACAGCCTGGAAGTCCAGGCTTTTGTCTTCAACTCTCTTTCAGGCCACCTTCAAAGTTTTTGTTTTACACAGCACTGCCTGGCACCCCTACTGTGCCCAAGCTCAGTCCTCATTACAGCACTGTCTATAAACGTGACCTAATTTTTATGCTTGAATATCAACTTCTTGGACCTCTGCCTCCCTGCAAGGCATGTGCTGGGACAGGATTGCATGTAGCTGCAGCTGGAAACCTAGCAGACTGGCACTGCACAGAAGTAGCTCAAAGAAACATGGCAATGAGTTGACCAGCATGTTGAATGCAGATGCATGCAAGCACAAAACTCAGAAGTTTTCTCAGTCATTAAGCAGTTTAAGAACTGTGCATCACCTCATCGCCAACCACTTCTCTGGGGCACGGTGTGAAACAGCTCAGACAGCTAGACAACTGCAAAAACTCTTTAGAGCACAGCCCAAATCCCCTCATATCTATTCTGGTATATTTCTCCAGTGCAAAATTATTCCAGATTCCAAAAAGAAGAAAAATCACTGGACCAAGCCACTAGCCACGCCAAAACATTGTAGAAGCAACCAAATCTTTCAAAGTATGAATTACCCAGACAGGCAATCAGTATCAGCCAGCTGCAGTTATAGTCAGAAATTTTTAATGTTAACAGTAATAACTTATATTTTGAAAGGTCACGCAGTTAGAATCATAGAATTGTCAAGGTTGGAAGAGATCTTTTAATATGATTAAGTCCAGCTGTCAACCAGGCACCATCTCTGTAATTCCTAATCACATCACCCAGTGCCAGATCCAAGCACTTCTTGAACACCCTCAGGGATGGTGACTGCACCACTTCCCCGGGAAGCCTATTCCAATGCCTAACCACCCAAACAGTGAACTTTTTCCTCTACTAGCTAATCTCAAACTCCCCTATCTCATCTCCTCTGGTCCTCTCTCTGCAGTCACGGTGGAACAGACAGACCCCACCTTACTTCAGCCTCTTTTCTTTCAGAGAGTTGCTGCAGCTCAGCGCGGCCTATCACACTGAGCGCTGGTTCAGCTTGTCAGAACTCGTCATCTGAGAGTTGAAGGGAGCAGCTAAACCCCTCTGCAGATTTTATCGAGACAACTGGAAAAAAAACGGACACATCTGAGACCTGCACACCATTCTCATCGTATGAGGGCCTTTCACAAAAACTTCATCTCACCTTGGGCAGGCTTAACACAGCACCTGCCCGCCGGCACAGCGCAGTGTTTGCATGGAGCACACAGAGCTCCAGCGCTGGCACGGCGCGGGGACAGGGCCCCACGCCCCAAACTACAGCCCGTGTTCAGCTGCTCCCACAGCTTTTTACTGCGCACCTCCCAAACTACTGCACAGGCCTCTGTACTATGAATGACTCAGACCCAGAGCCTTTTGCAGCCCCGCTCACCCTCTACGGTGCGAAACCCCACACCTCGACACACTTTGCTACCTCCCACGCACACGGGCTACCCCGGGGCTGAGGCTGCCACCGCAACCAGGTTTCTAAAAAAGGGCCCACGACACCGCAGACCAACGAGACAGCGGCAGAGCTGCCTCCTACGAGTCTCGCCTCTGGGGCGGCCGCCCTGAGCCCTCAGCCTCACAAGCTCTCGCCTCCCCGACCAGGCCCGGCCGGGGGTGGCGGAGCCGCGCCGCCGCCACTGCGCACGCGCGACCGCAGCACGGCCACAACGACCAGGGAAGGGGAGCGCTCCCGGCCCGGGCGCGGAGCGGGGCACAATGGCGAGCCTGGTCCCCACCGCCGCCTCATCTCCCGCCGGCGCCGCGTCCCGCGGCAAGAAGCGCCCGGCCAGCCCGGGCACCGGCCCCGCCAAGAAAAAGAAGGCGACGGCGCCTAGCAGCTCTCAGGTAATGGTGAGATGGAGGCGGCCTGCGCGCATGCGTGGTAGCGACCTGCCTTTCCCCGCCCTTTCCCGCCGTGCTGGGAGTGTGTCCCACAGCCCCCTCCCGCCTGGACCGGCCGTGCTCCCGGTACCCGCGGGTATCCAGGAACACGCCGCCACCTCCCGCCCGCCTTCCCCGTCCCCCTGCCTCCTCCCCTTCCATCCCGCTGGAAGCTGCCGAGTCCGCTGCGGTGTCCCTCGGGCCGGCGGGGCCCTTTAGAGGTCGGGACTGTCCGGCATTCCTTCATCCCGCTGTGGCGTGGAGGTTGCGTCCCTTCCCCTCCATATGCCCAGCTGGGCCGGTGGTGCCGTTCTCCTCCCTTCCCGGGCCGGGTGTGCGGCCGGAGGAGGCAAAGCTTATCCGGGATGCCGTGGAAACTGCGTTTGTGACCACCGAAATAGCGTGTGTGGTGACACAGGTGTGTGGTGACACTTCCTGACCGAGCCGCCCCGCAGCTCTCTGTTCTCCGCTCGCCTCCCCTAGCAGCTCTGCACGCGAGGTTGTGCCGCCCCCGTGCTCGGAGTTACCCCCAGAGTCACAAATCTCTGACCCTGCGTGATGCTGATTTCAGTGTGAGGCCGCTGAGCTGTCGTGGAGGAGGGACTAGTGCTGGACAGAGCACAATTCAGCAGCTTCTAGATCTGCTGTGTGCAGCGCACATGGCCTTCTCTCAGTTGGACTAAGTGGATAGATAGAAGATTTACATGAGAAATAAGGATGTAACCTCAGAGCCTGAATTTTGGGGAACAGGGTCAGTCAGGGAGGGAGAAGGGCTATTAATGTCAGTTTGTCCTAAACTCCAACCATCAATCCCAGCGGGTGGTGCAGCCTCATTTTCTGCATTGTGTGACACCAGCACCCATCCCCAGTTGATGTCATCTGCCTCTTGATGATGAGGTGTAGGTCACACCATTACAGAAATAAGCAATCACTCAAACCATCCTGTTCTTCATCTGCCTCTTGATGATGAGGGGGCATCTCATGCTCCAAAATTAATTCGTAGAAGATCTTCAGAGTCAGTATGTACATGACATCTGTACAGACTTTAGATGCTGTTATGTCTTGGAAATGGCAGACTCCTTACTTCCCTCTAGAAATTATTCTCAGTAATATTTCATGAGCTATAACAGTAGCATAGCTACAAAGTCTGCCCTACTGTCAGTTAGGTTGCTTGTTTTCACATGAGCCACCAGATCAGGGGAGTGCTTATGCATTTTTCAGCAATCTTCTCTCCAGGCAAATAAAAGCCATTGTGCATGCACGAGAGCACAGACACAAACTCTTCCTCGTTTGAATGATGCTCTTCTTTTCACCCTGTGGCAGTTACATGGTTTCTTTTCTGGTGGGCTTATCCTAGGACAGGGAGTACACATCATAGTGCTTAATGCTGCTAACGAACTGCACCACAACTGTGAAAATTTTCGTGGGAAAAAACATGAAAAACATGTGAAAATCATGTGTATGATCATGTTTGACAACTTTTTCAAGGTGTGATAGAGATCATTATCTGGATTTTCCAGTGTGGGGCGGTCTGCTCTGTGCATGTGTGTGTGTGTGTATGCAGATATAAAGCATTATATATTGATATATAACTTAAATGTGTAGAAAATAATTTATACTTAAAAGACTTCCCCACACCCTTCACCCTCTAAAACTGTTTTCCAAAATTCACACCAAACTTAAGCTTTTGGACAGCTTCCAGTGTTATGAGACAATCCATGATTTCTTACTCAAACCGGGTTTCAACAGTGTGTGATAAACAGTTTTTGTAATACTTCTCACAAGTCATTTCAGTGGAGAAAGAAGTAATTTCTCAACACTACATCCAAGTCATCATACACATTCATTGACTTCAGCAGTGCTGAAGATCAATCCCACAAGGAAAAGAAAAAAATGGCTCAGAAAATGTGTAACCTCAGGAATGGACAAGAAACAGCTCATTCTAGCAATCTCATTCAGTGTTGCTGGCTAGCTCTGGCACAAGCCAGTTCAAACAGAAATGAAATGGGGGCTCTGCATGTTTTGAGTTAAAAATGTTGATTATGTCATAGCTCACCAGAACTTATCATGCCATAGCTCAGCATTAAATGGTTTGTATTTTAAGTAAACTGACATTATTTCCTTGGTTAGCTAGCAAACTGCAGGTAAGAGAATCCCTACTGAGAAGTTTAAAACTACCTGCAGGGGTCAACTTAGATCTGGGGACCCCCTATGGCATTAAGTAGTAACTTTTGCCGAGAACCTTGTGCTGGCCTACGTGAAAATACACTTCACATTGTGCCAGTTGTGAACATGCCCACCTCTCTGATTCCATCTTTGTGAAATTAAACAAAAAGGGATTTCTTTTTAGTTCTACAAATTGCATACTTAGTTTTTCTCTCATGTGCTCTACATCACAAGCAGCTGTCACAATGCTCACCCTGAAAGACACGCTGGTTTGGTTAAACTGTAAATTTCAAGAACGTGTTTATTTTTTTAATATAAAAAATCTGCTTAAGCATAGCAATGTTACCAATTAGTTTGAGTAACTGTGTATATTCTACAAGAAGGCACAATTATCACACAGCATATAGATTTTTATAAACCCCATTCTGATTTTGTTTCTCCAACATGTGAATTGCTACTTTCTCTAAGATACACCTTAGGAGCATTACCAAAAAACATTCTTCATCTTTTTTTTTTTTTTTGAAGCGTTGTGCTAATAACACCAAGGTTGTGGGTTCAATTCCCATAAGGGCCATTCACTTGAGAGCTGGAATTGATGATCCTTGCCAGTCCCTTCCAACTCAGAACATTCTGTGTGATTTGTGTGAGTTACCGACCCAAAGGTATTGAGTCATATTTGTTTTGCAAGCACATTGCTCATAGGGCTTGTCAGTCATGTCTACAGAAAGAGACACATGCTTTTTGGACATAATGCCTATATTTGCCAAATGTAATATTAAAAGTGAGTTTACAGGAAAGCATGATTGCAAATTGATTACTTCACTTTCATCAGCATTACACAATAATTCCTCCCATGCTGTTGTGCCACTGCTAAATACCACTGCAGTCTTTGCTGCAGCCATGTTGGGGATTATTATGTATATTAAATGGTAACATTAATGTGTCAAAACCACTGCTGTGTAGTGATTTACACAGCTCCATTCCCTTAGATATCCCTGCCCAGTGGTTCACAGTAGCTGCTGATTCAGCTCCATCCCTGGCTCTTGTGCAGACTTGTTTCCAGATCTCCTGTTTCATTAATTGCTATCACTTAACCTGGGATAGAATCTTCGATACTGATCTTAAAATGCCACCAGTTGCTCTACCTTAATGTTCACACCATTATTTTTATAAATTATACTGCAACAGGAAGCTTTTAAAAGAGTATATTCTACATCAAGATGTAAGTAATGAAGTAAAATGCTTTTCCATGACAGCTAACAATCTTTAAAGGCAGAATTTGCAGTAAAATAGGAGAATGATTTGGCAAAAAAGTTTCTGATTTTATCATATGAAAAATTAAAGAGAGAAAATATGCTAAATAATATGGTAAATCTAAATTTGCTTACATTATTTGTGTGAAATGACTTCGGACTTAAACCAGTGAAGTATTTATATTGATTTTATCTATAATAATTATTATTGCAGCAGTACTACTCGTATGCCTACTTAATGCTTTCTGTATTTCTCATTCTATGCTTAAAAGCAAAAACTATGCAACAATGTTAGGAAATAAAATTGAAATGGTGTAGTTACTATCCTTTAAATAAACTCCTCTAGTGTATCACACCAAAATAGAGTGACTCTGATACAACTAGGACTCCATTTTTGTTTTAGATGTATCTATATTATGATATTTTTATCTCATAAACTGAAGATCATCAGATTTCACAGTTCTGATAGCTGTAAGTTCAACAAGTGGACTTAAATATATACATATTAACATGGTTACTGTATGTACTCAAAAGCTGCACACTAAAGGCAGGGAGCTTATCCTTATACATAAACAGCACAGATTTTGACCCTAAATATCAGGAAATTTAATCAATTCTCCTGTTACGCTATTTTACCAAGGCTAGCACTCTAAGTAGGAAACTATCAAATCAATTTAAAAATAACTTTTTTTTTAAAGAGCCCATTTGTTCTGGCTGTTAGTTCCTGAAAATTGACGTTAGGGTGAATGAGTTTAACTACAGAATCAGCAAATACCACTACAGCTACTGAGCTGCTGCTGTCACCGTGTTCTAGGACAACCTCTTAGAGGACCTCCTTCAGTGTGGCAGAGTATGACAACTTTCTGAGTGAAAATTAAGAATGACCTACTTACCACTTGAGACCTTGTTTACTGCAATAAGTATGATACCAAACTTATTCTAATTATTTTAGTATTATTCCATATTCGACTTTTTGCTACAAGAAAGCATGATTCTCCTTTGTAGTTGGAAATTTAATAAACAAGTAGCGTTTCTCACTGATCTACCTGCCCTGAAAGACAGACGGAACCTGACACAGGATACTACTCGGGAGATATAAGTACATGTCTATTTGCCAGTTTATTAAAAAGCTGTCATGTCATTATGCTCTGGACTACACGTTTTGTTTTAAAACCTCTCTTATCCTGTAAGATTGTAACAGTAACAAAAAATACATTAATTTAACCAGTGAAGCAGTTCCAGTCTGAAGCTACTGCTTGCCTGGAATGATATCTTTAAAAGATACAATGTGTTCCCACAAGGTGTTATTTCAAACCTAATTAAACTGATTTAAATGACACTTCCATTGGATAAAATATAGATACCATGATACCTTGCAGGTGATTGCTAGTTACTGATAAAAACTGCTAAGGTGAGTGAGCTCTTCGAGTTCAGCCACTTGCACAATTATACCAAACCCTACCCGAGAGTTTTGGCTCTTACAAAACTAGCAGCCAATTCAGAACAAATTGCTGTGTCTTAACAAGAGCTTTAGCAGGAAGGATTTCAATTGGCAGAGCTATCCTGCACTTATTAACGTACTGTGGCATCACAGTGCATGTCACCAGAACACAGAGCACTGAAAATCCCCCAGACCTGAAATTCTCAGAATGAAGCTCTCAGAGGGTCACTGCTTAAATCTAATTCATTCAGACTCTGCACCACAAAGATGCTTTCTGCAACAAAGCTGATAGTGAATAGCTGGAATACTCTTCCCAAAATACATCTTATTTTCAGGCAGTCCACTAAGGAGAAACAGGATTATCCCAAAGCACTAGTTTTTGTCACTTGCACATTTGAAGTTAAATCTGTTAAAGAACCAGAATCCCTCCAGTCCCTGATGGGGAAAAATGGTAATTAAAAGACAAAAAGCAGATTTTCTACAGAAATCTGGCAAAATTTATGTGTGTTTTAAGCTTACCTTCAGTTTAAAAAGAGAATTGCTTTTATAGAGCAATCTAGATTAAAATGGAAACTGTCAAAACACAGATAGGAATTAACTTTGCTTGACATTTATCACATTTTGAAGGCTTCATATGATCTGTAATCATGAAAGTATGTGAATTTCTAAACCAGACTATGCCAATCTCAGAGATTTACCTACCTCCCCCAACCAAATGTGAATAGATTTTAGTTTTAGAGTAAACACAGATGTGTTATGTTGTAGAAAGGCAAAAGCATATGTATGTTGCCTTTTACTATGGGCATCAGTATGCTGGTCTCATGGGTTTTTTTTACCCTTCTTCACTTGTCCTAGCAGACAATTTTAATCTCTCCTTTAGCTAACAGAAAATGGAGTCTTACTATGATCACACCTAGTTTCAGGATTCATAGTAAACATGCAGGAAATTTAGAAGACTTAATAAAGATGGTTCACCACTTCTGTCATAAGGAGATAATATAAGTTATTTTTTGAAGGAGAAAGAGCAATCTAAACACCTCATACGTGTACTATAGCATGAAATTTTCTCTGAGAGGTAGTACCCCTAAAAGTGATCTCAGAATCCAGTTAATGCTGTAAAAAATTCAGATTAAAAAAAGAAAATTTGCAATAACTTAACTGTCTAGATATTGCAGATTTGTAGAGGTTTTAGACTGTTTTTCACATTTTTCTAAAGTGCAATAATTGTGTTTGGTAGTAACTTCAATTCTTGCTGTAGCAAGGCATTGGTAGTTATATCAATTATATATTATATCCATTTATTCATTCATTTATTCAGTGTGTTCATTTTGGTTTAGACAGGCTAACATAAACATTAATTTATTAGCCAGGGACAGTTGTGAACACATTTTTCAAACATTCTAGGAAAACAGAGTGGAGAGATTGGCTGTTTATCTAAACCTGCAGAAAGCCATAAAAGCTGTGACACACTGTGTTGTGCAGTATGCCTGGCCCTGACACAGGAATTCATATCCATAAGCAGTGTGTCTTGCCTCACTGCAAAGCACACCTGCAACTTTAAGGGCTCAATTAGAAAAATGGATTAGTTTCTCATTAGCGGAGTCCCAGGCTCCTCCTATCTTCTTGCCTCTTATCCACCTCCACAAGTCTCAGCTGCATGCTCCTGCTGCCTGCATCCTTCCAGCTTTGGCTCTCCCCACACCTGTTCCCACTGATAGAGGTCAGTAGTCAGGACTTGCCAAACATTCCCCCACTCCTGGAAGCTGCATTGCCTCCTGCTGCACTGGTGAACTGGTCTGATTCACAGGGAAGTCTAACAGCTCTGGGGTATAGCACAAGGAAGAGGCATGACCAAGTGGCAAGGAGAGCCATTTTTCCACTACAAGCAACCTACTGCATGAGCTTACATACTCTTAATTCTAGATTTCATTAGTTGACTGTAACAGACTAAATGAAATGCTTGATCCAGTGTCCCTGCCTGTGGGAAGGCCTGGAAAGTAACAGCTTCAGCTGTCATATTGCTTGTGTGTCAGTCTCTAAGTCCCTCAGCTGATTCTACTAACTGAGATGCCACCAAAATAAGCTATCAAGAAATATGTACTAGTCCTAATTAATACTGCTCCCTGAAGATTTAGGCAACTCGTTCTACTTGGGATTCAGACTCAGGAACTTCTGCCTTTTGGAAGCAGGTATTAAGTCCTTTCTTTCAAAAGTAGGAGCACACTTAAGCACTGATACTTGCTTTTTATATCATCTGTCCTTAAAAGGGTTTAATCTGCCCTCGACTTGAAGTTACCAGTTCCTGCCACTGCCTGAAGGGATTCAAACCCTCTTTTTCCCAAGCACACCCTAACCACTAGGCTAAAAGCAGATCTGGTGTGGGAGTGTGGAAAGGTTGTGTGGGAGCCAAGGATAGAGGTTTTCTCTGTGTTCCAAAGAGAACAAATCCACTGCTTGGTAATGAACGTGCTTATCAGAATTGTCTGCTTATGTATTTTAGGTCTTTATTTCTGTTACATGTTCTGTCTTACAATAATTTTAATAGAAAATACGCAGTTTTGTGAATAGGGATCAGAAATAATTTCCTTTCTAAACTCTAGACAAAAAGTGAAATAGTCATGCCATCTAATAAGATGTTTATGTTGTAGTAAAAATGCAATACTGTTAATTCAAGAAACAAATTCGAAATGGATAGAAGGAAACTCTTTTGTGAGTAATACATACATTGTAGGCAGAGGCCATCATTTTAGACGGGGTGAATATCTGTGGCTATATGTAGTACAATTGTCCTGCCCCAGGATGTAAGTACTGGCTGACTCAGGAAGAAAAACTTGCTGATTAAAAGACCCTGCTGTGGAAAAGAAGCATTTTTGGGAATTAAAAGAGAAGATTCCTTTTATAAAGCATTGTAGGACATTGATGGGATTTACCACATGAAAAGAGACCCTTAGTATCATATTAGCCTTTTAATTATTTATTAAACAGAGAAATATGATTTGTTGTGTATCATATGTCCTTAATTTTCAGTAAACACACAACATTACATGCTTCTGTGTACAACCTACCTAATATATGTACTACATAAAATCTGTTATAATTAAAAAAGATAGCTCGTTTTGCAAACATCCACAAGCCTAGAGGTGAAACCTTCTACACAGTTTTAAGCAACTTAGGTTTTTGAGTTTCTGCCTTTGGACTGTTGACATGCTTGTAGCTTTACTTGCCCTGGTGTTCATAAGGTTGCTGTGTGCTTATCATGACAGCCTTATTTATTGCTTCCTCAGATTTTTACTTTTCTGAGTTAATGAAAGAACAAGAAGAAAGGCAGGAAGGCCTGAGACACCTATGATAGTTTCTGCATAAATTAGACAAGGTTTACAGGTATGGCTAGTGTCACTTAAGCAGCATAGCTGGAAAACTCAAATCAAATTTCAGGCATTTAAGTATTTTTTGTATTTGAAAGTGAAACAGCAGCTTCCCAGGCTAAATACAGCACTACTGCTTAGAGTTTGGTTAGATATGAATCAAGGAGACTATATTTGAAGAAAAGGTTATTGGCATCTCAGGGGTATAGGGGATGTTCATCAGGCAAGGAAGAAAGTATTGTGAAAACACTCATCATTTAGGATAAAGGTCGAGGGAGTTAAAACCCTCTAGGAAACTCTATGAAAGTTATGTGGCATAAAAGTCTTTCTGTTGAGTCTCTGGTGTATTGGTATACAGTCCATCCAGAAGCTTGTCTTAATTTTCCAGATAAACAGGTACATTTAATAAAAGATGACTCCTCTGTCTAAAAACTTTGTTACATTTATGCTGTGAAACCATCAGGACTACAGCAAAATAATGCTGAATTGGAACATGCAGAAATTAGGGCAGTAATTAATATGAGTTGTATGTCTGCTTATGACCAAAAGAGCTTTTTGTTACTAGAATGAGTATTTTCTAAGATACTGATTTCTAGCCAGGGAGACGGAGAGCTGCACGGAGAGTGGTGCAATCTCTGTGCTTGGAAGTGTTTGGGGCCTGCTGGGGCAAAGCCCAAAGAATCTAGTCCAAGGTCAGTTTTGACCCTGCTTTGAGCAGGAGGTGAGCTGGTGACTTCCTGAGACCCCTTCCAGCCTCAGTGATTCAGTGTTACTGTGTCAACTTCCAGATGTGTGATTTTGTGACTAAGATGGGTGTGTCCTCTCCCTAAACAAGCAGTCCTACGCTCCTGTCATAGTCAGGTTCAAACATGAAAATTACCACAAAAATCAATGACTACATTTAGACAGTATTAAGTCTCCCTATACCGTAACAATAGTTATGTTTTAGTGGAACTGCTCTTTCCTTGAAAGGACAGGACAATGTTCTGACAGCAAAATTAACTGTTAAAGTCAACAAACTGGAATAGAAGAAGGCTATTTTTCCTTGATGTATGCACAGGATGTTCAGCCTCCTCTAACCAAAGTAGTAATCTGGAAAGAACTTACTCTTTAAGTTGATTACCTTTCTTTACATAGTCTAGAACTAGAAGTGCTAGTTTGAGTCTCACATCAATGCCCTTGAATTGTCTCAAGTCAGAAATTCCATTTTCACCTGAATTTTTGTTAAACCTATTTGTTGCAGCCAGAATTGCCTTTTTTTACAGATACAGACTTGCCCTTTTTATCCTTGTCCTCTTTTTTTTTAATCTGTCCAAGAGGTATTTTTTTATTTGCTGAATAATTCATTGTGGGAAATGTCTTAAAATAGGATCCTGTTAAACCCACCTCAAAATGTTACATATTATGTTTCCCTCTCACCTACTATTGTAAATGTGATACCAAAACTTCACTAATTCTAATGTAGTGGCAAATCAAGTCTTTTAATAGTTCTGCTCTATTTCAAGCAAAAAAGGCGTTTGGGATAGTTTATTTGAAAACATGGAACTGTCTGGCACTTTTCAGATCTGCTGCAGTTCCTCAACTTCAATATATGGTATCGGGGTGAGGTGCCACAGAACTCCCATAGCTGAGTAAACAACCACCTACTTGTACAAATGTTTCTGCAGAAATATTTCAGAAATTTGCCTTCAAATTAGCTCTACCATACAATTCTCTCTTCCCTTTTCCTCCTGAGCTGCCTCAAAATAGCCTTCAAGAGATACTTATATTACCTTATTTTCATCTAAATTAGAATTTGCCATATGTTTATTTTCGTTCAGTTGTCAGGATTTTTTTTTCCCATTAACCAGTTAAATGTAGTTATCCATAGGATAATGTACCTACAGTTTTGCTGAGTATGGGAGACTGGTGTGCTATTCAAGGTTGGAACGGTTGGTAGTGAGTTTAATAGATAAAGGAAAGTGAATGCAGTATTCAGGACATGTGCAACTAGATTTTTTTTGTCCCATAATATGAGACAAACAATAAAGATGACAGATTTACTTGAAGAATTTTAAAATATAAGGTATAGTTTCTTTTATTGTATTCTTTATAAGACCTTTGGAGCACCTGATAAAATTACTGCTTTCTGATACATTATGCCTTTGATAACTTTTTGAAGGTTTGTAGAAAAAATGTTTTTATTCTCAGTTCCTGTAGCATTGCAATGTTTCATAGATCAGTGTACCTAACCTTTGTCTTTTTGACATGGTCTTTCAGTATGGCAGTCTTAAGTACCTGTGCACAGATGGAAAAACCTTCTTCTAAGAAACTGCAATGCACCATGGCAGAAGTAGTGTGGTTAACAGAAATGGAATAAAACTAGAATTTTTATATGCTTAAAGTGATAAGAAAGACAGAATCAAGTGCTAGAATGTGCAAAAAACAGGGAAAATGCAAAAGTAAAGTTTTGTTTTCTGTATTGGTTTACCTGGTAGTCCATAACATTTTGAAGGTAAAATTTAACTCTTCTAATTCAGGTGTGTTTTTTCCTAAGCGAAATAGATAGAGTAGGAGCTCTGAAAGATGCACCCTGTTTTCAGTTGAAACTATTTAATTGCCTTTCCTCGAAGAAATGTTTTGTTTTTCTTTGTTACTCAAGTGTTATTTCCCATCCAAATGGAAAATGTTCTACAGAATAAGCTACAATCAGGAAACTGAGGGGGTCTTGTTGTTTTGTTTTTGTGGGTTTTTTTTTTGTTTTGTTTTGTTTTTTGTTTGTTTGTTTTTGTGGGTTTTTTTGTTTGTTTTGTTTTGTTGTTTTGTTTTTTTTCCAGAATGAAATTACTCTCCCATCAATCATAGGAACTGATAACTTTTTGCTTTCCTTGTCCTTGATTCAGTCATGTGTAGATGAATGGACTTGGATCCTTCTCCTACCTTGGCTGAAGGCTGTTACTCGGCACAGGGAGTCTGGTATGCTCCCTGAGCAGCATTACAATGTTAACAGCACATGAGCATATTGTAATCCTCCACTCTTTTCTCCAGAAGTAGTTTGACCTTAACTGTTCTGTATCAAATGATGTATTTTAAACTTTAAGATGCAGTTTAGCCAAAGTCCTTGACTGTTTTTTTCTGATAGAGAAAGGAACATACTGGCAGTTTTTTTATAAAAATTCAATTGTGATTTACTGTTGTCTTTTTTTGCTAGTATGCTTCCATCCATTTTCAATCTTAAAGTTCATCAATTTAGGAGACTTTTTTATTTAGAGAGATCAAAATATTCTGTTAGCTGAGCTCACTTTTACCCTTGATGAAAATATGACCCAAAACGTGCTTTTGGATTCTAAATATACTTGAAACTTTTAGCTCTTGAGCCACTTCAGCAATGCCATTCAGCTTATGCGTATGAATTTGTTAAAGTTACAATTTTCCTAATAAAGAAAACTGTCAAACTGTAAACAAGGAGTAATCCCAATCCACCAAATGAAATCTAAAAGTGAAAGATCCCTTGCAATTATTTAAGCCAAAGGGAGCTTTGTGGCAAATGCAAATTAAACCAAGCTTTTCTGGGATAGTGTGAACCTATTCACAGTTGTGTCCCAATTACATTTTATTTGAGGCTTTTCCCCACAGGAAATAGTATTTTTTTTCCTTTTAATATCTGTAAGATATAAAACTTTGTCTATCACAGTACTTAAAGGTCTTTAAATGGGAAAACATGTTTGGTGTTTGAAATCTCTTGAGAATAAATCCAAGCTTTTTACTGAAGCTTGTTCATCTTTTTCTGAGTTTGATTGTTTAATAATTTTGAAGAGAAGAAAGTGAACTTGAGTTTTTTCTTGTTTTGGTTTTTTTTTTAATTTTTTTTTAAGTGAACAGTACCGTTGTGAAAGGAGATCTTGTGTCATGAAATTGCTATATCTTTTTCCCCCAGGTTTTTAAGAAATGCTTGAGAGGTAGGGAATGTAATTAAAATCTTATTCTCCCTTTGGCTGCATTTTTAATTTTGAATTCTAACCCTCACACATCATAATAGAGCTTTGCATTAGGGTGTTTTATACCTCTATCAAAGTGACTAAAGTAATTAGTATTTTATACATTTTGGTAAGTATTTTGTCACTGGACCCACCAGTGCAGGTGAATGATAATGGTTCGAAGCGCAGGCACTGACAGGACCCTAAATGAGAATGTTGCCTTTTAATCAAGAGCACTTGGAGTCTATGGTATTGAAATGCCCTACAGAGAGCATAGAAAAGCCATCCATCACTGTGTGACAGTCCAATCTTTTAGTGCATGAGTAAAATTTTATTCAGCCTTTCTGAGGCAGTTGGAATGTGAGATGTTTAACTCAACTCGTAACAGCAGAAGTTCGAAAGCATGTCTAGATTGCTATCTGGGCAACTTATGTGTCTTTATGTATTTTTATTTATTTAAATTGCAATTGAAGCATTTTCCATGTCCTGTTTCAAACACCTTCCCCCATACTCTTATATACCCAACAGCAGAGATTATATCTAAATTTTAGTCATATATTTGGAGTTAATTTGCACAGTTGATTAACTCTTGATGCTCAATGGAAATACTCAGCAAGTCAGAGGGAAAGGCAGGTTTTGTAAGCCTTGTACCGGTAAGTAGTTTGACACGTGACTCAAATCCTCTGGGAAATGGTTAGAAGTGCATTTAGTGATACATGTACTTGGAATTGTAAACTATTATTATAATAGTCCTACAATCTTATTTCAAGCTTTGTGTTGTTATGTTTGTTTTTAACAACCCTCTTTCAGCTTGCTTTATAAGTGAAAACAGCAGTAGCATCTGAGGACAATGTGGTAATTTAAGCAAAAATATTTTTGTTGTCAGGCCTTTGGGATATTTACTTGTGATGTCAGTGGAGGCAGAAACCTGTACTAGGACTCTTGTCTTTTAAGATGAGTTGTCAGTGAGGAAACCCACTGACTTTAATGGATTTACTCCCAATTTAAACTGTATACATAAATGACTTGCCAATCCTAGTAGCTGCTTGAAATTGAGGACAATGATCTGCATTGTACTTAATAGCTGGATACTACTCAGGATTTTGGTTTTTTTAAGTAAATTCAATTTTACAGTGCCCTGTGGAACAAAATTTGCTGTGAATATGCAAGATTAGGGGTTTTTTTCTTTCCCTTCTTGGCATTTGAACATTTTTAACCTGAACTATTTTTTGTCCTATGCCAGAATAAGGTAGGACCTTCTGTGAAGGGAGGACATTCCTAAAATACTACCATATACTTGAATGGTGAGAGAGAAAAGGCTGGGGAAATTGTACTGGGCTTCATTTTAGTGAGTGGAAAGGAAGAGGGAAGAAATTTTTCCTGCTGAATCCAAGAAGTAGTAAAATGCAGCCAAATGAGGAAGACATGTTTATGTATCTTATTGAAAAAGTCTTTTCAGCAAACCCTTCTGTCACAGACATGGATAGAGTTAATATTGTTCTAGACAGTGCTGTTTCTTCAGACCTGCATTGTTACTGAGTCTTCAGTAAGTTTGCTTTCAGAAATGTACCATGGTTATAATGTTGGCAATGAGAAACTTTTTAACCATCATTTTAACTTGAGTTTAAACACATCTAATTCTGACACCTTTCTCAGTGAATTATTCCCGGCAATGTAAAGAGCTGCATTTTTGCCTGCCAGAGGGTACGTGTTCAAGTTTTAATGGCCCCTGTCATGTCATCATGCAAAGTTAAATGATTTAAATATTCAGAATGTGCAAGAGCCCAGGCCGGCCTTGTTATAGTGAGAGCTAATATATTAATCAAACAGCTTAATATATGTTCCGGTATGAGCAGTATTCTCTGGCACTCTGTTAAATAATTGACATTCAGGATCTACTCCCAATTTTAAAAAGTCTGCTCATATCATTGCTGCTGTCATCTAGTGACATTCATGCTCTGTTTCCACACGGCATTCTCACTCACTGTAATTGTCTGCTAGTGAAAATACAGGTATTATCCATTGATTTTATAAATCACCATTTTCTTCCCTGGCTGCATGCCACAGCTGTCAGGATATCAGAGAACTTACACATAACTAAAAGCCAAGTAAGTTGCTACAAGTTGGATATTGTGCTTTAGAGGTAACCTACTACAGAACAATTAGATGCGCACCATTATTGAAGGTGAGTTAAAGCACCATTGTAGTAATATTGTGATTATGAAAATCAGCTGCCAGAATAAAGTAAAAGTAATTTAAAGTATTTTTTGAATTTCAGATAGAAAGACTGAAGACAAGTGGGTTCCTCAGTAAACTGGTTGCTTGGGGCCAGACCCCTCTAATTACTTCTTTTCAATAGAGATGTGCAACACCCTCATCATCACTATAAGACAAAACCAGCATTTCAGAAATACTGAATACAGAAACAAAACCAAACCAAAACCCAGCATGTGCAGTCACCTTCATCTACAATTCCTGTACTCAATATATTGTCAAAACTAACAAATGAATGATTTGCAGAAAACAGAGAATCAATATTTCCAGTATTGTTTTTTCATTCTTAAATTAGAAACTCCCTTTCCAGTTCTCATAGAATTTATTTATGCATTTAAGTTTTGATTTACCAACACACTGTTCAGTTACTTTCTGGTTTTAAATTTTGTTTAGCATGTGAAACTGTTAACACCTAGTGAAACTGGCCACTGATGGTCATAGTATACTTTCAGTGACGTGCAAATCCATTTCTTTTCTAAGCCATGAGATGCATGGTATGCAGTGACAGGATGCCAGAAATGCACGTATTTACATCTTTGACTTTATGTTTCATATTTTCATGGGTTCTTTTATACATAGTAAAATCCTATTAGTCCAAAATAATACAAAAATGTTATAGAATATAATCTGAAAGTAAATAGATAAGAAATTTTACTACAGTATCTATCAGCTATTCTGATATACATACTGATGTTGCACAGTTTTAATCCTTGCTGGGGGAATTAAAAAAAAACTTAAGTGAAACAAGCACTTTCATAATAAGCTAATTTCACCTGGTATTTAGTGCAATTGCAGATACTCATCCCAAACCCCACAATGCTGATTCCGCCTAGAAATAGCCAAAACAAAGAAATCAGCTTCCGTGGTCTACAAGTTTTGCTTGTCCTCTCTAAATAAAACCAGACAGATGGCGCAGTCTTTGGAAATAATGTGAAAACATCTGCGGTAGGGAATATGGAACAAAATATATACAAAAAATTAATAGATCTAACAAAACCTAATACTGAAAGTAGTATGTGAATAGGAAGCCTCCCAGTACAGACAATGTATACGGCAGGGTCCAAACTAGGCTCATTCCTGGGGTTTGGCTTTACTCAAAAGAAACCAGTGTGAAGGTAGTAAAGCTTAGGTCAGGTCTCTTCCCCAGACTTGGCTGCTTCTAAAACAAACTTACTAGGACTGCCAAGTGTTTGCTGTAGGTTTTCAGTCTCAAATTTTTGCTACCAAGTCCATTGCCATCCTTCCTCCCTTGGGCGACTGTCACCCAGTCCTAGGACATAACAGGGAGTGCAGTGTCCCACCCAGCAGGGATGCCCTGAATACTCGATAGATGGTCTTGTGAAAAGAACTGCAAAATAGATGCTCATCCCAACACTATTTCTCTTGTCTATCCCAGGAGGGATAGAGGTTGCCAACTTGCCATACTGTGGTTGTAGTTAAAATTCAGCTGAAGCACATAAACACAGTTTTACAGAGGGAATAAAATTGCACAAGTGCTCCTGTAAGAAATATTTGACCTGCTGCCTATGACTTTTAATATATGCCATTCCAGTCAAGGTTGCTCAATGCCTTAGGGATGCTGGGAGGAGGAGGAGAACAGAGAGGGGTAACATGAGAAGAGGTGGCAACATGGGCTTCAGTGGGGATTATTAGCCACAGAAAGAGGTGCTGGGAGAGGATGAGTTTCTCATAGTTACTGATGGCTTAGCTGCAGTGTTTACTGCAGTGTTTTTATCCTTATTTGAGGTAAAACTAGCATAAGCATGTTCAGCTGTACTGATGTCACAACTTCATTTTTCCCATGGAGGTGTACCCTGTAAATGTAAAGTCACTCCAAAATCTTTGTTGCTATAATCTTCAACAGAATATGGAGAAAAACATACTGCTTAGTGACTAATGTAGCACAAATTCCCTGTAGCCCTAGTTACATAAACTACCATTTAAAAGACACAATTTAGTTACAAAGTGCATGTAAAAAGCTGCTCTCTCCTTGAAGTATATGTTGAATTCCCCATAAAGATTGTTTACAAGATCAGTTAAAAAGAAACTTTAAAGAAGCTTTTGAGCATTTCAGCCCATGAAATGGCCAAAAAGGTTGCGCTTTCTTTTTAGCCCCACAGCAAAGCATTTGGGATTATCCCAGGAGCGTGGGGGTGAGGGAGTTCACTAAGAGAGCAGCTCGGTAGGGAAAATGTGCTGGGGATGGGCTGTGGATTGGTCAGGAAGGGGAAGCTGCCCCACACGTGACTGGGGGTTACAGCACACATTGAGCAGAGCATGTTCCCTAGTGACAGACACTTCCTCACTGTGCTCACGACACCACCGTCACTTCACAGGACTTCAAAGGGCATTTGAATTCTTCCTGTTTGTTTGTCCCAACTCATGACAGTGAAGAATGAACTGTCTTCCAATCTAAACGACCAAGAAAACAAGCACATTTGAGAGAGATATGTTCAACTGATTTTAAAAGTTAAAGATTACTGCGAAGTAGTTGTTCACTGAGGAATCTCTTTTTAGGCTGTAAATAATGGTTTGTAGTATCACTGTATTATTCACTTTCAGGAAATGTGTTTTGCAGAACAAAGGTAGATCCATATCCCTTGTCTTTAAAAAACTTTCAGAAAATGAACCTGAAAAATTACATGATGTTTCCTATGCTTTAAATCCTGACGTTTAAAACTTAGGCCAGAGGGATTTGTAGATTCTGGAGGCACTTGCTGTTTGCAACTATAAAGCTGCAGAGGATATCAGCCGAGACTTCTGCAGACTGCATGGGAAGAGCTTTTCAAAGCTCTGTACTGCAGAGTTCATGCCTCTGTGCAATAGCACATTATTTGGGAAGCAGTGCTTCTGCTCAACTCTTTAATGTTTTTCCAGAAAGGAAAGCACATTAGCTGAGTGTCTCTCTGCCATGGTCCCATTGCTAAAAATCAGAGTTCTCGTACAAGCAGTGCTGAATGAGGGAACTGGCATGCCTCTACATTACATATTTATGTCAGTTCCCAGCGTTTAACTGGAATCATAATACTCAGTCTTACTTGCTTCCCAGTCTGTCATAGTGCTCTGAAATCATGGAATCAGCTGCATGCCTCAGTGGTATGAAAACTGCTTTACAGCCCTGCACCCTTTGCCTTGGACAGGAAACCACTGCTCTCAAATTGTCCATGACAGATCCAGAGGCTACTGCTGGCATTATGTCTCACTGGCACTGGAGGATGACTTGGGTGATCCCATGAACCTGATGCCTTGATGGGCAGCAAACCCAAAAAGCAGCAGTTGCTGCTCTAGATCCTGCTGCCTCTACCACCATGCAAGGGATACCAGCACCAACAAAATCAGTATCTGTCCTGTAATGAGAACTAGCCCAACTCTTAGCAGCTCTAATATCTGAAATCTCTTAGGAGTTGGTACAGAAAAAAATTACATGTAGTATTTACATTCAGGAATTGTCCTGCCAGGAACAATTCCTTACTTTCCTTCACACTGTACCAGCAAGATTAGCACTGAATCTGCACAGAAAAAAACACTGAAGACAGTGAGGGTAGTCTGTAAGTATATCCAGCTGCAGAAATGACATACTGTATGTATAAGGAAGTTTCTTCCCCTTTACTATTTAAGTATTTTTATGTGCTGAGTCTCAAAGTACTAGTTAGTGTTTCGAGATGTCGTTGAAATACTATTCAAAACCTGTTTCATAGAAACCAGAATACTTAGGAGAAGATCACTGAAGGGGCAAAAGTGATACAGTAATTATCTGTAGAACTGGATTTAAAACCAACCAGATGGTACCAAAGAAAAGGCAAGAATGCTTTGAAGAATAAATCTGAGTGCGGATTCTTCCACTTAAGAGAATTTACACTGATAATGAGCAGTATCAGAGATAATGAATTCATGAAAAATAATCTTGTATCTCAAGCCTTGTCTTTCTCAAAGCTGACTAATGTTTGCTGCCGAAATCTGAAGTGCTGGAAGCATGCATGTACAAGAATATACTTTGAAACCTAGGAACCCAGTGTATAAAGCCACTTTACTCAGAATTGATGAAGATATTTTCTCTGCTCACTGCCACATAATGTACATGTTTCTAAACATCCACCTGCATTTGTTCTGTTTCTCTGACAGTCACTGTCTTTTAATGTTTTCTGTGCTCAATGGAAAAATCAAGTTTAAGCTACAGGCTTTAGTGTTGATTCTGCTGATGTTATTATTGCTTTATCACTTGTAATATAACCTCACGGAGGACTGTGTTGTTTTGAAAACAGATTATTTCTATTAATATTTTTATTTTAGTAAGGCACTAGAAACATTGTTTTTTTACTTTATACTTCCAATATTTAAGACTTCTCTTTGCTGTGTTGAAAACAGGCACTGCAGAATGACTGAAGTATTTCCCCTAAGAAGAGTTCAACTTGCCTAGTGCCTAATCCTGTAATTACTTTTGCATGTATTAAGAGTAAAATCACTTCCCTTGAAGTCGCATGGAAAAGGATATGCTGAATCATGGCCTTTGTTATATAGTCCAGTTTGTAGAGCTACTCCAATAAACCACAAATAATAACAGTCCTTTTTTTTCATACTTAAATGAGAATTGTAGCAACACAAGAGGTTTTTACAGGAAAACACTTTTTTTCCCCTAAATATTATCTCTCTAAACATAACATAAAAGAACATTTTAACCATCCGCACAGTAAATACTGACTTAGCTTTCAGCCAAGCTTTTATTCCAAGTAAAAAAAAAAAAAAATCAAGGTATGAATTCCTATTGACTAAAATACCAAACTCAGTGGCAAAATTTGCACTCACTTTGGGGTAGATGAGGATTTCAAAGAAGCATTTATATGTGTAGTATGGGCGAGTTCTGGTAATGTGAAGACTTATAGGTCACTAATAAATTTTTTAAAAAAACATAAACTCAGCTTTGCAGAATTATCAGAAAATTGTTTAGATTGACACACAACTTTTTTAGCTTTCCAGTCACACACATCTTTTCTGACTGCTCTTCCTGCTATATAAATAAACAAACCATAAAGAAAACCTAGAGAATACTAACTAGCACCCATGTAGATTTTGTGAAACTTGCATATAAAAATAATATATAATAAAATACTTTTTCTCAGTCCTCACTCAAGCACAGCTGGCGCCAAGGATGAAGAATAAAATGATTAATCAAATTTTCTTTAGAAAGTTGATGAAAAGCCTTTTTATAAATTTTATATATTCCTGTTAATACTTTCTACAGAACAGATCCAGTGTACATTTCTGCTGTTTTTGGTTGCACATGCTGTCTTGCACTTTATAAAATGAGATGAGGTGGCTTTCATTAATACTGCAATAAACCCTATGTGGTTTTTACTCAGAAGGCCACTCTATTCCCCTCCTCCCTTTTGTGTGTCAGTTGTAAATTGATTGAGAAATACTCTGTTTCATGCTTTCCCACTCTTGGCACACAACATCTTTAAAGATTCAAAAGATATAGGAAAGCTAAAAAGGCAACAGGTGGGTAATACAGCAGATGGTTCCATCTCCAGTTAAACCTGCTCAGGGTAACAAGCAGTAAGACTGTATTTTTTCTGCAGAGTGCCGGTGGAGAGGCTGTGAGTGAAAATAAATTTCTGAACACAGACTCCAACACAGGATCAGTGGAAACTACTGCCAAGCCATTACCATTTAAAGACCCAAACTTCATCGTAAGTATATTATTTTAACAATTCAAAATTTCAAACTTTTCCCATAAAAGACTAACTAGGGTTCTATTTAACCATGTTCCTAGTGTAAATATTAGGAAAATGAGCTTAATAGCCAAATAAAAGGTTGACAGTTTTTAAGAAATTCACCTCAATCCATGTCACACTAGTGCGTAAAGTGCACACTGTATTATAGCGTGAAAATGGCACTGGTCCAGAGACAGAACTGTTATATTAAATTCTGGAACAGAGTGAGGAAACCTGTTAGGTGCAGGTAAGTGTGGAAGTTTTATGATATGGTATCTCACAAATTACCACAGCTAGAGAGGAAAAATTAATACATGTTCCCATTCTTAGTCAAGGCAGGCTGCAAAGTAGTTGAGCTAGAAATTAGCCAGAGTCATGAGCAAATGGCATTATTTTGCTCCTCGTCTGGTCCCTGAAACTCTTAACAGATTTGTGGTGTCTTCTTCCAATCATTGCCAGATTTAGAAGCAAATGCTTTGTGCTCCCTAGAAGTTTGGCCTGCCAGCATTAAGAGTCATGTAAACACTGACAGCTGATGAAATGCAGACTCCTAGCACTCTGAGGGTTAAACTAGGAGAGGAGGTGAAGAAGATTAAGTTAGTAATGCTGGGTTTGTTTTTGATATCTTTTTATCTTGCTGTGCCAAGACAAACTCATTGGCACACTGTACAAATGCTTTCTAGACAAGCAAACCTCTCAGACTGCTGGTCCTAAGCCAGTACTTAAAAAGAAGGATTTTATCCCAGATTTCATTCTGTATGAACAAGATACAATATCCAACAGCACATAACAAGTAATGGGGCAACGCACAGCTCACTAAGCACAGGTTTGGCAGGGGGTATGAAATTAATCTCTGACATGTGAGTTGCTCTACATCTGCTTTGCAGACAACTTCAGTCATGAGAGGGGCATTCAAACAACCGTATACTTTGCTCACTAATCCTCCAGCAAGCACCAGCATCTTTGAGAAATGGGGCTTATTGCAAAAGCTCCTTTTGCAGCCAGAGGCATCCCATGTAGGTTCCACATAGGATTTAAATATCCATGAGGCCCTGAGCTGATCCTTAGTTCTTAGATGGATGTCACCATTTCAAAAGAGGCAATACTAATTTCTGCATGCTTGAAATAATAATGAATGTACAGGATCTTTGGCAACGACTGCAGAAATAATAGGCAGTTATGATAAAAACCATGAAATTGTCCCCTCCAAGAGTGTAACTAATTCGAGAAGAAATGCATTGAGTGTTAATCAGCATTTCATTGGTATGACCTGGTAGTAACTAACAATTTGGATGGATTTTTTCATCTTTCCTAATTTGCCTTAAAAGGAAGAAAATAAATCAAGTAGTGTCTATTCTTTATATGTATGCCCAAGTTTGAACCATTAGCTCAGTGCAGAGGATAGACTTAAGAGAAGGAGGAAGAACTGACCTTTTCCTAAACTTTCTAATTGGAATTTACATCCTTTGGCAATGGCAAAGGGGAAAAAGACTTTCTGACACTTGTGTAGAGCAATAGCTGCTGTAGAGCAGTAGCTCCACTTGTCCTAGCTCCAGCTTTCTCTGAACTTTGCATGGTTCATTTGTGCTTGGCAGTTGTTGCCTTTTCATTTTAGGTGTGTAAGGTGATGCTTAGCCCTATTTTTAGGATGCATAAGTACATATAAAAACAGAGGTTGGTTTTGAGAATGCTGAACAAAAAATCATTATGCAGTGATTTGGGGGAAAATTAGTGCAATGACTTAGCAGTGTGGAAGTACATGTAGTTTCATCTCATGCTGTAGCAGTTTCTATTATACAATGATCTTTAGGTGACTAAGATGTTACCCTAAGAGCAAATACTTGCTTCTATGTTTTAAATCAGATATCCATCACCAAAACCCAGTATATCATCAGCTCATGAGCATCTTTTCTGAATATATCTTATGTCTACAAAAAAAAGCTTTCTCATGAATCCTTCCTCCTGTCATCCTCATCAGTTTAACTGGTCAATTTACAAACATTAAAAGCAGAAGTGTGTTTACAGAACTTCGCTGAGTTTCAATGAGACTCATGGGGCAAGTTCTAATAATTAACAGAAATAGCAACTTCTCAATTGTAAGAACATTTTCTTTTTCTGAAGTTAAGCTGTAAATCTGTGTCCTTTGATCATTTAGAAGTAGTACAGTATGTTGTGCAGCTTCTGTCTCTGGAGGGACATAAATAAATTACTCTGTAGCAATCACATTTGATAACTGCAAGTGCCATTATAGTACCTGTAGCAAGCCTTCCATTAGTGTTCCTTTCAAAATGCAAAATTGTCTTGGCAGCCAACATTCTATTTATTATTATTTTTCTATTATTCTGTCTCCTAGCCTTTGAAGGAAAAATAAAATTTCCAGAAAGTTTCTCATAGCATTCATTACATTTTGCAAGATCAGCTGTGTTTTCTGCAGTTATAGATAGTTTGTAAAAGGGCTGCACCTGTAATATGCCATAAAAAAGAGAGGGAAAATTTAGCTGTATAATCACAATTTTAGAAGCAACTTCATAGTAATAAGTTCTAATACAACAGGAAGTACATACAGAATCCTGTAATCTCAGGCTAAGCCTAACCACATTGATTTTCTATTTCCATGTAAAAAGCAGATTTTAATTTCCTTCAGTTAATCGGAAACATAGAAGCTTTGACACAGTCCAAAAAGCTTTGTTTTTGCTTGCAGCCAAGATTAAAGTGTACAGTATAGTAGCCTGCTGATGAAATAAGTGAGAATAACAAATGGTTCATGACAAGATGAGACATATCAGAAAGACTGTGAACTAGAAGTGTCATGCTCTGAAATAGTATTCTTTCTTTATTTTTTCTCTAAACACCATATTTTTAATTCTAGCACTCCGGCATTGGTGGAGCAGCAGCTGGCAAGAAGAACAGAACGTGGAAGAACCTAAAACAAATTCTTGCTTCTGAAAGGGCATTGCCATGGCAACTAAATGATCCTTGCTGTAAGCTGCTTAGATGCTTTGCATGTATTTATAAATAATAGAATCCACACAAATAACTTTCTTTAAAACTAACCTAAATTATTTCATCAGTGCATGCAGTATCCTGATTGAACAGGGTCCAGTAGTACATTTAAGATTACTCCAGTCACACTTGTCAGCCCTAAGTGGAAAGTAGGGGAAAGCAAACAATTTGGAGTATCATGGCAAAGTTCAAATACATTTGGGGGGAGAGTTTAATAAGGAAAAAGTATTTATCCAAACCAAGTCAGAAACCCTTATTTCCATTAGGTTTTTGTCACCTTTTCAATGGTTAGATGCCTCCTCCTCCTCTGTTTACAGTCCAGAGGTCTTTTGATGGGTGGCTGCTGCTTGATTAGCTATATTTGAGCACTTTCAAATAGTTTCTGCTAAGCCACATACCTGCAGTAGCTTAGACCTCAGCCCAAGCTTTCTATCCAGCTCCTTATCCTAGATTCTTGGGAGATTTAAATCCTACATCCTCTCTTTAGAGCAGCACAGCTGAAACTACACTATAAGCAGTGCTGATTAGCAATCCTAGCTGGTTACATCCACAGGAGCAGAGTTACAGCAGTGGTCTTAATCTAGATAGTCTTCAAGTCTACTTGTAAAGTGAGATACTATTGAATGTAGCTCCCAGCAGAATGAAATCCTCAGATTTTATTTAAGCAAGCGGAGGCATTTCAAAACTGAGCATATGCATATACTTTTTGTCAGACTTAGTGCTTTATCCAAAAATAGCTTGCCATTTTTTGAAGTGTTTTAGACGCAACTGTTACAGAAAACTGCAGACTACTATGTGTTCCTGGCCATTGTAACTGACAATCTGCTGACGTTGCTATTTCTACTATGTTCTGTTTGCAACCAGAAATTTACAGGATTTTTTGTAGGAAGGAGGGAAAAGAAATTCAGTTCCATATTTAAAACCAGCTGTCTGTGGCATTAGGGTCTTTTGAATTATGAGAGGATGAGTTAGAAATTTGATATGGATGGAGTGTTTGAATTGAACATCTGAATGAGTTGGAAGGGAGATCAGGAAAGAGGAAAGAAATTAGTCAGGTAGAAGATATTTTTGTAAACATACAAAATTGAGGATTTAACTACTTAAGCATACTAACTGTATCTTAAAAAATGTTTATGAATGATAATTGCTATCTAAAGGGCACCAAAGAACAGGAATTTTCAACCCTCAGCTCAGTTTAAACATTCAGACAATTTTCTAGGTCATTGACTGGGCTTAAAGTGGTACATGCTTAAAGATTTAACTGATTTAAAAGATTACTTTGCTTTTCTGGATTATAGTATTTCAGAGCTGCAATCTTGAGCAATGTTTCATGGTCTTAACATACAGTATGCATTTGATAATGGCTATTCTTTGCACGTGACTGGCTGCAAGGTAGTTCATTAAGACTTGGAAGAAATGGACACATTTCACATGGCTCTGGCATTTTCCTTTTGGGGAGCGCAGTTCTGCTTGCTGAACTCTATTAATAGGTGGGCAGGATCAGGCTGTGATTTACAGTGCTAACAGTCTAAATATTTTCAGAGGTGATTCTACTTCATATTTCTTTGCCTTAGTGTTGCTAGTTAATAGAGACCTCAGAGAGTAGGTTTATGTTATAGAATATATATATATACACACACATATATAAAAGACACTGAGTTTACACCTTTGTTTCTCTCTAGATTTTAATATTGATGCTCCTCCTTCCTTTAAACCTGCTAAGAAATATTCAGACATCTCCGGACTTCCAGTAAGTATATTTTCCCCTCAAAATTGGCACCTCATCTTCCACCATGAAACAGTGCTGGTGCCTTGTTTTATAAAAGATGTATATGCTGAGGTTCCTATTCAGACTTGGACTTAATAATTATTCAGTGATTTAGGACCAAACCCCAAATACTTGTCACTACATCACAAAATCCTTAGGTTGTTAATAGATATCAGGACAGACTAAATACCTTGTCCTGCCAAGTAACTCCTATGACACCTCTTTCTCACCTGTAGAATCTACATTGGTGCCCATAATTTCTAATTCCTAACATAGCTGCAGGGAAAATTGACAGTCCACAGTCTCCATGACTGTTAACTTTGCCAAGATATACCCACACTGACTGAAACTTTCCATGCTGTTTACCTGATGTGGATTTATTTCATTGTATCTTGTAAAGAAAGTGTTAAAAAGATGGCTCAGCAATCTCAATAATGAGATTAGGCAAAATTTTATTGTTTGGCCTCTTTTCCACCAGGTTAAAAAAAAATCCCAACCCTTGTTATCGTTGCTTTCAAACTTTTCCTCAAACAAATCAGCCTGAAACAGACACTTGGCTGTTGAGAATTTCAAATACCCCTATGCTTCAGAGCTGGAAGTTGGAGTTTGGCTGATGTATAGTCTGTGTGTCACAGATGGGCTCTTTTATATATTTTTATTAAAGAAAGAGGAGAAAGGGGAAAAAAACCCCAACAAACTATATTTGACTTAGGTACAGTTTGCACATGCTCCAGAAAGTCTTGGTAGTTACAATTTGGTGCTTGAATTCCCCAAAGATTCTGTTGGCACAAAACAGGAGTAAAGTCATTGAATTCTGCCCAGCAAAAATTTTTTATCTCCTGTTGAAACTGTTCCTATGTTACATGAATAATTTTACTTAGAACAGGCAGTAGTAACAGCCTATCTTTTAACTTTTCACCTTCAAATGCCAGTGATTTATTTTGCAGAAGCCTGTGCATTTCTTACAATTGAAATTGAATTGAATGGGAATGTTGTGTTTTAGAGTAAAAGAATGCTTAAGTAGTGGTTACACTAAGTAGCTGCAATGATGAAAACTTTGTAATGTCAAAGAGCCTTGCACAGAATTTCTGTGTCACTTCCCCCAGTTTAATCTGTTTCTCACCCGTAGGGCACTAGCCCACTTTCACAGGCTTGATATCACCTCTTGAAGGTGTCCTTAAAGGTACATATTTGTTATGCTGATGCAGGTTAGAATACCACCTTGCATTCTGTGCACTGAATTAGGCAAAAAGTCCTCATTAGGACAGAAAATGGGTGAGCACTTAAATAAGGGCTGCCTTATAGTGGATATTTAGCGTAAGGCATCAAAGAATAGCTATAGCACCAACTGTAATCCTGTACATCCTAGCATTTGGTCTTCATTTGGTAACGTATGTTTTCTTAGACTTTATTTTTTAAGCAACACATTTAAGTAAGGCACCTAGGAAGTGGCATGTGTCCAGCCTGTGCCTCTGAATGTGGTTTGGAAAGGGAGTAAGTTGCTTAGATAAAGGCTGGTAACCCTTGGTGTTCAAGAAGGAGTGGAAAAGCAACATCTCTCTCACAGATGAACTGACAGACAGCAAATAGAAGAGACTACTCACAAACCCAGGGAAGATAATTCCCTCCAGCCAGGCAGACTCCTACACCATCTCCAAGGAACCAGATAATGCTTTCCAGCACTAACCTTTGATTGTTTCAAAACTAATCAGTCATTGCACCTATAGTGAGCTGATGATGCAGGGTATAGATGGGAGTGGAGACCACATCTCTACCAGTTAAGGGTCAGTTAAACCTTAGGAAATTTTCTCTGTTCCTCAGCTTTTCTTTACCAGCACCTCTTTTCCATCAGTGATTTATGTACTATAACTATTCTAGCTTTGTACAGATACTCTCTATACAAACCCATTCAGTACTGCTTTTATTTTCTTCTCTTTCCACTTTTTTTTTCATAATTTTCCATCCTCTAATTGCATTGTGAGTCAAGTTTCCTATTTTACCTGGCCTGTAGGGTTCCTCCAGACTATGATAAAATGACCATATTTAAAAAACCTCTTTTTTATTAAAATACCTGAGACAGTGTGTCCTTTAAATTGCTAGGCTAGAAATGTTTCATAAGAAGCACTAAACATGCTTTCAAGATAATTTCCTAGTAGGAAGATATGTGGGACAAACAAATATTGTAGAAATGTCATATTAGAAAAATGTCCCTGTATGTTCTGTGTAAAATATAAAAGCATTTGTGTAAGAATATATTTTCTGTGGGAATACTGGATTTCCCATGGGGGGGGAAAAATTCCTTAGCATTACCAATTTAGGGAAGAATTAAATTGTCTAATAGGTACAAAAAGAGGAGTGTATTAAAACATTCTCAATCAGCCTACTTGCTCTTACATTAGATGCCACAATTAAATTCTACTGATCCCCTTCTCTTTCTGTGTGTAGCACAAATGGAATGAAATTTACCAATGGTCGCAGCAGAGCAGCCAATTTGTATTTGTAAGGCAGCCTAGAATTCTAAAGCTATTATCTACTGTATTGACACTGCAAAATAAGCCTATTCTTTCCAAACTTGCAAGATGAGTATTTAGCTGTTTTAACCTGCAAAACAGAGGAATTTATTGTAAAGCAGATTAAAAAAACACCTAAACCTTCACATGTTTATACTTCTCTTCCTTTTCTGAAAATGGATCAGCCCTGTTACTATAGAAACAGATTGAGATACCTAGTTTATTGTATTTTAAGAGTACATCTCCATGGCCTTTGACTTAGTTTTTAAACACAACAGAATTTTTTCTTTGCAAATTCATCTTAATTTAATATTCTAATCTCTAATTATTGCTGGAGTATTGGTAAAGTTTGTTTTCAGGGTGAAGCCATGGCCTGAATGGCTGGTTACTATGCATTAGTGTCTGCAAACAGTACAGCCCAATATATAATACCAGAACAGTGAAGAGATGCCATAATATTTTTAACCTAGATCGGTGCACAATACAAATTGCAGATATTGCTTGGTTACTCTATTATGGAAGCATGCACATCTGAAAAGCAGTCTAATTGCTTAGCTTTTTCTTACATGAGGCCAGATATAAAGAGTGAAATAAAAGTAAATTTATACCTGCTGTAACCATGAAGTTACCAGCAGGCATAAATTTACTCCTAATGTTCCGACTTTGCCATTTGTTTGAAACTTAATTAATGGCTTGAACTGTTAGCTGACTACATTTGATTAACCTGGCTGCATTTCTTTGGAAAGAAAACCAAGCTACAAATAACACTAAATTTTCTAAGTCATATCAGATCAAATGATTGGCTGAATTGTTACCATGGTCAACAGGTGCCTTCCAAGATAAAAATGTAGAGAGCTCTGCACTATAAAACTGTGTGGCATGGAAGATTACTCCAACTTTTCCTGGCCTTTCCTATTTTTAGTAGCTATGTCTTGAGGGATCTCAGCTGCCTGTGCCTTGCAGCCTGTCACCATCTCGTGCTAAAGAAAGGCACAGAAGACACTTTCAGAGCTTTGGCAGGCACTTGGTAATCCAATGTCGAAGAGGCAGGGATTGTCCTGGAGGCTGAGTGTGGAGAGGCAATGCCCTGATGCCTGCCTTCTCCAGTGCAGCCTCCTGGCCTACCCCTGAGCTCAGCTGAGCTCCAGGTTTCTGTAGCAACAAGGAAGAGGAGAGGATAGAAGGAAACTGGCACCACTCCCAGGCACCCACGGTCCAAATATAGCAGAGGATACAAGCATAGCCCAGGGTGAGCTGGCCAGGCTGCTTGCTATCCTGAAAGCAGGCATCTGGAGCAAAGCACAACACTGGTTCAAATCTCTTATCAGTTCAGTCGCAGAACCATAAGCTGAGACTCCCTAGTTTTAACAACCACTTTAAAGTAAATTAAAAGCTAAGTTGTATGCAGCAAGAGAAAGGCAGTCCAAAGCTATCAGAGCACCCATAATTCAGCCTCTTTGTGGGTAATTTATTGGCAGCAGTCTGATTCTTTGGAGAGCTGCCTTGAGAGAGACTGCACAAGGCACAGAGTTGCTAGGGTGAGTTTAGAGAGTTGAGGAATTTCTTTTGCACTGTGTTTTATAGGAAACTTACTTCAGCCCTCTGTTATGTTTAATGCATTTCTAATTTGATTTTATAGGGGTCTATTAACTTCTCGTAAGTTCTCACGTGAGGAGAAAGAAAAAAAGACAGACTTGTGGCCACATGGTAGAACAGCAGTGCTGTTACTGGGAAGAGAAACTCACTGTTTTGTGGTCTTGGAATTAAGATACTTCTTTTATGGTTAGAAATTTTATTTGAATTATATCTCTACCATTGTTTCTTTTTCAGGCAAATTACACAGATCCACAGAGCAAGCTAAGATTTAGTACTATTGAAGAATTTGCCTATATTCGGATGCTCCCTTCAGATGTGGTTACAGGATACCTGGCTCTAAGGAAAGCAACAAGTATTGTTTCCTGAACAGACTAAATATTCTTGTATATCTTGTACAGTGTTCATTTGGAGTATCATGATGGAAACTGACTGTGCGACTAAGATACTTTAAAACTATCCATGGATTTTTACATCTGGAAGTAGTTGATGATACACGCATTTGAAGAACACATGGATTTAATTTTCATAAATGCTGATATTTGTTAGTTTGCCAATTTGTTAGCAATTTAGTTTGGTGAACAGAATAACTTAGACCTTAAGGATATGTACCTGTACTATAATATGTCATTTATATTAATTTCTGTAAAGACAGGATTTCATCTCCACCCTGTATATTTTATGTATTATCCTGGCTTAGAAGAAACTGTCATTTGAATTTAGGAAAAGGTAACAAGTTATCCAAATATCTAAACCTTCCTTATCAGATGTGCTTGCCACTTGGCTGTGAAGTTTGTCCCATTTGTAAAACAAAGCTAAAAGTGTTTAAAAGCAAGTGCTGCTGTTGTGATGACTTTTCAGGGCTCTGTGGCACTGTGGAAATGAAGACACAAATGTTTGTGTTGAATTAACTGCCAACATAAATAAAGTTGGACTCAAACTTGCTTGTAAAATACATTGCTTGTTACATGTTCATCAATGAACATGTGTAACAGGTCCAATCAATTCACCATGAAACTCTTAATCATGACACTTTGCAGTTTTTGAGTGCTTCGTTTCACAACTTGAGTATTCTTCTAACATTTCTAATGATTACAGTATTGGTACTAATTAGTATGAAGAAAGTACTAATTTCCCAGTCTTTTAAAAAAGATGGTAAAAAGGAGGAGTTCCACTCTCCCTTGGCATTCTGACATCCAGACGCCTTGCCTTCAGCAAGGCAAGACCTACCTTAGAACACTAAACTTAGCACCATGAGACACCAAAAGAATACTTGAGAGCAATGAAACATTGTCATTCTTTAGAAGAAGGAGACTGAGAGTTTAGACTCTTGCTGGGGGGGCGGCTGACAGGTGCATGCCAACACGCCAGGGTAAGAATGACCATGACTTCCTGAAACTAAGTCTAGGGGCAAAAGGGCAGAGGGTTTTCAGCCCATTCTTTCTTTCTTTCTGTCCTTTTTCTTATGACAAGCTACTGTCTTCCCACTTCTCAGTCTTTGTCCCAACCTTAAACTCTTGCATGGTTGTAATGTGGACTCCAAGTTCAGGCTCAGCTGTTCCCAGTCCCCAGTCACACAGCTTTCACTCCCACACTCCCATCAACAGTCCTGTAGTGGTGGCACTAGGATTGGCTGCTACACAAGTTACCACTTGCTGTGGGAATGCTCTTTTCCCATGTGCAAAACTGCCAAGTGGAACACTTGTGCCATAGTTTGTTAGTTCTGGACTCCCCAGGTTGCTGGGGAGGTGAGGTGCTGATCAGGAGACAGAACTCCTGACTCAGCATGCTCCACTGTGGACATCAGGATCTTGTGCAAGGCACACCCTTCTCTTTGCCTGCACAAGCAGTGCACAGCAGTGACTATTCAGTGTCTAAGCTGTGTTTTGAATGCATATTTCTATAGACATGATAATAATTAACATGATTTTTTCAGATTGAAAGACTGAATATCCAGATGTTGTTAATGCTAGTTTAATTTCAACTCCAAAACAGGAAAAACAATAATGGGATACATTGTTTAATGAAAGTTGGTGGGACTCATTCTTCAGTTTCTGTGATCTAATATTGCCAAAAACAAATTCTAAAAGTCTTTGACATACTTACAATAGATCCTTCAGAGCACTAGATATCTGATAATGCTATAACTGTATCACAGTACGAAAATAATAAAACAGGATATCTCTCTGCATGCCAGCAAGCATCCAAGCCACATTCTCTTTGCATTGAGTTTTATAATGGATATTTTTAACTTACATTACATACTGAACATGTGTTTATAAGATAAGTTTAACACTGATATGAAAAGGAAACACATAGAATTGCTGTGAGATAATTTTTGTTTTAAATAAAGCAGACAGCAGCTCAGAAAATCGATTTCACAAGCTTGTTCTCTCCCACAAATATTTTTAACATTCTTTGGGAATGATTGTGTAGGAGCCCAGGCTCCTCCACTGTCAGAAGTGTTCCATGCACTCCTGTACTCTATATTAAGATGTTGCTTCTCAGCTAATTTCTCCCATGCAGTGTTTATGCATTCTGTTTTCAAAATCTAAGTGTCTCACTGAATAAATTAGCATCAGAAATACAAATACATGTTAAATTTCGCAAAAACATTAGTGGCTCTTCTCTCAATGCTCTGTATCCATATAATGGCTATGAGATTCCCTTCTCTTCCCTTCCATGTTATTTCCCTTGCTGGCCTTTTGTTCCTAGTCAGTAATACCTCCTTTTTACTCATTAGGTTGTGCAGTGGTCAAGCCAAGAGTGATAAATTAGCCACCAGCACCATTCAGCATTACATCAATCAACAACAGTTTACTATGTGGAACAATGAAACCAGGTTTCATTTAACAAAAAACCGAGGACAGAACAGATCTAATGGCCAACATGTGCATTGGTATTCAGTCCTGCTGGGTTCCTTTTAAAAACAGCACGTGAACTTGCTGCTCTCATCAGTGCCTTCTATGAAAGAACTGAGCAGTATCTCCCTTGCCTTATTTAAGAGAAAATATGGATGAGTGAAATGCCTATCTGTGCCACAGAGCAGTTTTAAAATGTTTTATTGACAGCTTTAGAAGAAGTGAAAAGTGAGAAGTACATTTATATGTAAAAGTACTTACAGGATATTATCTAGATAAACATACATAAGTTGAATTTAAATTGAAAAGAGGACAAAAGAAAAGCTTTTGAAAAGAGAAGCAGCAATGAATACCATTTCAGACTTGGGGAGAATGTGTTTTGGCTAATAGCACTGCCATATCTCTAAAGCAGAAAGCAAGCAGTCAGGGTGAGGACTAATCTGTTGGAGTACAACCATTATTGTTTGGGAAGCACCACCTGAGTGCATTACTTTACACAGACCATGGATGGCTTCAGCCTCGCACACATTTGCATTATGATGTTCCCCGTCATCCCCCTGTAAGACCTTACAGCACACCAGCTGCTAAGTGCCCACAGAAATCCCACTGACATTAATGAGAAGTGAGCTTGTCCAGCGGTCCAACTGGCTAAGCTTCAGCCTCAGTTTTTTTTGGCAGGTGGAAAGCAGCTTTCCCAAGCCTCATTTGCCCTGTCCCAGAGGCCAAGCTCCTGTTTTCCTGTGCAACTTCCTGCCCAACATACACCACTGGTCCAGTAAACACTGGAGACAGGGAGTTGTCTCCAGCCTACTGTGGGGTTTTCTGTTTTTATTTAAGACTGCAGTAGCTTTGGGTGGATTTGCTTGCCCCCAAGGCCAGGACAAAGCAGGCAGCTGCTGCCCCAGGGCAGCAGGACTGCTGTAGCTGAACTGCCTGGTGTGCCCTAAGCCCTGGTGCTGCAAGAACGCTGAGCTGAGCTGGGGCTGGGCCACGAGGGGTCAGGGACTTTGGAGCCAGCTGCTCCCAAGGGAAGGGGTCTGCTGGGATCCGAAAGGAACGGAGCAATCAACAGCCACAGCTGCTGCCTCCGCACTCTTTAGAGGAAGGGAAAACAGGGTGCTGGAGCTCCAAGGCTCTTCCCTTGATTATTCACTGCTGTTTCAAACAGCAGGTGTGTGCCCGTGGAAACTTCCTGCCCCAGCCCTCCCCTCTGCTGCATCTGAAGTAGGAATGACCTTGGCCCCACATCCTAGAAAGCTGCAAAATTAAATTGAGAGAGGCCTCGGGCCAGCTCATTTTGGAGCCCCTCCATTTCACTGTCCTGTATTTCTTGGCTTTCTCCCATCATAGTGTTCTAGATCCCTATGGAATTGCTATATATGGGCTTCCATGGAGGATAGGAGTAGCAGTCATACTCAAGGAGATGTGCCTTAATCTCCTTTGACAGAGGAAAATGAGAGTAAGAAAAGGGGAGGGCTTATTACTGGTACAAAATATCAAACTAAAAATTAACCAGTATAAGCTTAAAAAGGTTTTTCCAAGTCCACCCTTTTAAGAAAAAAAAGCTTGAAAAGCATGATTACAGTAATTTTCCTGAAGGGCTAAGTAATCTTTAATAAATTCATGCAACAATAATTATTACTAGAAAACTAACCAATGGATTTTAAGGTTTCTTATAATCTAACAACGTGTGTGGCTTACATTCTCAAATAGCACATAGTTTTTCTTCCTGAATCACTTCAAGAAAGGAGAGTTTCACAGACTTGATATCACGTTTCAGGAGGAAAACCCTGACTTAGTGCTCTTTTAAATAGGAGTCAAGTGGTATCTGTATTGTTACTGAACACTCAGTCACACTATCAGGGTCATAACACTAATATTACAAGTCACAGAAATTCCTTTATAAGTCTCTTTTTTAGTAAGTGTTCCCAATAAAAGACCACTTCATCTGTTGGCGAGTGGATGGGTGGAACATAATAAAATAATACATCTTCAGGCAAGAAAAACATTTTAAGTCCATTTGGTATCTGTAAGTATTGCTTGACTCATTTTTGTATTACCTGAGAAGCCTAACAAACCCAGTATTTTCAGGTGATTACTGTAAATCACAGCCTACAGGCAGCAATAGCACTAAGCTCTCGGGAGAGGTAATAACAACAACTAACAAACACTGTTTAAACTACCGTAGTAGTTTAGTACTGTCTGTGTAATTGCACGTGGTTTATGACTTATGAGGTTACTTGTACAGACCATTGCTGTCTCTTGACACTGTAGTCTAAATCAGTAATCTCTACACAAAAAGCATAGAACTAGTGGACTAGACAGTAAGCTGGGGCTGGCTGTGGTTACTGTTTACCAGCATGTTCTCCTCTGGGCAAGAGCTCCCCTCAGGTACTGCATGCTGACTGCTGTGGCTCTGCTACTTAACTCCAGCACACCCAGCATTGCACCTCAGAAAATTGCATCTGGCTCACGGACTACCTGGAGCCTTCTCCAGTGTCCCAAATCTGAGATGTAAAAACTACTCATCTCTCAAGTGAAGAACTCACTTACAAGTCAGAGCCTATGTGAATAGTGTCCCTTTTCTCAGCAAGTCTTGAATCCAAAGCACAATTTATGGTAGAGGAGAATAGGTGCCCCTTGTGTGGGTACTTCTGTTTCAGTGCAGATCATACACAAGCAAGTTCTCAGCATCAGATTTTGAAATTTCTCAAGACAGCTGTCTACCTGTGGGAAGAAAGTGTTTTCTACCTCATCATATTGAAATAAATAGGGTATGTGTGCATTCAGTGCTGCTGTATAGAGCTGATAAATGTACAGCAATAAACCCTTGTGAGCAGAGAGGCAGGCCTGGTCTGCTTGGCTGATATCTGGTGTGAGTTGGGCACTGCACAAGCAAGGGTAATAGGGAGTTTTTGAATTTTTGCTGTGATCCCACTTATATCCTGGGGGACAGCAGCTTCTCTTGATTCTCTTCTCCCAGGAGGAAGAAATGCTTTTAAAAGGACAGCATAAACACATGTATATTGCCTACATACTGTATGTCTGGTCATTAGTTCCATGACTAATGGAGAAAGACAATGCAAAGATAAGAGAATTAAGGATTTTTAAATAAATTGTCTGTGGGCTCAAATCTTGTTCTTGCAACAGAGGCACTGTGGGATCTGATAATAACCTTAATAAAGAAGAATCTCAGGAATTTCAGCAAGATCTGGATATAGCCTAAGGTGGAAGGACTGGAAGTGGGACTGTAGAAGCAATTGCCCTGACAATATGAGGCTATGTTGAAGAGAAATAATTTATAAAACACTCTGTGGTGTGATGCGTAATCCTCTGAAGTAATACATACGGCATTATGGTGACCTTAATATTGGAAATAAAGAATATAAATAGAGCTTAAATGACCACTTCAAACTGTGCCTTTCAAGAAGGTGTATATATGTCATAGCTGGTGATATGAAGTCAATGGCTGACATCAGTCTCATGTGCACAAGTGGCAGCAGCTAATAGGCATAAACCTTATTCTCCTTCAAGTAAAGTGGCTTATGTTACTGAAACTGGTGGTAAAGCACAACCAACCAAACATTTCAGACCCCTAACAACCAAGAATTTGTTATGCTCCATCTCTTCTACCAGGCTGTACAAAATCAGAGAGCTAAGAAATAAGTACCAGCAACTCCTTTCCAGTGTAATGTGAGCCCTTCCCATGAGCTATTTAAACTGACAATTACTATCACCATTTTAGTGAGGTATAAGGTGTTCCATGTCCACGGGTTTGGCCTATGCCTCCTGAACCCTTGAGAAACAGCACATTGATCCCCACTGTGAAACACAGCCCTGAAACACATGAAACAGCTTTCATGTGTATAATTTACAGCTTTCATGGGTATAATTTACCCAATAATGAATTGGAAGCCAAATTCTCTGTGGACCTTGAAATGTCCTCCTGAAGCATCACAGTGGGACAGAGAGTGCAAATGCCATTCTTCCTGTACATTTCCTGTATACAATGCCACTGGGACACAGAGACCTCTCCAGAGCCTTTAGGCAGTAACCGTCATCCCAAGGTCTGTTTATATCTTTCATAAAAATAGGCAAAAGCCACAGGCATGATTTATTGGCAGAATTAGTGGAATCCTGCTCTTCTACCTTTCACACATATACCTTGCTCACTGCACTTCACAGATTCCTGAATAATCCCTCCAACTCTACAGATTTGGATTACACCCACTGCAAAACAGTTATACACAACCCTGGAAGTTCAGACATGCCCTGGAGAATGGGAGAGCTTCTTTGAATCTGTTAGCTGAAAGAAGAGACTGAGCCCGTATGAGAGGACCAGACTAGGTGCAGGGAAGCATCCTTACCCTGGGTGGTGGGATAAGGAGAACGGGATCTGCAGCAGCTGCAGCAGCACCATCCCTCCTGTAGTTCAAACAAAGGCAGTAGCCTACAACAGCCTTTTTGCTGATGCAGTCTGGAAGAGCTGCATCTGCTGCTGGGGGACAGACCTGGCACAGAGCTGCTCAGTTCTGCTGAGGCTGACATGCCTCTGGGCATGCTCAAAGGCAAGAGTTTCAGATAGCTTGGTAACCACCCAGGATCCAGTCAGTAGCTGTGTGAGGACAGAGGAATGCAGGTTTGGGCATAGGCTGTCTAAACTCCAGCCCAGATTCTATTGGGGATCTGCAACTCTCTGAAGATTTGTGAGTTAGTATTACCAACTCAGCGGATTTTGACTCAACACATTTATCATCTGACCAGCTCACACAACACACACTTCTTGTCACCAGAAGGCACCTGGTATTGCTCCCAGCACTGGATCTGAAGTGGTGAAACATGACCATTAGAGGAGCTAAGAAAATAATCAAGGTCAGACAGGGGTCCTCTTATCATTCTTCTTCCAGAACTTCTCTGCCTATGAGGCCACGTCCCCATTACCTTCATGACCTGTGCTGCACTACCCTCTACCCCCAGCTTTTGCCAACTTGACACATATAAGACATGGACAAGGTTAAAAATCCTGTCCTACAACATGCATTTCTAAGGAGTTCTCAAAAGACAGCCAGAATCCAGTAGTAACAGGGGTCATAAAAGTACTCCTTTCCACCTCTGTATGGTTATAGGTGGCAAAGTTTTGGTAAGAGGAGGGCTGCAGGCATGGCAGCTTTTGGAATGGGTTCAGGGGTTGTTAGGACTCATAAGAAAGAATTAAAGATGCAGTTCCCTGAAGCCCTACAAATGAATGTTTGAAGTAACAGCTGGCTTTTTGGGTCATACAGGAAGAGAGGCTTTCTTTTGTCCTAAATAGCACATATGAGTTTGATCAAGTACTAATTATATCTGAGCCATGAAGTAATAATCTCCAAGGCATAATTAGTGACAGCACCTTCCCTGGGAGATGTGATTCCCTCCGTCTCTCACTTCCCCTCCCTGCTCCAACAAACCTAATAAGCAACCAGCCAAAACCCTTTACAAACCACCACAACTCTATGATGTTCATCTTAAGAATGAGGAATGAAAAATACATGGCCAATTTAATAAAAGGAAGGGGTTTATACAAAATTACTAGAATTCACCTGCAGTTCTGCAGAAACTGCTTGCTGAAGAAGGCAAAGAGCCGCTAGAAGAAGAAAACTCCCAAGTGAAAAGCAAGAAGAAAAGCTGAAACCATAAGAAGAAAGCTAATGGTCCATGTTTCCAAAAAAGACAGACTTCTACAGAGGATAAAAAAAAATTCCAAGGTGGGCCAAAGCCAGAAGCTTCACTTGAAAATAAAAAATGGCTTACCATGGGGCCAGCCAGCTCTCCTAATACAGGACAAGCATACTTCAGCAAGTGTATTTCTAGTGCCCAAGGTTTGCAGTTACCACTTGAGAAACTTAACCCATCTTAAGTAAATTTGAAAAAAGACACATGCGCACACCGAAACCCTCCAGACTTCACTCAAGAAGGTACATGGACACTTATTCTGTTCTTTTTCTGCTCTGCTTTTCTCCTGCCAACTTGTGTAGATAGGGATATTTGTCACACCATAGCTATATCTACACACCCCAAGTGTAAATGTATGTACAAATCCTGAGTGTAAATATATACATTGTAAAGATTTTGCCAGGAATTTAATAGTACATGAGCATTCAGGCTTATCTCTAGGTAAGGACTTCCATTTTATTCTGCTAAAAATAATTCTCATCTAGACCAGCCCACATCTGGAGCCGTGTAGCCCATATGTACCAACTTCCAGCCTTGGCCTCAGGCTCCTGTAGGAAGCAGTGATGGGAATGGCACAGTGATCACAGTCACAAGAGTGACAGGGTTTACTGGGAGATTTATTTTTCTTTGCTCCGACTTCATACACATCTCCATATAGAACCACCCCACATGACGTTTTTAATGATACCTGTTATATAAACAGCATGACTGGAAAAAGCATCTGCATGACATAGGGTTGCACCTTATAAATAATTTATTGTAGTTAAGCAAAAGTTAGGGGGTGAACTTTGATTTTGTTTGCTAAAATATCTGAAGTTGCTAATAAGCCACTAAGAGCTATTCAAGAGACTATCACAAAAAATCTTTCCAGGACCAGGACACTCAAGCAGTTTATGGCCATCTAGGTTATCTGGGGAAAGGTGAAATGGGTCAAATGTTTTTGAAGTATTGTGGGGTTTTGAGAAATGCAGACATGTATTTTAACATTTGGAAAATCCTGACATCAGCAAGACTATAGTCTGCAGGATTTAACCACAACTTGGACCCACCTCTTACCAAGTCTAAAAGTCTTAAAATTGCTGTTAAAAAAACCCACCACCAAGAAAATACCCCACCAAATAACCCCAACCAAGCAAACTAAAAAAGCCCAAACAAAACACAATCTTTCTTTTAAAAATGTACACATAATAATGGGATTTGTGCTGTAAAACATGTATATTTAAATGACAGAGCAGACTATCATAATTCATGCTCTCTTCATAACCAAGCTAACTGGATGTGTCACAGTGACTGATTTAAGCAACTTGCAGCTTTTTGCCCACTTGTCTGCAACGTGTGAGAGAGGTGAGAGTACTTGAAAGGCTCTGCAGGACTCGTATGCTCACACAGATCTCGTCCTGCCTTCTAAATGGTCCTGTCACCCAGCTACCATCACATCTACCTCTCATGGTGGGATATTTTTTAAACACGAGTTATGTGGTTCAACTAAGAAGCGCTGCATGTTCACACCTGTGCTTTTTGCTGACAGGCACAGTTTTCAAAGTTTAGTATTTTCTCCCTTGTTACTTGTCCTTCCATATTTGCAATTCAGGAAAGATGAGAATGCAGGCCCAAGTCTTCACAATATTTGAGATTTTTAATTGAGTAGGACATTGAAACAGCTCCAACACTGTCAGCAGGGACTTCCAGCTAAAAGCATAATAACACAATGACTTCCCTTTCGACGTAAGAATCAATCATGTCAAGCACTCAGATTTACACATCCATTCATATGTACTAATCTACACCACCACAACTGCTTTACACATTTCTAGTATTTACTTTGGCTTCCTACATCCTCTGTTAATCAAGTCTTATTTTTCCATGACACAGGCAGCTGTCTTGAACTTTTCTAGAAGCTGATATGACACACTCTCCTTTGGAAAGTACAATAAATCATGGATGCACAGCTAATATAATAGCTACAGTAGAGTCACTGCTCATTAAAAAGTGTAAATAGGTGGACTGCGCTGTGTGGTGCAGCAGTGCTGTGGCAGCAATACGGCACTGCTCCAAAATGAGACGAAAAACCTGAAAGTGTTAAAGCCATTTATGGCACTTATCTCCAACAAAGACACTAATTTCAGGTATTCAGAACAAAGAACACAGTGTGCTTTACTATTTTTTCATCTTTCTACTTCTAGACTGGGCAAATTAACATTGTTTTCTTACCACAAACCTCTGGAGACATCATGGTTTAAGAATGTTTTTCTGAACTCTCATGCTAAAAAGCAATTAAGCAGCTACTGAGCTTTGCAAGAAGGGGGTGGCATCTTGGTTCATAAATCCACCTTAAAACAAGTTATCCTGCAGGGAGCCAGGCTGGGTGAACTGAGGCTAGTCAGAAGCACTGCAAAATCTTTTCCCTTCCATCCAGAGCCAGCGTAGCTCACTAAAGCCAATATTTCACACACACCATACTGATGATCTTATATCAAAAGACACGCACACTTCTTCAGTGTGCATTATCATTATCTAAACCACCAGCTATATGCTGACGAGAGAAGTAGAGAGGTATGTTGTCCTTCTCTCCTCCCTCTCCATACATGGGGAATGCTTCTATCCCAGAAAGCTGGCTTGCTGCCTGCTGTCCTAGCCCAGTCTCAATACAGCAATGTGTGGTGGAGGTTGCCTCAAACTGCAGTGATGGGAACCCTACCACAGAAGAAATGTATGTGCATGGCTAAGAGGGAGAAAATCAGGAAAAGGAAAGAAACATGACTGTCATCCAATCTGCAACGTATTTTTCCTAGAGAAAAACCATTTTGTTATATTAACCATTCTATTTTACATCTTTTGTTGTTGTTTTTTCCCACGGTGGCCAAGTTTTAGTGGAGCAAATCTCTAGTTAGTTTCTGAGAAAGGAACCAGAGGTTTGCTGCCTTGGCAGGGGTAGTGGAACGGGGAAGAGCTGAGAAAATACCCTTTGAACTTTTCCAGTAGGCTCACGCAGGACTGCCCGCCAAACCCACCCCAAGCCAAGCAGCTGGGGCTGATTCAGCGGTCCGACACCTCTATCTGAACCTCCCAAACACACGGATGCTGGGCTTGCTATCTGCCAGACAGATAAGTTTCCGGGGAAAGCCCGTCCCTTTCCCCGCTTCCGTGCGTGCCTGCTGGGCAGGGAGCGCAGGACGGAGCCACCTGCATCCCCGAGCTGCCGGGAGCAGCGCCGGGAGCAGCGCCGGGCACCGCGGGCGCTCCTCCGCTCCAGCCGCTTTCCGCTCCAGGCGCTGACACACCGCGACACTCCCCGCCGGCCGGGGCTCCAGGAAGCAAGAGCTGTTTGGCTTGGACACGGGCACAGTGACACACACACACACAGGTGGCTCCATCTCTTGCGACACAGGGTCAGGCTTGCTACAAAGGCTCCTGCTTTCCGCAGTTGTTTCTCTAGGGGTCGGGAAACAAGGGTGAAAAGCAGACCCCTTGGAATTAAATTCTAGTGAAGTTCACTCTGCGGGTGTATTTCTTGATAAATCAGCCCAGACCCCCAGCAACACTTTTTGGAAGCAAAATCTCATTTCTGTACTACACTTGGGGAACATCACTTGGAACAGACTTGGAAGGCACTTTCTGGCTGACTTGCATTTCCACTGCAGGTTTGGCCAAAATCTCACTCCCTGCTGACTCCTCCAGCAGGACATTTGGGTCCGGCACAGAGTACCTGTGCCCTGAAGTAGGAACTCCCTGACTGAAAGATATACTACTTGCTAAGATGTGGGACACTGCTGGATGTGTGCAGTTTTGACTTAGAACTGTACTCAGCTGTTTTTCACCTCTTCTTGATTTTTGGTGGAGCACCAATTTTAATGTGTTTGCTGCCATCTTTTTACCTGGTGGCATTTTCCTCCCATGGGAGAAAATGTCAATGTTTTAAACGTATTTGAGGGAAAAACAGAAACTGAGTTAAGTTCTCTCTCAGCAACAGGGGCTCTTTCCTTTTCTGAATGGTCTACACATGCTTCATTGCTGTTAATAATTTTATTCTGAATAAAATTAAATGGAGATCCCCTACCTGCCAGGCCTGAGGCAAGCAATTCACGGCTTGAATTGGCCAGCACATGACAGACATTGCTCGTAATACTGATTCTTCTTTGCCAGCATTGTTTGATTAGGATGCAGGAGGGAGATGCTCCAATTAATGATGGCAAATGCTGTATGAAAAAGCATGTTTCAAAAAGGGGAAACAAAGCACAGTTCTTCCAAGTAGGGACCAGGTAAAGTAAGGTAGCAGAGCTCAGCCTCAGTGGTTGCTTCTCTCCTATTTCCATCTGCAGGCTCTTTGGCCAACATGAGCGGTGATTCACAATTTGGCACTTGTGTCCCCCTCACCCCCTGTTTCTTTTTAATCTCTGGTCTGGCAGGGGAAAGGCTTCCCACATGATCCTTGAGCCAAATCCTGCTGGAACTGCAGTTGTCTCATGGTGGTTTCATCCCAAATATCTTAGCTGCTATGCTGCCTTCTGTAGTTAGGAACCGCTCAAATTTTCTGTTTTCTTAATAGAATGCATCTCTTGATAGGCACAGTGAATCTGGGACTGAGAGCAGGACTATGGCCTGAGGAAAAAAAAGTCCAGTATTGCACAATTGGTTCACATATCTTCTAAAGACTTCATTTGTAATGCTCTCCTGGAGTTAAAGCAAATTCGCTGCCAAGTACAGTAACTGAAGTATTCAGTAAGTGTAACTTGTTGTACTTGATACTTCTGACCATAGATGGATAATATATATTTCTTACAGTCTTTTCTTATAACCATGTGGTGAAGAGGTTCAATAAAATATTTTTTTTTTGCCTATGGGTTGCTGAACAGTACCAATATGTCCAAGCATTTTTGTTCAGGATTCAAATATGCTGTGTGACCGGTCACCGGTGTTAAACCATATGGTTTCTACTCCCTGCCCAGATTCTTATAGAGGCCAGGACTATCTGGAAAATTTAAAAAGGCTCTGAAAGGAGATATAGGGAGAGAGTCAATTTTTGAAAATTCAGCAGTCTCCCCTCCTCTTGCAAGTGAAAGTATGAAAGTACCTCATATAACACTGGACATGTGCAGTTCAGACTTTGAAAACAGCCACGTTCTTTCTGTGCTTGCAGATACACCTTCCAAGATGATGTTTTACTCAAGACATCTACTCCAAGTTCTTTCTTATACATGTATACCTCAATTTTTTTGTTGCAAAAGGTGCAAACAGGTGAATTTACAGCTTTGAAACATAAATGCCAACTTGAAGGTTCACAGAGATGCTTACTTTTGTATGGCACATACTTCAAACTGCTTTACATATTTACTGTTTCTCTGAATGGTGTTGTCTGCTTTATATCATGGTGTGGCTGGCTCAGTACAGCACTTCAGGTGTGTAAGGGGCATAAGAGGGTCCAGAAGCCCAAGGGCCTTCTTGGTTGCTGGGAACTTCAGACCTCACCTAGCTCAAAGTTCTCTTCTCTCATTGACTTTTTACCACCACAAAGAACAACGGATGAGCTGTAAGCAATTGATGCTCTTTGATGTGGTGTCCAGAGGGAAGTCTCCAAACTGGTGAGAAAGTCAAACAGGGGCAGACTGTTGTCTCCTGAGATTTCTGCCTTCTGTGTTTTTCTGCTAAAAAATGTGTATTCACTGCTTGAAGGAGAGGAGACATACCATGTGCTTGTAGGCAGAGGACCTCTCTTTCTCATCTACCACCCACTCTTTATCCTGCTTTTGTGCACATGAGTATTCAGGCTAACAAGATTTAAAACACATCCTAAAATGTATCCATTAGATAACAAGATTAACACCAAAATTCAAGCAAGAGCAAAGTCAATGAACTAAACTGTCAGCCTGTCCCAAAAACCTTATCAAAACAAACTGTTTGCTGTCTGTGGCTGGAGGCAACTTTATATTTCATCTTGTCATGCAGGCTCTCTGACCTCTCCTTCTAGAGACTGCCTAGGATACTAAAACTCACAGCTTCCATTGGGGTGTTATTTCTAAATCTACCAGTAAACAAAAGCAAAACAAAACAAAACAAAAAAATAAGCAAAAGACCAAACAAACCCAAAACAACAACAACAAAAAGACACTTATATTTAGATTGTTAAGGCCTGTAGTCTGCATTTATGACTGGTGAATATGTTGTTTATTAACCTCGAAGCGGTAAGTACTTTGCTTTCAAGCAATTTCATAGAATCATTAAGGTTGGAAAATATCTCCAAGAACATAAAGTCGAACCTTTGACTGAACACCACATCCCCCCTAAACTATATCACAAAGTGCCACATCTCCTTGTTTATTGAATACCTCCAGGGACTCCACCATTTCCCTGGGGAGCCTGTTCCAATACTTAACCACTCTTTCAGTGAGGAAGTTTTTTTCCAACCAGAACATTGCCTGGTATAAAAAGATTTAAAAATTCTGCAGCATGTATGCAAGCAGCCAGCATTGTTGTATAGGATAGTTTCCTATAGCTTCACAGAACAGATAAGGAGCAGTTCATTTTGATAAAACCTCTGGAAACACAGTATTGTTGTTATTGGTCTTTAAATGGTATCTGGCTCAGAGTGCTGACTATCTATAGTAATACTGCATCAAAATCAGTGAATATGGATAAAGTTTAAAAGTCTGTGTTTCATTTATTTAAACTTTCACAAGCATACTTAAAACATAAGCCACTCCTAACTTCATATTTTTTATCGTGAAAACATATTTATGCTTCAAATGAATATTTTCCTCAAAATACACAGGCCGCTGCAGAACTTCAGCTGGAAGGATGACACATACAAGCCCTCAAAAAGTGAGGCAAATATAAATGAGAAATATGCAGTGCCGAGAGTCAAGTACTGAAAAATATAACCTCAATAAACCTTGTTTTACATAACCAGCTGTTGGAAAAGCATTTCATATGTTGAAAAGAGATAGAATAACAAAAGCTGAATCCTGCCTGCCTTTGCTACTTATACAGGTAGTCTTCCAGGGGCTCAGACAACTTAAATACTGTATTATATAAATGAAACTGGAAGTTTAAACACCCTACATGGGTTTCACAACCTCTGCAATATGCTAAATGCTTTCTCAGATAAATAATTTGATCAACCTAGAATATTATACCATCAAAAATTACATATTTCAAATGAGGATTTGGTTAAAAACCCAAACAAAATCTCTTCTGCATATCAGGTAATAGAATACATAAATTAAACTCTTTGAAAATTGTGAAAGAAGGAGAAACTAGTGAGCATGAGTATTATCTGTGCCATAAATTCAGTGACAATACAACATGTGGTATGAATGGAATCTATTACCAAAGTGCATTTCCTGGGCACCAAAGCTGAAAATATGTTATCATTTGCTGGAATCAGCATAAATAAATATCGTCCAAAGATTAAAACAATCTACAAGGGGACCTTCCTGTGTCTAATGGGACTATACGTTTAACAATTTTTCTTTCTTCATATTGGTGTTTGGACTGGGTCATACACATTCCTCTTAAGTTGACAGCTTGGAACCTATTTATAGACACTCATCCTGTCTACAACATCTTTTTTCAATTAAAATTTCATCTCAAAACAGACAGAAGGATGGAAGTGGGGGGACACTGTTGTACCAGCTACTGATGATCTATTAAAAGTTTTTTCTGCCCTTTGAATGAAAGGGAAAACTTACAGGAAAGCACGGAAGCACTGCCCTGAAAATCTGCAAAGCCTCCCTCTGTGGCAGGAGGACAGTCCCAGATGCCTCCTCCCCTTCGACCAGCACCACATGCTCCCTGTGCCTTTTTTGAAGTAAGTTTTGCCCTGCAGGCCTTATTGTTCACATGCCTTTTACCTTTTTATGCAGTGTTTTTTGCCCCACTTCTCTAGGTTATTCAGAGTGTGAGACCACTGGCTAGTTTAGAACAAGCTTTTGCATTTCAGACTTTTATTTATCAAAGGTCTTTGTGGATTTCTGTTCCAAATGTGTTTCTGGAACACAGGTAGGCTCTTCTGAATGTCACTGATCTCAGGAATCCTAGCTAGTCTGGGATATTTCATCTACTCCTGCATCCCTCCGTTTGACCCCAGCAACTCCAGTTCCTGTCTCCCAGTCACAGTGAACTCAACCTTCCCAATAATAATGCCACTTCTCCTTTCCACGGGTCTCTTCCCTGATGTGTTACCTCTGGCTGACTCCCAAGTCCCCTGGGTCCCCCTTGAGGAGGACTGAGATCTCCACATTTCTGTATGGCTGAGTGACACATGTGGATGTGAGCAGGGTCAGGGATGAGGTAACATAGGAGGAGGAAAAATTGATAGAAACGTCAAAAGGCCTAAAAAGATAATCTGTACATTTACAGCTATGGCACCCCCTTTGCAAGAGGAAACAGCTCACTTCAGGCTGCATATGGTGCAGTTCACACTTTAAAATAGTTGTGCTCTTTTGAAATAGGCAGGGAGATCTGCCTTGGGGCATCTGGAAACTCCCTCTGACTGAACTCCATTTCCACACAAGCAGACAGTACTTTAATATCTAGTGACCCTCTGCCCTCTTGAGTGAGGCTGAGATCAGCCAGCTGGTTCAAAACCCACTGGAGAAATGGTGGAAAAAACTTGCACAATACAAGTGTAAAATAAAACCCTCAACACTACTGCTATCAGTGCCTTCACCAAGCATTGTCAGTGGGAAGCAAGGGGATTTGGGAGCACTGCCCTGAGCTGCGGAGCACAAGTCTGGTCTCAAAACAACAGCTGCACCTCGTGACAACAGGCACTCAGAGCTGCCAAAACACATAATACACATTCCATACCAGGCCTGAAGAATGGAGACACACTTGGGCATCTCTACCCTCAATCCTGGGACTCCTGCTGCTCCAGGCTCCATACCTCTCCCTGCCTTGTGCTGCCCTCAGCCCCAGCTAACCTCACAGCTTCTGCATCACCCAGATGTGGGGTCTCACCATCCCAACCCTCCTTGGCAACTGTACCCATCCCATGCTGACTTCAGTGCTTTTGTCTCCTCCTTCCGCCTCTTACATTACCCCAGACTGTGGTATTCCATCCTGCATGCACACACACACTCTCACATTTCCTTCCTCCATTTTTCTGTCTCTGAAGTTGGACAATTTTAATGTTTTTATGTTAATTGCTTTTAAATAACAGCCTTTCTGGAAAACAAAAGGTTTCCCAGAGTACTGGTTTCTTTGGAAATGTTCCCATAGCCAACTACAAGCTGAAATAATAACAGTAATAGGAAAATTTCCATGTAAGTATATAAGACTTTTTTTCAACAGCTGGTGAAAAAAGTTATGGAGTTCTTTTTGGTTGCTTGGGGTTTGGGATTGGTTTTTTGACGTTTTCAAGCCAGTTTTCCCCTCCAGCCTCCCAATTCCCCCCTCCTGCCAGGACAAGGGCACAAAGCAGAGTCTTGTTGCAGTTTGCTTCAAGAGAGGGAGAGGCAGTGACCTTGTTTACCAAGAGCAACCTCAGTGTGTACAAGTAAGGAGCTGTGTGGAGAGGCTGCCTGCCTTGGCTGGCATTCCTCTCTTGTTAAAGACCACAGGAAATGATGGACATTTCTAAACCGGAAAAATTTGCAAGCAAGCTTGGGCTAACCACAAGAAAATAAAGCACACGGCAAGAATCACAAGGCTCATGGCAGAAGAGGAACAGCTGACAACTTTTGATTCATGCACTGTTAAAGGTTACGATGCTGCCATCTAACATTATGGAAATAAAGCCACTGTTTTGAACACTAAGCAGGTAGCTGCTTCAGCAAAAAAATGCAGGGTTTGCTCTTTTTCATGTATTTATATGTGAGTTGGTGGTGAAGTTGGGCTGGTCTCAAAGAGACAATGATACAGGGCTGGAGAGGGCCAACTCATATGCAGAGGGCTACAAGCTCTTGCTTGCTCCCCTGGAGCCAAACTATTTGGAGTACGAGCCTGCTATAAAGTCTGCCTCAGTCTGGCTTCCATCTCCCTGAACTTCTGGAGTCTTTTAATGTCCCCTTCCACCTTTAAAAAGTGAGGGTCCCACAGGCAGGGGCACAGAGCCAGCAGTCCCATTACAGTTAGTGCGAGTGGGTGAAAGATGAACAACCACATGGATGCAATCCTACCTTTTTGCGTTTTGCTCTGATAGCCACAAACTCAAAGATTTTCCTTTCAGTTGCTTCTTCTCAGCTTATCCTGTCTTCCTCTGTCACGCTCTAGTTCCACAGACTTCTTAAAATAATAAAAAAGGAAAATAATTTAAAAGGTGTTGTAAAGGAAGGCACACATTACACACCATCTAATTTCTGTACAGGATTTTTCTTACAGCATGCACATGTTTGTTAACTACTAAAATATCACAAAGAGTACAACCATCTCATATGTTGTGTTGGCAGAAAGAGAGGAAAAGCATTTCAAATCTTAGCTTCCACCAGTGACTGGCACACTTTGGGGCTTGGCAAGTAAAGCAGCTACTGAACAACCTTCTGCCAGTGCAGAGATTTCCCCTGAGCTGGTACTGGAATGGCTGTGCTGGGGGTTGTCTACACATGGGGCTGCCAGGAAAGAGGGGAGAAATCATAGAAGGAAAGGATTGTTAAGATTATCTAGTTCCATCCCCCTGCCATGGGCAGAGACACCTTCCACTAGACCAGTTTATTCAGAGGGAAGAAGTTTTGCTCATGGGCCCACCTTTGTACCAATGATCCCGTGGCATATGCAAGGTGGAGGAAGATTAAGGAGAGAAACACAGTGGCTCTTGGTGCTTTACAAATCTTTACCTTCTGACAGGGCTGAATGGTTTCATGAAGTTTTCCCAGCACACTGCCACATATGGGTGCTGGAAAGAAAGTTTCTGTGCCCTCCTTTTCTCACGGCCAATTCTCTTAAATCACAGACGGCATAAAATGAAAGAAGAAAGGAGCTCAAAGGGAAAGAAAGTACAGGAATACTTGCAAGATGAGAAAGAAAGCACACTGGCAAGCAACAGCTGTTACTAAATAAGTCCAAAAGGCTGCAGCTGCTTGTTTTTCTGCAGTTTTAAAGCAACAGCTTGCAGGAAGGCTGCTGGAGCTTTGCAGGGGGCCAAAGAGCCAGGCAGGGACCATCAGCTATTTTCAGTGTGGAATACCAGCACAAGCACAAAAACCAGAAGATATCATAGAATGGTTTGGGTTGGAAAAGACCTCAAATATCATCTAGTTCCAAGTCCATAACCATGGGCAGAAACACCTTTCACTAGATCAGGTCGTTCAGGGCTTCATCAGCCTAGCCTTGAACACTTCCAGAGATGGGACATCTACAGCTTCTCTGGGCAACCTGTTCCAGTGCCTTGCCTCACAGTGTTTTTACTCCTTTCCAAAAGTATTTTCTGTGTTCAGTGATAGCCTTGCTCTGCCTGCTAAGTAAAACTTTCATGAGGTTTGTGAAGGTGCCTATCTTGATTCCATCTACAGTGAAAATGCAGCAGACTTCCCTGTGAGTCAGGTTTCTAAAACGGGGATCCGTACAAACAATATTTTGAGACTAAGCCAGTTGTTAGAGAGGAGTTTCCATTTCGTTAGACATCCAGTGTTTGCACCATGTTAAAATAGAGACAAACAGCTTGCAGTGAGGCTGCAATGCTTGTTTGGCACCCACTGCCTGTGTGTGCATTCAGACTTGAGTGCTGATAGAATGGAAAGGCACAAGAGGATCACCTGTGTCTTATCAGCACCTGCTGCTGGAAATCGTGTTAGAACAGCATCTGAAAAGCCCTCAGTAAAAAAATTCCACTCCCATGACTACTGACCTATGTTGTCTCTGCTTATTCTGGTAGAAGCTGGGTATGGACAGACAGACAGGGATGCTGCAGACCCTGGTACTGTTTTACAGCAGACTATTTACACAGACATCAGGGTCTCTATTCCCAAAGGTTCTCAGGCATCTTGTACACACTGCAGTCACAGGGGTCAGCTTCCCATCTACTACAGGTCCCTTTTCCCATAGTGGCTTTCTCCTTTCAGATCCCAAAAACCAGGGGGTTGATATCAATGTATATCTTACATTTTATGTCTCTGAGTATCATTTCCAGTAAAGGTAGATCCTGAAGATATGAAACAGGTAAGTGAAAGTTGGAGGGAAGGGTCAACTGAAAGGACAAATATTTGGGAGCCTGAGGTTATGAACATGCAGCTGCTGAGTAAAAAAGCTTTATTCATTCAGAGATGGAAAAAATAAACAGAAAAATCAATAGACAATCCCTCTATGCTACACATACCCAGATTAAAATAATTAGACTACGTCTCTCTGCCTCGTGTGCAAATTTAACAGAACATAAATGGACTGTGCTCTTCTACTGCTCTGGAGGCATGGAGGAGGGAGGATGGATGAACTAGTGTCAGTCACCAAAATGGGTGAAGTAGCCACTTCAGCTCTGTAAGCTAACATGAAGCAGTGTGAGACAACCACCAGCCACGTGTTAGCACCAGGCTTCCTCCTGGCTGAGTCAAATTCCAGCATGCAGAGAGCACAGAGGGACAGGCTGCTGCTGCTGAGATGGACCTGCACAACAGAGATGCACACTCACTGCAAGGCAGGGGAATGCTGGTCGGGCCTGGAGACGTGGAAAGATCGAGAGCAGAGAGGGTGATGATGTTCACCATTGTAGGATTTTGCCCTTAATCTCCCCCACTTGCCAAGAGAAGCAGCTCAAGTTATTTAAGTTGGAGCTGTCTACGTGCTGTCATAAAACTGTTTGAAGTTCTTGCTGTTGAGGGATAAGCAGTTTTTATGCAGAAAAACCTGGCACTTCAAAACTTTTAAAAATTCAGACATCACACAAGGAAGTCTTTAAAAGCTGCCACTGATAGAGATTTTGTGTAAAGAACAACTTCTTTTCCCTCAAACAGCAGGGAGGTAAAGAAATGGCATTCTCCTCTCCTAGTGTGCTGAAAGCAGCTATGGGCTAAACCTGTCAATTTAAAACAGAAACCAAATGTAAATGCAAAAATCCAAAAATGTGTTGGATGGCATACATATAAAAAAGGTTGTCAATATTTTCTGCTAATTATTACTGTATGTGGAAAATAATGAGTTCTCAGCCCTCTGAGACTGAGTTACTGAATTGTCTCAGCTTTGGACATTCACACAACAGTGTGTTATTAACTAGTGGTTACAGGCAGCTTGAAGAGTGCCACAGTACAGATAACCCTGACCAGCTCTCCTGCACACTCTCAAACATGTGGGGAGTAAGCAATGTCTGCTCTCTGCTCTTACCTCACTAGAAATCAGTCCTTTATTAGTCTGGGGAAAGCCCAGATCTTTTCAAGGACACACATGAACCATGTTCCACCTGTGTGCTATATATCTATTCTGCTATTTAATTTACTGCACTTTCACTTAATATCAACAGTATTCACATATTGCAAACAGGAAAACTGAGTCAGGAAGTTTGGGAACTTCTTTTATGTCATGGCTTAAAAAAATACTTAAAACAGCACATCAGTTCCTGTATTGAACAGTAGACTAATAAATTCTAGTATTGCATATGCTATATAGTAAAATTTAACAATCCCTTATTCTTTAGATTAAGTGTCTCCTCACACAAAGTACACCCTGAAGCGCTCAGCAACAATATTTTTATCATCTTTCTTATATGGCTCCCATCACTGTGGCACCTGCTTTTATGGTAGCTGTGAAATACAGAGCCATAGAATCTAATATGGAATCAGAACCAGGAAACATTGTTTGTCCAACTACTATATAAGCCAACAAAGGAAACTAAACTGGAATTCCAATGAGCTCCAAGCTCTTTTTATGATGCTGGATCAGCTGACTGCTACTTCATTGATCACAAATTGCTATTGATAAGATTAAGTATAAGAATCATCTGGAAGAAAGTTACCATTTTGTGAGAGACTTCATTTTGCAGAGAAGGAGGGAAGAATGTGATTCCCATTTCTTCTCTTACAAACCCCTCAAAACAGAGAATATTTGTCTTGCTGTCAACCATCAATTGGTATGAGTCACTCCTAACTTTGCTTCTGAAAAAAAAAAACAGGAAAGGAGAAATGAGAAGTGCACACAGAAAGTAAGAGCACGTACATCCCATCTGTTATGACCTGCCTCTCAGAACAAAATGGTATTATCTCCTCAGGGAAGGACCACTTCATTTTGCTCCCACAGTCATTAACATCTTCAGAAAGTAAATACAAGAGGCAGCACTGGGCATTGTTTTGTACTCTGCAGGGATATGATTGATGGTACAAGACTGTGGACGGATCAAGACTGTGAGAACATAAAGCTTCCAAATGCCTCTTTCTCTTGTGAATGTGGTGCACTTTAGTATTGAACATGCTCAGGTATCCTAATCTCAGACAAAAACAGGAGTTTTACTTCTGAGGAATCATTCATGTGAACAGGATGAAGCAGCCAATGTGGGGGCCTGAGGTGCAGCTCCGCCTGCAGCTGCAGCACAGGAGACAGGGGCCTGCTACAAAGAGTGGATGTGCACAGGGATTGTGTGGAAAGTACCCCCAGAGCTGAGAACAAAGAGAATGAGAGATAAAGTGAGGTGATGGTGTCCCTTTGGCAATAGGGAGGTGTAGGGAGCGGTATGTGCAAGAGGGAAGGGAGGTTGGGAGTAAAATGGACATGATATAAAATCAGCCTGGGAACACTAATTGTCTAGAGAAGAACAGCTGCTGTGCATATGGAGATGCATTAAGACTTCCCCTAGGAAAGGTTCTCCAGGAACCTCCACAACAGACAGGCTGCAGCAGTCATCCGTCTGACCAGCGCGTCAGTGGAAACACAGAAAGTTCCCCTCTCAAATTCACCTCACTCAGCCATGATTCTCGCAAGCAACATTACTTTGTCAAGAATCAGTCTTGGCTTTCATGAGTGTCTCAGACAAACTCTTTGTCTGCAAAACACAGGAAGTCTAGACAGCAAGACAAAGAGCCACCCACCAAAGCAAACGTGAGATCTGGGCCAGGAGGTTTTTACAGGGAACGTTATGAAAGGTCAGAAAACATGCAGAAGCAAACATGGGGCTTGAGACAGAAACAGTGTTTGTGCTGTAAGTGCAGGATTTAGGTCTGTATTTCAGACAAGACATCTCTCATATGCTGTAGTGAGCTCTAGGGTGACCATCCTGTACATGAAATCTGCCTTACTTCATTAAAATAGAGGACAGAATCTTCTTAGTTCATCCACTGAAATGTCAAGGAGCAAGTGGAAAAGGAGATGTTCCTTCATAGGAAAGATATCTCTCTGACAGTGTCACTTCACAAAGATGCCAAAATGAGACAGAGAAAACACCTGCAGTGGTACCTATTCTCTGTTTCTGAGGCAGGAGAGGGAGAAGGAGAAAGGGCTGGCAGATGCCATTTTGAAAGCAGCTTTTCTGTGTCTGATTTACCAGGCCACCCATGGGTGTAGGTGATGCCCATGCTGACAGACAGTGCTGAAGGGTGAAGCCAGGGAAGGAGGCACAAGTTCTGCAGCACCCAGGATCTCCTAGAATCAAACACTCAGGGTGGGAGAGCATAACAGAAGTCCAGACCCACTGTGGCTGTCAGAGTTCCCTTGTCTAGGGAATTGGGTCCCACCTCTGCTCCAGAGCTATGGAGGGTTACACTTAGAAACAGCCCTGCACAGACAAGGGGTCAATCCACACAGTTTACACAGGCTCAAAGATTAGCACTTGCTATTCCTTAGCTTGTTTTTGAGGCTTTATTGTGGTACCCTAAATGGCTGGAGGGGTGACCTCCTCTAAGGCCCTGGTGCTCACCCTGTTTACCCCCAGGTCTGATGTGGCACCTTCTGGGTGGGTGCTTTGGGGAGGGAGAACTGGGGAATTCCATCTCCACTGCAAGGTGACTGTATGGTGGAGAGGAAGAAGCACATGGGGGTGAGGGTCATGGGACTTCAGGGACTCTGATACTTGTGTGGTTTGGGTCACTGCCTCTAGACAAGAGGAACTGTTTCAGAAGCGGTGACGTCCTCCTTCCCATCCTTCATGGGGTCTGGTCACTGTCTCAGCCACACCAAGTGGGAACAGTCTTTTTCTGACCTCAGGTCTCAGCCTGTGTGACAGAGGGGACATCAAATGATAGAAGTTCCTACTTCTTCCGGAGCTCAGCTCAGAAAGAAAAAAAATTAGTATCCCTAGGTATCTCTCCTGTCCTCTGCTGCTGGCACCTCTCCTCCCTGGAGAATTCAGAGAGGGAAAAAAAGAAAGATCAAAATAATCTGGCTAAGCCTGTGTGTCTTTTTACCACAAATACCTTCTGTTCTGGCCTATGCAGTTGCTTTCACAGCTGGAAATGGAATATTTTTTTACCTTAAATAAAAAGAAAAAAAATGACTGGATTGTTTTCAGTGTGCTCTAGGGAGCTTCAGGAAGCCACATGAAACTAAAATGCTCTCCATCACACCTCTGGCACCTCTCCACAGCTCCCTGGGTGTCACTGTGAATTAAGTTATGTTGGCTACACTTAAAATTTTTTGCAGGACATAACTCATCAAAGGTAAACACATGGAAAACCTCCGGCTTTGGTAGTAATTAGCGGAGACATCTTGATGGCAAAACCACATGTTCTTCCTTCAGGCCTGGCCTGAGGCATTCTGCCTTAGTGTGCCTGCACCATCCTCCAAATTTTGAGGTGACCCTCAAAAGACATTTTCTACTGCCTGCCTCAAAGGCTGGACGAGAAAGTCTAAGGGGAAGCTGAAACCTGTTAGAGCAGAGATTCTGCAGGAGATGTTAGGTTCAGAGCCCTTGAAGGACACAGGCAGGAGGGAACAGAAAGCATGTGCCCATTGTCTATAAAACACTCCTCAGCTGTCAAGCATTTCCTGTGATGTTCTCCCACCAGAACAGCCAATCCATCCAGTAAGCTGGGTGACCAGTGTGGTCCTTCCAGCCAGTTTCTCCTCACTGGCTCTTCCCATGCAGAGCTCAGCTCCTTCGCCTGCCTTCCTTCAGAGGCACTGAACTTCCAGAGAAATTATCTGGGTTTTATTTTCTTTCCTTGCTGGTGTCCCCACATGGCAGTGACTCGAGCTGTCAGCCATCCCAGCCCCAGGAACACAGACAAGACTCTTTTGCAAGGACTAAACACTGCAACCAAGGGCTCTGAAGTATTCATGTGGCTTATTCCTGAGGAAAGGTGAGGCAGGAAGAGATGTGGCCATGGCTGCTCTCTTTCCACATGGATGTTCAAATAGAGAAAGTTTCCTTCCCCATGCAGATGTGTGGACAGGATAGTTAATACGGCCTTCATTCATGGCCTTCAGACAGGGCTGGGAGACTGAGCATCTTACATTTTCTCCCTCTTTTCATTACATTATTTTTAAGAGACCACTGTTTAATATACTGGGACTGACCCTGACCTTATACCAGTACAACTTGGACTTCACTGTATTTCTATTTATACTGGAAGAAGAAAAAAAAGAATCACTTTTTACTTGTAGCAGCACTACAAAGATGAGAAGAAAAAGGACTGTGAGTTGCTCTAAGACTAAGTTGTCATAGCAGCATAATTACATTTGAGTCTACTTTGTACAAAAGCAGACTGCCAGAACCTCATTTTGGAGGGAGAATTGCTGTCAGGAGAAAAGGGGAGGGCTGTGCTGCTCTGACTAAATCGTGTTAGACAGCAAACAGCAAACTGGATCTGCACCTCCCTACAAATGAACCTCCTTGTATGAAACCTAGCAGACCATTTTCATCTGTTGTGAATTCAGAAAGAGATCACATGAAACATTTCTTCATGGAGTTTAAGGGAAGTATATCAAATTTTAAACTACAGAGCATAACAATCTATTAATTATAGATGCAAGCAGTGTTTTCCAGAGGTTACATTGTCACTGAATTAAAATTTAAACAATGATGAATTGGTGAGATAAGTAACTGTTGAAGAAATAATTTCAGTAATCGTGTAAATGATGGCTTCCCTGACCATTAGCATACAATTCCCTTTTTAGATGCTCTAATTGTGTAAAAAAACCCCAAATAGAATATCTGGAAAAAGACAAATCAAACCAAAATGCACCCTAATTGCTTATTTTCTGGTATGCATATTGGCTGGCTGCTCAGTGCAGGTTTTCATGGCACACCTCAAAGTGAGATTTCTCATTCATGCCAGCTCTGGCAATTTTGCACTCCTCTTTGCATCTTGGCCAACTATCCTAAGGAGAGACATTTTCCCACTGTACTGGCCATATTCACACCACATGTACAGTGTTTCTTGGAGGTTAGGAGACTAGCTTTACTGCACACACCTAAAATGAGCACCTCAAAACCCTCTGGATGTGGCTGCTGGGGTGGAGGTTGCAGGCAGCATTGCTCCCTTTTCTTTTGAGAGCCTCACACCCTCCTGCACTGGTAACTCTGAACCAGCAGAGCAGGACAATGGATACTTACTTATGTCAGGGCAATTTCTTATAACAACTTTAAAATCATAGAGTCAAAGAATGAGAATCATAGGATGGTAGGAGGGGATCTTAAAGATCAACTAGTTCCAACCCCTCTGCCAAGGGTAGGGATACACCCACTAGACCAGGTTGCTCAAAGTCCCATCCAACTTGGTCTTGAACACCTTCAGGGATGGTACATTGACAGCTTCTCTAGGAAACCTGTTCCAGTGTCTAACCATGCTCATAGTAAAGAATTTCTTCCTAATATCCAATCTAAACCAACTCTCTTTCAATTCAAAGACATTCCCTTCCCCCTTGTCCTAGCACTGCGTGACCTTGCTAAAAATTCCTCTCCAACTCTCTTTATACCCTCTTTAGGTACTGGAAGATGGTATAGGGCCTCAACAGAACCATCTTTTCTCCAGACTGAACAACCCCAACTCTCTTGGCCTGTCTGCACAGGAGAGGTGCTTCTGCCTTACGTTGATCACCTCAGCCCTCCTCTGGACTCACTCAGAGTTTATGTTTTGTATGATTAAATTGCAAATTGTCTTTTTTATAAAGAAACAGACAATAAGAGACAGAAAAATGAAATGTGCTCCAGATGGCACAGGATTACTAACCAGAAATAAGCAGACACACAATTTCTGCAACAACCTGGAGCAGAAGAAAGTAAAACTATACAAAGTCTGAAGCTGAAGGTCAGAGAAGTAAAATAGAGGAGGCAGTGTCAGCAGTAAAGCAGAAAGAATATATTTACCAGCAGAGAAATTATCATAGCTAACCAAAACTTTAATCCAGAGTAAAATAAAATTCCTCAGTAAACTTTTTTTTTCTTTCATTTGACACCATTATTTCTTTTTCAGAATATGAAGACTTTTTTGGTTGATGGTTTGTATAACCTTTCCGCTTTGCTTGTGAGAAAAATCTTTATCGTGAAAAAAGGTGTAATTGATGTGGTGTCTGAAAACAGCACCTATCATATACTGAAATAATACTTCTGAATCATAAGCAGCTTCATTCATCTCCAAAAGACATTTGTGCTGAAGCTTCACTGTGACCATCTGAATGTCAACATCATTAAAAATTTTGCAGCCACTTAAAGTTTACTTTCAAGAGAGAAGTGTTCTACCAATCTTTCTTCCTATATTGATGGCTGCATCTATATTTCTGAACAGTCAATATTGTCTGTGCTATATTTTATTTTTGTGGTAAACACTAGATAAAATGAAAATGCTATTAGTTTTCTCTTGAATTCACCAGTCTGGGAAAATACTCTGACTCACTTTCCAGATAAACATTCACATTAAAATACATCTTACGGGCTCCTACATTTTTATTCTTGGCATTTTACAGTCATCAACATTATCTACCTCTGAGTTAAACTTCTTTTTCTTAGGAGTGACATTAAAAAAACAAAACAAAAAAACAAACAAAAACGAAACAAAACAAAACAAAAAAACTTTAAAAGTTTTGGTTGGTTGGTTGGTTTGGTTTTTTACAAAACAGGGAGCTGGAGCTTTCTGATTGTTAGGTTGGATGATGTGCTGGGGTGAAGTAGGCTGGTATTAAGAGAACAACACCAGCATCTAGCACAGCTGTCAAAAGAAGGCAAGACCTAATTTTCAGCCTTTTGGTTCCTTTTTCAAAAATGCTGCAAGCCCAGGTTCCTTGCAAGGGCTGATGAAAACCTTGGGATACCAAGATTAGGAGGAGACCCACTTCTGCTGCCCAGTGCTGCCCCACAGAGCCCTGGGACAGAGGGGAGGATGTGGAACCACATGAGACCCTAATGCAGATATAAACTCCGTCTCCAGTCAAAGCATTTGCTCCCATCTGTAGTAAAGATTGCTCCTATGCCTTCCTTATATTTTCTAGACCTTTATCTGATCACCTTCTTCCTCTCTCCCATCTATTTTGCAGCATAAGTAAACACACTGAAACCAACAGCTGTGTGCCCAAGCAAGGAGCAGCAGCTCCCCATCACATCCTGGGGACAGCAGAAAAGCCACTGTGTGAACACAGCTGGGAGCCATGGCATGGCCTCCCCCTTTGCAGAAGTCCCAATACACCAATCCCACAGCTGTGATTCCTAGGCTGTGATAGGGAGACAAGGAGATGTTATTTAGAGCTCTTAATTTACATCACCACCTCCCTGTTTGTATCCAGAGCTGTTCTGAAGACCTGGTGTCCGAGTAGGGGACTATTTATTATTGGGTGTCTCAAGGAGATCTGTGCCTGCTCACAGAGCTGCTGCAGGACAGTCCCTCTCGTCCCAGGATGAGCCAGAGCTGTCACAATGCCCTACTTTCCCCTGCAGCCTAAATCTGCCTGTAGCTCCAAGGACACAGCTCAACCAACGTCTTCAGGTCCACTTCTCTAATGATCTCATTCTTGCCCCTGTCCTGTGCTCTGCCCCTGACTGTACTTTCTCAGCAGCTCAGCATATCAAATTAGGAATCTGGTTCACCAGAAAAACACATTATATTTCCCTGTTTATTCTTCAGCTGGATCAGTTTCCCAGTGTGGTCCACTGGATGGACACAGAAATATTCTGCTAGCCTGAGCATAGGGCTACTGTGGGGTCAGGAATGAGGACCTGGGGGCTAGGGATGTGTTTTGAGACAGATCAGCTCCTTGAACCAGATCTCAAGATATCTATGCCTGTATGAGTGCCTGACCAGTGGAAGAAGCAGGAATAAGGGGCAAGGAAAAAGGAGTCTGGCCAGCAGCTCGGTCTTGGATTGACTTAAGTAAACCAACTTCAATTACTAAAGGAAAAGAAGAGATTTACCAGTTGCCTACATTTATTCTATTTTCCAGGAAATTCACTTAAAAAGATTGGGTAGCTGGATATCCTCCAATGATCGTGACCTTGTAAATCTTTGGGGTTTTTTTTACTATTGCTGTGTCAGACTTGATAAATCCCAAGGCTTGTCTATCTTTCCCTTTTATATTATCAGATGTTACAGAAGAGGCTATACCTTTATGCAAAGCTGGTTTCTGTGTTACTATTCACACTGATCAAGAACACAGTGAGCCCATTATTCCTGTGGGCAGAGGGGCAGTTCCTGGCTTAAGGAATTCAGAACCTAAATAGACTCTGAGGGAGGAGGTCAGGAAAATTATTTTGAATATCAAATTCCAGAGAACAGCAACAGCAATTGAAGTCATAGCTCAAAAATGGCCAGAGTGCCATCCAAAACTGTAATTGCTCATCTTGTGACCAATTTAATGACAGGATTTGACAGATCACTATGTCAGGGCTACCTAAGGTGTGCTACTGCTGCAGTGACCCATGGCATGGGACGGGCAGAGAGAAAGCACCCTAGGCCTAACCCTAACCCAAACAAAGCAGCTTCCCCAACAGTGATCATTAGTGGGTCTCAGGGAGAAATAAAGAGAGTAATGGCCAGAGCTTTCTTAGAGACCCAGATAAAACTGATCCTTGTTTGTTGCAACTTTGAATTGGATTTTGAAGCAACTAAAATACACCCAGTTTGCCAAATGACCTCAATTAGTGTAGCTAATGCTGAGTCTCATGGGTTTTTCCAAGTCAAGCACACTCCAACATCTGCTTGCAGTAAAATTAGATGACAGTGCTTCTACATGTACAGCGGAAGCTGCCTACCCCTTAAAATAGGAGCCCTCCCATCCACTAAATAGAGTGTAACTTCTGACTTGCTTCCTCCAGATATCAGTGGATTTTACTTAGAGGGTTTGAGATCTGAAACAAAGGAGGCTAAAGATGATCTTTTAATATCCCATTCTATTAAAAGTGGCGATCTGACTACAATGTCGGAATACTCAGGTGGGTAAAATGTGGATAAAAGTGCACGGAAAAATGTGCCCTGCTCCACAGCAGACAAACCCACCCACACAGCGGTGAGAAAGGGTTTGAGTGCCATGAATGGAGCATGGTTATTACCAGCCAGCTTCAGCCTGCCTGATGCTGAGTTAACATGCCATTTTCCCTGTGCTGTCAAAGCCTTTGTCACGGTAATAGCCTGTTTCCTCTTTTTGTTAATATCTCTGTCAAGAGAATGAAGCAGCAGAATTGAAAGTGCCATGGTGTGTGATAGCACCGTTCTGCTCAGGCTGCGCTGGCAGCCTGCTGTGTTTTGATTAACTGAATGTTCCTCTAAAATTTGCATGAAATTATTTTTCCATGGAAGCGCAGGGTGATGAAAGGAAGAAGAGGAGGGAGCTGGAGGCTGGTTGTCTGGTCATTCAGGAGCAGGCAGGGCTGATCAGGCTGTGCCTGCCTGCATCTGCTCCTGTGCCTTGCCTGTGACCTGGGGTCTGGTGAGGAGAAACTATTCTTGTTCTCACAAGTCACCTCCAGTTTCTACTCAGGTCTCCCAAGAAGAGTCTGTCAATAAATGCAAATTGTGACCTGAGATACATGGATGGTAATTTAGAATGAAAGCCTTGAAGTACAAAACCTTTAGATTTCTGGCAAGCATACTCAGTATATCAGTCTGTACATACAGACACTGTCATCCCCCACCACACAAAAACACCACTGTACGGGGGGAAGATGTGCTGACTTTCAGTTCTGCAAATTTCTCAGTGACCCCAGATCTTGCTGAGGCCCTAGAGTACAATGCTGCTGACATGGCATGCATCTCCTCTGCCTCTCCTGCCAGTAAAACCAGCAAGGATTTTGCTGGTGCGGGGCTTCTATTTCCTTGCATGTCTGCTTGGGCTTTGCAGCATACACCAAAAGAAACCCACTTCACTTTGCCTTCTTTTGGCCTCTGAACTGAATGGGACAAAACTGATGAACAGGGAGTTCTAATTTTTATTTAATTTTTATTTCCTGGGGTATCTCACCACTCTGGAAACAGGTATCCAGAACCCAGGATCCCATTTCTAAGATTAAGCACAATTCACAGGAAAGGTGCAATGAAAGTCTTGTGCAGAAATTGCTGGTGTATAAGACCTCATGTTACTTGCTCAGCTTGGAGAAGTGGACAGAATAATCCAAACTGGCACATTTTCATTCTGATTTAGCACCAGTGCAAACGACACAGGATGTAAGATAGCTGGACTCAGGCATTCCTGTCATTGATCTCTGGTTTTACTGTCTAACTGAAGTTGTGGAGGGCATTTGTGTTACAATCTGGTCTGTTTTCTGCACAGAATTCATGAGCAAAACAGTTCTGACCTGTGCGACGCCCATATAATTTTTTTTTACTTGTATCTATAGCCTTTGTAACACCATTGCTCTGCAATCAATTGAAAATTGGTATGAAATTAACTTTCCCACCACTTATAAACTCAATCTCATGTTCCACAAAATATTTCAGGTTTTTTAATGAGCTGGTTTGACTTTTCAATCTGCATGCTTATTATAAATTTTTCAGAATATTATATGTATTTTATGTATTAATAAAAATATTATTCCAAATGCAAATTTGGAACGTATTTGTGATTACACCTGTCTCACTCTTCTTCCCCCTCTCCCTTTACTTATTACATATGCTTGATATACTGTCTCTAATCCAGCAGCTTTGTAATACATAAGAAGTTTGAGACATGGGTTTTGTTTTGGTAACTTAAAGAACTATATGAAAAAAAAATGAGAGGATGGGGAAACACCAGTGATGCCCGATGTCTGACTACCTCAAGAAAGCGTGCCACTCCACACAGGCAACTTCCAGCTCTCCTGTCTGTGGCCAGTCCTCCCACACCCCTCCCCATGCAGAGGACTGAACATGTCTTAGACCTCTGCAACTCACCATAATAGGAAAAATTATTTTATTTTGTCACCAATTCCCATTCCATTGCCTAATTCAATTCAAAGGAGAACATGCCTACAAAAACTCAAAAACTTCATATCCCACCTATATCAGAAAATGCAAGTTGTTGCTCTGTATGAGGTTTGACTACTGCTAACTTGCAATAAGCAAGTTCTGACAGCTGGTTTTGGTTTTCTTTAGGGTGTTTTTGGTTTTGCTTTTGTTTGTTTGTTTGGGGTTTTTTGTTGTTGTTTTTAATAACAGACAACAAATATTGGCATGGGATGAAAAAGCAGGATGCCACTTATATGACACATTGTCCTAAAAGGACTTCTACCAGAATATTGAGACGTACATCCTGACGAAAGAACACGCCTGGAAATCCAACCATTTCCGAGTCAGATAATACTGTGCATTTAAGCACAATCACTACTGTAATGCTTGAAAACCACTGCTTCTTACTAAAGATCAAGTGGGCAAAGACAGAAATGAAAAAAGAACAAGGCTGCAATGCAATAATAGCACAAATAGCTCATGGCTCTGGAAGACACAAGAATTACAGGTGTGTCAGAAATTAAGTATGATAAATAAAATGTAGGAAAAGAGGACTTACAAACATCAAATCCAACAGAGGTGCAGCAGAAGGGAGAAAGAAAGAAATGTTTACAAACATTGTAAACATTGTAATGGGCTGGTTTTTCATTTCAAAACACCAGATAATTGTGCTGGGCAAGAGGAAACAAAAAAAAAAGTATGGGAAAGATGTGGGAAAATGACAAAGGAAGTTTTGCAAGAGGAAACTGCCTTGGCAGGGGATGTGGAGAGGATAATGTGTGTCTATGGAATATAATAGCTAACTGCCATAAAGCATTCACTGCTCATAGCCAAAAGCAGCAACTGGGCTAGAGCACGAGTGGGTATTTTGGGTCACAGCAGGAAACACCACACACTGTATTTTGTTAGGCTGCTGCAGTGTTTTGCAAACATGGAGAGGAGGGGGGATTGTAGATATGAAAAGGCAAGGCAGGTTGTTTAATTTGTTTATATTAAAAATAAATAGCTTTTGAAAATATGACTGAGTCAGTGAAGGGTATGAAACACAATCCTCTATTTGTTATGATTTAGCTAGTAGGAAACAGAGAGAGGTAAAATCCATGCAACAAATGCACACAATAGCTTTCAAAATTCCCCTCAGTCCACCGAAATTCTTTCAAGAGATCATGCCAGTATTGTTCTTGCTTCAAAGTCCAGCAAAAATAGGCAGGTTTTTATAAAAGAAACAACAGCTCCTTCCCAAGACCAGGCATAGCACACACCTCAGGAAGAAACACTGTGTAGCATGATGCCAAAGGAGTTCACTGGTAGAAAGCCTCTGGCAGAGCAGTGTGTCACTAAATGAAACCAGAGCACCCCGAGGGACTGCAAAGCCCTGTCAACCACCTACTCCCTGACCTTAAGCTTTGTGTTGGTTTAAGAACATAATTCTCAGGTTATTTCTTCTGATATAACTGTAGCTTTGCCTAATCTCAAAAAGTTACTCTGTCTGACCTCCCAGTGGCAGAACTGTGATAATCTCAGGATATAAATCAGGTAAAACTCATAGAAAGAGATAATATCTTTTATTAGTCTAACCAGCAAAGCTGAAGAAACCTGCCAAGTGTGGACAGAGCTTACATTCATTAGATGCAGATACAGTGATTTCCAGCTTTGTGTGCTTCAGGAATACTGGGACTGCAGTTTATATGGGTCACAGGCAAGCAGGTCAGCTCAAGCATCACACCCAACCTAGCTAATTCCTTGTGGAGTCTCTGCAGCCAAAGTTTGAAGAGCTAGGTTGCTGCAGATCCTAGGCTGGGTAGGTTAAGCCTAAGCTGTGTGCTCTGCATTCTGTGAATGGATACTTGGGCACTTTTGTCACAGAAGAGCAGCAACAGCCTTATGCAGTGATGGGGTCCTGCCTGGCCCAGACTCTCCCTGCTCCTGACCCAACTATCAGCAGGGGGACTGAATCAAGACTGGGGCAGGGGCTCATTTTAGCAAGGCTGTTTCTCTGAACTCATTCAGCTACTTCATTTATTTCTTCATTTCATTTGCACACCCTTCAAAAGCACTGTAAATGTACTCATCGCATTTCACAACACTCAGCATATGGGAATGGGATGAGGCTGGAAGCTCAGGTTGCAGTGATCTCTTTTCCCAGAGGATGAGCATGGTGGAGGCTCTCTAATAGTTACCTCTTAAGATAAACCACGAAATAATTAAAACCTATTAGAGGAAAAAAAAGCTAGAACTGGTTTTTATTAATAGAAGCCTTTGAAAAACTCAGAGCTAGGTTTTAAGTCAAGACCAAGAGATATTAGGAACATTTTCCTTTGTTTTCTTTTAGATTTTTTTTTTTGAGGTGATTCTAATATGACTGCTGGGTGATATGTTGTCTTTATAGTTTCATTATCTGAAATCCATAAACTTTCATCCTTTTCAACATCTTTTGTTGCAAATATATGTATACAAACTTGCATATATTATACATATAAAGTAAACCATATTTCAAGAATAAACACATCACACAAATGAGACCTGAGAGACTTTTGACCCAAAAAGTTTCACCTTGTCCTTTGAAGTACCAGCTTCAAGGGGTGAATTGCCATTAACTGACTTCTTTCTTTATCCTTAAATTAGAAAGTGCAGGTAAGCTTTAGGTATGTCTGCCTAGAACTGCCTCTGGTACTCCTAGGAAAATTATTTCCTTCAGGCACACAAATTATACAGCTGAAATCGTATCTCTCATATATTAACTTGATGATAGGCCAGGATCTTTGTACTATGATGACATAAAAAGGAATGAAGAACTTCCCACAAAAAAGCACTTGAACAGTAATCATACAATTGAAAGCAGAAAATGAAAGTGCTCAGTGTTACCAAGCTTCAAAAAAAGACTGAATCCTCTGTTTAAGATCCATTACACCAATAAATGATTAAATTGTCCTCAAACTATGGGAAGCATAGTAGCTGCAGTTTACAGTAGGTAAGTCTCACCCACATAATTGCAATGGAGTAGAAGCAAAAGAGGGGCACACTATATTCGGAATGATGTGATCACTTTAATTTTCCTTTATAAAAACTTAGTTTTACAGAGGTCAGCCTAAGGAGCAGATATGTTGGTTATGGTTCTCACTCTGACTATGAAACTGAGAGCACCCTCCAGACTGTGAGAGAAAAAAAGACACCGTAGGGCTTTCTGCTAGCTCATGGAGCTTTTTGTGTGGCAGGTACATGGAGATTGTAGGTGCCTCACTATTGATGACTTTTGCTCCCCAATGCAGGCAGAGTCAGCTGCAGTCAGTCAGAAACTTGTAGCTTTAACTTTTTGGAAATCCTGGCCTTTGGGGGATAATCAGGATGAGCAAATTTTAAAATCAAAAACAGAATTGAGGTCAACCTGCTACAAACATATGTGTATATGTTTCTATGTTATGTATAAAAATACATATGTGTATATAGATATACACATACACACACACACATATATGTATAACCCCAGGACAGACAAGGCTGGCATGACTCTCTTTTAATTGCTTTCCTATTTTATTGTTACTAACACTATAACTCTACCTGTGTAACTTTAATGAAACTGAAATGAAAATAATTATGAGATTCCCTCCTCACTTTTAATATTCTTCTTTTAATACCTGGGGTTTAGAATAAATAATGCAAACTGTTTATTGGAACACGGCCATAAATTATAAATCGCAGGCCGTGCTTACTTTTAAGACCAAAGAACTGTGGAAGGTAAAACGTGTAGTTTTAGATCCCCACAGGAACGAGTTCTTGTTTTAAACACAGGAATGTTATATCAATACCCTCACCAATCCACTAACCAGTGATGCAGGCAGGTGCTTCTATCAACACTTCATTCTTCAGGGAGCAACACATCACCGTTTGTGTTGTTTTGCAAAAAAAGAAACCAAACAGTTTTGTCTCATACAGCAACCCTGTGATTATCACTGAGGGTCACAGAGTTCACAAATGAGGTCAATTCTTCCCTTGAAAACTTTTTCAGAACAACACACTGAATAGTTTGCAACCCAGGGGCTAACCAAAACAACTGTTGACCTGCTTTTTCCGGTCTTATCATCCCTCTTCTTCCTTTCTTCACATTTTAATGAACTATCAGATGTTCCCTGTTTCCCAGTCTGTAGGCTTAGCGGCAGCATTCAGAAGCATCTCATGTGTAGTTTTAAAAGCATACTTATTGTATTAATTTAAAGAAGTTCATTTCTTCATCATTTGAAAGAATTCCAGTGTCCTTACAAATAGAGATTTGGTGCCGTACTTATCAGAACAGAAAGTGACCTGTAGTCAGGAGGAGGTTGTTCACAATATACTCCAGTCCCTATCATTCAATAAGTTTAATTATTACTCAGATCCAGCTAGATAGCTGAGAAATGGCTTATCTAGTGTCCAGGTACAAGCATGTACACATGCTTCTTCTAGCCATTGTGTTTCTCAGCCTAAAAAATTCTAGAAAGTCAATTCCATTGCATTCTTCCCTTCAGTTGCATAGGCACAGGAGAAACATGTTGAAATGAAAAAAAAAACCCTAAATTAAGTCTCATAAAACAGCTGTTAACTAATAATGCCTGGCTAAGTAAAAAAAAACCCCAAACCCTTCCTAGATGTCTGTTTCTCGTATAACATGCTTAGAAAGAAGTCCTACTGTTTGTGGCCACCCTCCTGGAGAAGATACATGGCTTTATGATCAGATTCATCTGCTTTCATTCACCACAGTGGCATTATACATGTCACTTAAAGTATTTGCTGCAATCTGGAATTGTCAGTAACATGGTGTCTGGAAAGAGTTAAGACTCCATCCAGGACTTCCCAACCTTGTTGCCCTTATCTGCTACCATGTCTTTGCAATGAGATTCTGCAGCTGACAGAAAATTCTGCAGCTGCTATTCTCTCCATGCTCCCAACTCTTTAAAATGTGTTTGTGCTAGAAGAACCCTTAACAAACAGAAAAGTTGGCAAGATGTTGTCATCCTGATAGACACGCTAATGAAAGCATAGTTTTTGCCTTCAGGAAGCATCGTTAAAAGTAACGGTGGCACTAATCTGTTAAGAATATAGAATTAAAAAAAAATTTCAAGAAGGTGCCAAAACCAAAAAGGTCCCAAGACAGTGTTATTTATAACACCCAGACAGAAGGGGCACAAACAGCACTGAGGTTCTGGAGGATCCTGAAGCAAAAGCTGTGGGAGTGTAGACAGGCACCCCAAGATCTAGCTAAACTGTGTTTGAGCACTGTGCCATAAAATTAAGACAAACTTCACTTTAATCCATCTGTATAATTTATCATTTGTGCTGCTTATAACTCCAGCTGTGCATAGACCCAACACACCATGCCTTTCTTGAGCCATGGTCTGTTAGTAGGAGAGAGGAGCTGAAACCCAACTTCCCACGTTGCTTTATCTGATTGAATTGATTTCACCTGCATGGAAGACATCAGCACAGACTGATGCAAGAGGGACTCTGTGGTAAAGTGACTGAGCCACTAACAGACCAACACCCACTTTTCAGTTTTATATTATGGGCAACAACATAATGCATTGCAGAAAAACAGTATGGATCGAGGGGATCAATAACTGATTATCAGATCTAGGATTGTTTGTTTGACACATCTAAAAAGATCAAGTCTACCTGAAGTAAGGAGCATGGCATAAGCTGCCCAGCACACTGAGAGGAAGTGCAGAAGGTAGGAGCTCTAGCAGGTGAGTGTCAGTACTCAGGAAGCCTTGGTGTCTCTGTGAGATAACTTTCTTAGGGAATTCCACTGGCAAACCTTTGAAATTTTGAGAATAAAACCCACTAGGAAGACCTAGCTCTAACAGAACTAAAAGACAAAGAATTTCAATGAGAGCCACCTATTCTTGATCAAACAATCCTGCCTCACCCCTTTCCCTTGATTACCCCAAAGTCCCACCTTGGCACCAACTCTATGCTGACCTGCATCCTCCCTCTCCCACCATCACAAAACATGCTGCTTTCCCTTTTCAGTCCATTCACCACTCTCCCTCATAAAACGCCAACATTCATGGCACTGACCACTACTCTCTCTTGTCTACTTGCTGTCTGTAGTCTGTTCTGGTAGCACATGGGCTACCTGACCAGAACCTCTCTCCCCACAGCAATCCTCCTCATTTGTGTTCCTCCAAGTCACGGAAATGATTTGGCCTTCCACAAACTGGGTTGCTTTGGTGCCCATGAGCATTACTTTCCTCTGCCCTCTCAAAATAAACCGAAGGATGCCAAGATGATTAGTAATAAATAAGAAAATAAGCAAGAGCTCTCACTCAGACAGCTGTTGACATCTCTCCGGCATTAACAGCAATAGGGCTTTGTAGGGTAAAAGAGTGGATCAACAGTGTTTCCAAAAATCCAAATTGCTTTAGTTTAGTTTAGGTGTGGTTATAATTTTATGAGATATATGGAACAAGAAGGTGGCTGCAGAGGAACCCATTTGTAAATATTAGCTAGCCAATGCTAGCTGCTCCAGGGTCAGGCAAAGTGTCAGCATCTCTTGGGTTTCAGTCCTTCCTCCTCCAAGGCCAGTTGCTAGCTCAGTGTAATACCCTTTTGGGATATGAAGGACTGGAAAAGCTCAGCACAGCTTTGTTGGCGATTGGGCTGAAAATGAAAAGCTTTATTTTCAGATCCAGCACATTACACACTTGGTTCCAAAGCTGTCTGACAAGAATTTATATTCTTTTGATTGGCAAAAGAAACATTCTGATATTGTCTTTGAAGGCTGTTAAATGTACAACTGGAATCATCATGTTTTAAATGCTGTGGTATTAGCTGTTACCGTGATCACTGTCAGCAAAATACACAGACAAAAGTATCCCCTTTCACCTCTCAGAAGCACATTTTGGAGAACAGATGGAAGCAGCAAGGTTAGAAATAGTGGGGAAAAGCCAGTAGTAGACCTAGTAGCCTCAGAGGGCTGCTAGGAAGTATTTTCCCCTCATGACAAAAGGTTGATTTCACTGAGACCCTCTCAGCAACTGTGAAATCCACCTTACTAGGGAATATGCCCCCAAAAAGGCTTGAAGCTGTCAAGAATACATCTCCAGAAGGCCTCCGGAGAGGTCAGCTAGCTTGTGCAGTCACCTCTGTAAACAGGGGGAAATCTCAAAGTAAATAAAAATGTGAACTTCTATTGCCTCTAACTATAAACCAAACTGTTTACCCCCACTTCTCCACTCTTCTTTGTGGGGGGACAAAAACTGACCTTTCAGCCTTCCCTATTCAGGAAGATGTTTTTCTAGCGCATTTCTGTGCTCTGTCTTCCTCCAAAAGACTGTAAAAACACAGAAAAACAGGTTGGGAGGACATATGTTTTAAATCGTTTTTGTAGGTTGCAGGAAGAGGCACTTAATTGTTGGCACGTGGAAAACCTGACTGTGGGTGATCCAGCCCTGATGACAGTGCAGGGAAAATACAGGGGAATAGCTGGTTTGCTCCACAGCACATTTCTGTTTGCCATTTCTTTACGGATAAATAATTAGGACTTTAAAAAGTCTAATCAATATCTCTTCACAAGAGAAAGATTTTGGTACTCTACAACTATGACCCATGTTGCTTTTATCTCATATAAACTAACCAGATGCAATTGCTTCTTTCCAGTGAGCTTTGTGAATCCATCCACATCTCATCATTCCTACCAGCTCACTTGGTATGATTTAAGCTAAAAGCAAACCCCTTGTAGCCAAACCCTCTTTTTCGAATGGAAATATTTCTCCTTTTTACCTTTAATGGATTTATTTTCTAAACAAGTCTTAATTGGTCCAAAACACCTTAAAACACATGCTGTGAATTCACATTTGGGAAAGTATGCCACTGTCCATGTTTAAAACCAAACTTAAAAATACCTTGAGACTCTAAAAGAATGCACAGCAGTTTAATTGATTCCAGCCACATTAACAGTTGCAAAAATCTGTGGTGCTTTACTAGGGAAGTAATGGGTTGTGAATAATTTATTTTTTATTCCTCACTTGCAGGTGATGGGGATTAACCTGGCTATTTCAAATGAGTTTTAGATTATTTTAGAGTGCTGAATAATATCCTGTTTGAAGGCAGCTATTATACGTCAACAAGCCAATGTTTGTGCAGCAGGTCATTCAGAAGTGAGAGGAAATTCTGACCACATACTCAGAGTTCAAGTGCTGAATATTTTATGAACTTTGCCTCTAATACAGGGAATAAACTCAAAGTGCTTTTCTTCATTCCCCTTCTTTCTTCTCCTAATTCCCCTTTCTTCTATACCTTTTAACACTCTAGTGTCACACTAGGTGCTCCTCACGTTATTACCTCTGTTCAAGTAAGCACCACAGAACTTCCAGCTCTGAAGCAATTCTAGGTAAAATTAAACATTGCTGTCACTAAGTAAATTTCAGTGCTTGTGGTTACAGCTACAGAACTGCTCACTAATGACCAGGTGTGGCTGATTGCAGGAGCAGCTGTCCTTGCTCACAGAGGAGAAGCAGGGCTCCCATGTCACAGCTGGACCCATGCCACGGGGCTGATGCAAGCAGGTGTGCCTCCAATATAGCATCTAGCAAGGTGAACAAATGCAACAGAGCACAGGTATGGGAATACTTCTCAAAACTCTGAATAGTCACAAAAACAATTTTCCTTGTGTTTTTCATATATCTGCTAGTGCTGTTCATCATCCTGTTTAGCTCTGGTCAGGAATCACCATTTCTAAGGTTGCCTCCTTCCAAAGAGTTGTTGAATGTCAAATCAGTTACTTGGGCAGCAAGGAATGAGAAAAGTTTCTACAGTGCAGTCTGGCCAGAAAAATTTTGCTGGCCACATTGGCATTAGTAATCTCAGCCGTCTCTCCCCCATTTGCTAAGACAAAGACTCTACAAGGGTTTCTACAGAGATTTTGAAGCAGATTTCATCACATTAAGTTCAGCTTTCATTTGATCAGAGGGCCTAGAGCAGCTCAGATCTCCATTCAACACAGTGTTCTCATTAACATTAGGCTTGGGTTTGCTTTTAGTGTGTGTATGTATTAAGATCATTCAGATATAGCCTATTCCACTTCATTACTACAGAACAGGAATATTGAACACATTATCCTTGCAGGAAACTGCTATTTAAAGAGGAATGATTCTTCCTATTGGGTGTAAAAGCAGATAGAAAATCCAGCCTCTCTGAGCCCTCCTGACTGTGTCTGGGCAAGGGCAATAATGCTGCTTTACCCAGACTGATTTTCTTACAAAGAAACACTATTCAGACAGATCCAAATTCTCTTTTTGGCCATTTTAAAGTGACAACATAGTTAATACATCCTGATTCTCCTGAAGTGGTTACCATCTAGGCAGCCTTGAATTTCTCCAGGCTCTCCTAGCCCATACATGAGGCAAGATACTTTTGCCTGAGGGAAGATGCAGTCCCACAGGGACATTAATAAGAGTATTTGCTCCCATTTTCTGAGCACTGGGTTGATACCTGAGCAAAGGCAGAAGGTAAGTCTTGTCACCTTTCTCACCACAGAGTCACACAGGGGACTGGGAGTGGAGACAGGAATAGACTCAACATGAGCCACGTGTTGACTCAACACGCACCACAACGTGTGTGTTCCCAAAAGGCACAGGGGAGCCTGATGCAGCACTGCTTTCCATGAGGAATGGCCCCTGGAGTCCAGCCAGTCAACATACTGCTGCCTGCCCATGCCTGCCTTTAGTGGCTTAATCGAGGCCATGGGAGGAGAGTACTGGGAAGAACATGTGCGTGAGTGAGAGACAAGGTGAGCCACTCCACACGTGTGAGCTCACCTAGCACAGGAGAGCGGTGAAAAAGCCTGTTTTTTTTTTTTTTCTCAAATGCTATAAATGTTTCATTTTTCTAAAATTATTGCTGAAATGTGTATTTGTGTGTAGCTATTATATATTTTTATACACACATGTTTAACCTGTCCTTAGAAAACCTGCCTGTGGGCATAGCAGTAGCAAATAAAAAGGAACCTGTTACTTTTCATAAGTTATTACATGTACTGTAAACTATTATGTTTTAAATAGTCACTAGAGCTATTAGGGACTATTTGTAGGACGACACAACATTTTCGAAAAGCTTGAGATCAGATCAGACCCTTATAAAGGCTCTCAAATGAAGGAAATAAAAAATAATCTATAGTCACATGCAAACAAAAATTAGTTTGGAACATTTCAGACATTGCCATTACAGGAACAAAAGACGTATTTAGAACATTTAGTCACAGGCACCAAAAAGCCAAGCCTTATCAAAACACAAAGCAAAACAAAAATAAATGTTATGCAGCAGCCCATCCCTTCAAACTTGAACAACCTCATCATTCCACAGGGGAGATGGTAATTTTGCAAACAGACGTGGCTGCAAGCGGTGCCAATGGCAGAGGAAAGAAGACATATTTTATACTGAGGAGGGAAAGACAAACACACACACACCCTCCTCTGCCTGCCCCCTTCCCTGGCAGAGGCCCAGCTGTGTCAGTGAACAACAGCATTCCTGGTCTTCAGAAACCTCTGGAAGGAATCCAGAGCCATACGTATACAACTTGACTCTCTCCCTTTTCCTGGTATAAACCTGGATATGTATTAAACACCTGACTTGTTCCTTGTATTCTGCTTATCCTTTCTCATTCTTTGTCTTCTTCTCTGCCCCTAAACTGACTGTGATCAAGAGGAAAGAGTAAATTGGAGGAACAATACCCCACTGCCTCCCAGAGCAAATCTTAATTAAAAAAAACCACAGTCATGGCATTTTCATTTATGGCAAGCAAGGTCTTCTTGACTCTGGCTGCACATTACTGCACCCTTGGCACCAACAAACCAGCCAAAACAATTTACCGGCTCATAGATACTCAGCACTCCAAAAAATCTTTTCCCTGAGAACTTTGCAGTTGTTCTTCCCAAACCCTGGAGCACCACACCCAGTTTGTGTGAGCTTGTTTGTCAGCTATGCTCAGCACTTCAGAGTGGATTTCAAAATAAAACAAGGACCTCAGACCAACTGCTCCACACAGACTATTCCTCAAAGCCTGAAAATCAGCCTTGCGGAGTCACGACTACATCAGTGCTTGCATTTGTACTGGTCACATCAGGTCCTGTGGCTGCTGATGCTCCCAGTGATTACAGCGACTGAAGAGGAATATCCATTACCTTTATCACAACACTTTTGATCATGACAGACAGAAGTGCTCTAAATATAGTATATGATTTATTCGCAGAGCTTTCTAATTTAGCCACCAAGACAGGTTAGCTGCTTAGACTGAATATTAAGGATTTCTTACTCTGTTAGGTCAGAGTAGAGAAAGTGATTTTCATTTCTAGAAGGTAAAGCTTTCGGGAAAAAAAATTATCAGGTGCAATTATGTCTCTGTTCACTACTTAGCTATTCTTCCCAGACATCAAGAGACTGGCTAATGCACAATCACATCAGGGACTCCTGCTGCTTCAGATCAGTGTGTTCCTACCTTTCCAGACAGAACAATCCTGGAGCTGTTCACATATGAGCACCTAACTTGTAACTAATGGTTTGTAAGTTTTTTGTGCACTTTTTTGTCCTCAACTGCTTTTTTTGAGAAATGGCACTTCTTGAGAGAGAGAACAGACTGTGTATATAGGTTCAGAGTATATGTGTCACCCATGCAAAGAATTTTGCTTGAATTTCTCCTTCAAAGTGTGACTCTTTCAGCCCTAAAATCTCAGAGGCAAGCCCCCCTGCTAACCTCTTCTTTAAACTATGTGTGGTGGTATTTACAATGTGTATATTTGCCATGTACATATATATGTGTAAATATAATGTATTTACATCATACATATACATGTGTATATAAAAACACACAGAGATGTTGCTGAGTTCTCAAAGGTGACTTTAAACTAAGACTACCAAACAATGTTTGTATAACAACACATCACATGTTTATAAACCTCTTAAGTGCTTTCAGCAATTATATCTGCTGTTTAAAGATTTGATTCCAGTAGGTCTTTATCAGATCTCAGCAGTTATAATTCAATACCAGAAAAATGATAGTAATTGTTACATGTCTGTTACCATGTGCTAACTAAGCACTACATGTGTTATTACATCAATAGTCTATTCTGGTAAGAAATGTCTTATAATTCTCTCTCAAGAAATAAAGGGAAAAAAATAGAAGTTCTATTTGTTGAAGTCTAGTGGGAAGTTGGACTACTCTGAGTAAAAGAGCAATCAGACTCCCAATAGCAAATAGCAGTGACATTGGTGACTTCTGTGTTTGAAATAAATTATTCTCTTTTTTCAACTTCATTTTAAAAAGCAATTTCTCTACTTTTACATTTTCTATTACATATTAAAATAGAATTCTGTGTCTTGGAAAATTGTGAAATTATGAAGCTGAAATTGACCTTCAGACTCTGAAATAACTACAGCTTACTTTTGGGATCCCAATGAAAACTCTTAGCAAAGTGGGCTACATTTACTTTGTAAATCAATGCCATAAAGCATAAAATGCAATTACTTTTTTTAAACTATACATAATATAAAAAGGGCAAAGAAGGCAGACAACATTTCATATTGCCATCAATTTCATTTTACTTTATTTGAAGTTCCATTCTCCATAAAATACCAGTGTCTAATGAGGAAACACATGCAAGCAATGCAAGCCCACAGATAGGCATTGCATTCCACAGAAATATAAAAGTCTGAGATGGGTCATCAGAATTCAACAGCAGAGTTGTATATTAACTCACCAGTTCAGGTCACTCTTCTGTATCTTCTGTAGAGGAAGATAACCTCTGCCCAACTAAAATTATGCTTCTCTTTTTGTACAATTCTGTGGGAGGTATTTTTCTTTATTGCACTTCACAGAAGTGCAGTTTATAACCCAGGATCTGATATCTGACATTGGTCATATAATTTGTCTGCTGCAAAACTGTTAATGGGAACAGAATGATCTAATCCTTTAGGTCTTGCAGATATTAATTTTTATGATATGCTGTTAGCACTGAATTCTGCAGAACTATTTCCTTTCATTCATTTTAAGGATATTCAAATGGCCGCTACTTGTGACTATAGCTTTCATTTCCTGGGGACCTGAAGCAAGACTTTCTCATTGCTCTTTCTTGCCTGGGTGTAGCAGACTGAACCGCTGTCAATAACCACTCCTAAATCTCTGCTTCTGAAGAGAAGCTTCCTTGTTTTTCTTTGCCATTTCTGTTAAAAAAATATTCTTCTTCCTGTTGTAGAGGATTCTATATGTGTACAAGTTAAAATTTGCCTATGATTTTGTTCACTGAACTGAAAAAATGTAGTAGGAATTAAGTAAGACTTTCTACATTTTGTAAGCTCCTCTAGTTTTTCCTAACATGAATAGTGATATGTATGGACCACATCTTCAACTCAGCCTCAAAATCACCAACTAAATTGGTCAAGAGCAATCCTAGCACAGATCTTTGCATGCTGCTGCTAGGTGACCTACATTTCAAAAAACAGCCAGGACTTAAAACATTTAATTCCTAGCCAATATTTAATTCAGAACAAAAAACAAGAAAAAAGAATTTTATGTTAAAAACATCACCAAAACCTCCTAGAAACCTGTATGATATATGCCAAACTTTTCTTCTCCTTATTTTAAATAAAACCTTCTAATAACTTCAAAGACCAGCTGAGGGCTTTCACCAGAAACCACATTGTTGGTCAGATGATGTAATTCTGTTTTTCTAAGCATATGTTTCCGTTTTGACTGGCCTGAAATGCTTCCCCTCTATGTAGGTTATTGCACATTCACCTGCAACTCCTGAGGTCACTCTTCAGAGCATTCTGAAAGTGATGCTCCCTGGTGACACTTTCATGGCAACTAGGAAGAACTCCTATTTTAAGGAATATATTGCATGTGTTTGTCAGAATCTTTCCAGTTTTGGAGCTGAGATCCCTCACAGCTTGAGATGAACACCATCTGGTCCTGGCAGTTCACTAGAATTAAGATTCCCAAATTGTTCTGTGAATTCCTCCCTGGAGGTTTCTCCACTTCTTAAAAACATACTAAGGACTAAGGTTTCCCTGGGGCAAATTTCCTTGGGATGAAAATTTCAACAATGGACATCTTTAGCCTAGTTTAACTGCTTCAGGCAATTAGCTTTTTTTTTCAGTCTTGTCATCTGTCTTTAAACTTCTTTATCCCATTGATCTCTCAAGGTCCATAGAAACAAGGGCACTCCTTCTGTCTCAGACACACATTAATTCTTCTTGCTTGGTAGCAGTAGCCATCTCTACCTTTTCTGCAAGTAAGGAAGAAGTCTTTACTTATGAGCTTAGAGTGGAATTTTTCATCATGATTGGAGATAAGGAGACATTTTGCAACCAGAAAAACACATTGATGCAACTTGTACAGATAAGCAAAATCCAAGAGCCTAAAGGAACTTAAAAGGGTCACTGTGATCAGCTGATTTAACTCACAGCACACGATGAGCTGCTTTCTGCTACCCAAGTTTCTAAATCCATGTTTTTGTTGGGATAACAATGTCCAGAAAACTGCCCCATAGTTTGCTCCCTTTTATCTCATGGACTTCACACCCTAGAATGAAGGGGTGGCTTGCAGCAATGTAAGCAGTAACACAGAAGATAAATATGCATCCACATCCAGTGGAACTGATCTACACCCAGTAGCACAGCAAAAGGCAAGAAGGCAAGGAAAAGGCAAGAAGGAAGGAGGCAGAAACTGAAGGGAGCCAGCATTGCAAGGAGAAGAACATGGCTGACCAATGAATACATGTAAAAAGATTCTTAAGGTTAAAGACAAAAATGTTGGTGACCAAACCAGAAGGAGAGGAACTGGTGTGGTGGAGGCTGATTAAAGCAGGGTTAGGATTTGGATTTAGTCTTAGTGCGTGTGAAGCAGGCAGGAAAGGCAGAAACATGTTTTGGCCAGATGGATCAGAATGAGAGATAATCAGCCACAAGCAGTGGTTAACCACCTTCACACAGAATACGCTACATTTTCAAAGATGAGAAAACCCTCACTTTGCTCTAGCAAAAGGAAATTTAGAGTACTTTGGGTTACCTTCTCTCAGGAATATGAGCATGAATACTCATAGCTTGGCCCCACTGGGCTCACAGTTTTCAGAGCACTGCAGTTGTGGGAACTTAGGAGCAAGACTTGCTGACTATTGACGAATGTGTCTTCTTCCTTTTCTTGAAAATTATGCCATGCATCAGACCAATTTTCTTTAATGACAAGAAGACTGCTGCCAAATCCAGATGCTCCTATAAACTGTGTTGTTAGACACAGATGTGACAAAGTGCACTCTACTGACCTCTGTCCTTGCAGACCCCTGAGCACTATTCCAGGAGAAGCCCCTGGGTTGCTGCATGTATACCTGTACATCTGTCTCCCTTTTCACATTTTACAGCTCATTTTTTTCTTAACACTTATTCCTTTTCATACTCTTCCCTTCAATACAGTGACTCATACACAATATTCAAAATTGTTTTCAAAGCTGTTGAGTTAAATGAACAGTCAACAGCTTACCAAACCCTGACAGAGACATTAGACACAAGCTGATAAAATTAAAGACACATACCAAAGGTGTAATGGAAACACAGAACTCCCTGTGTGAAAGTACTTTTGAATAAAGAAAGTATTTTAGGAGAAAGATAAACTGCTTTTCTAATGGTAGATGGCCTTTTCTACTCTTCAGCTTTTTCTCCGGTACATCTGAATTAAATCCACTTAGAGCACACACAAAGGTTTCTTCTTGCTTGAACACCAGTAGGAAAAAGCTACAGGCAACTCTGAATTGCAGTTCACACATGGCACTTACAGAGCCATGTCCTTCCCAGAAAACCCTATTAAAACTTGCATGGCACACACCACTAAGGTTATTAATGGACTCTAACTAGAAGCTATTAATTTGGTCTCATAATCTCATTTAAGATCAAGATTAGGTGCCTCCTATAAAATGTGCATTACTGTTTGACTCCTGATCCCCAGAAGGCAGTTTTCAGAGACGTCTAGCGCTTGTAAAGTTGGGACAGGTCACTTTAGAACTGATATTCCAAGAAATAAACAGCACAGAAAAAAAGGTTGGACACTTCTGGAGGCTGGAGCTGAAATCAATGGATGCTTTGTTTTCTTGTTTTTATTTTTAACTTAGTGTGCAAAGCAAAATAAAAGGCAGGTTCATAGAGTCAGTCCTGTGCCCTTCCCTCTACATACTGCATAATGTGTTCTGCTTCTCACCCACACCCACAGTCTAGGGGCCAAAGCAGTTGTTTTGCTTATGTGCCACTAAAATCAGACTGTTCCAAAGTGACCTTCTAGAGGACAAAATTATGGTGTCTAGAAGCCAAGGACAAGGATCCTCATTTCAGATTAAACCACAATATCATTTTTCTTTTCCAAGTGTGACTGAATCTCATTTGAAGGATGCCTCCTGTCAGAGATGCTACACTCATTCAAGGCAGTGGTTTCACAGCTGAGATGAGGCTGAATGCTCTTTAAGCACTAGGGTTTTAATTAAATAGCAAGAGAATTTTTGGCTCTTGGAGCAGCACCACGTAAGTAAGCCCAAGGACTCCAGATGTTTATCCAAAGAAACGTCATGGCAACAGCCTCTCTGACACAGCTCCTACGAACTGCAGCATGCTTCAGGGGTTGTCATCATGACCTTCTTATTGCTGCCACTCCTCTCCACTCCAGTCCATAGAGATTTGCTACTTTGGCTGACTTAGCCTCTTCTCAGTACTTAGGAAACCACCACAGCTCTTTCAATATTGCTGCTGTCCAGGGCACTGGATTATGGCAGATTACAGGTAACAAACTGCCTCCTTGATGAATGATCTCAACACCTCACTATAAGCTTCCTGGGAACTGGATATTTTCAGCTGAAAAGTTAGGTTGCTAAAGATTTTCATCAGCTCAGAAAACCCTTTGCTCACTGGATAAACTGTACTGCTTGTCTGCAGCTTAGATAGGTAGCAAAAAGGATGATGTTCTGAGTGATACAGTTTCTCATACCCTTGACTACTCTTGAATAGGTCACATAGTCCAGATTAAAGGCCTGCACCAATTTTTGCATCAGAGTGCTAAGAGCTAAGGGGACTTGATGTCCTCTCTACTGCGTTAAGCACAGAAGTGTTTTCCACATCTCTTTTGAATGATCTAACGACCCAACAATACTCACATCAAAAATTCTTCTTTGTGCCCACTTCCACATAAAGCTGTGTTCCTGCTAACTGGTAAGGAATACAATAGACTAGGCTAGAATAGACTGTTTCAGTTGGAAGTGACCTAAAATGATCATCATGTTCAACTGTCTGACAGCTTCAGGACTGACCAGAGTAAAAGATCATTATTAAGTCTGTCTCTTAAACACTGACAGGCTTGGGACATTGACCACCTCTCTCGGAAGACTGCTCCAGTGCTTGAACACTCTTTCACCAGAGAAATGCTTCCTAATGTCCAATCTAAATCTCTTCTGTCACAGCCTTGATCCATTCCCACATAACCTCTCATAGGGTACTGGAGAGAAGAGCTCAGCACCTCCCTCCCCATGTCCCCTCCTCAGGAAGATGTAGAGAGCAAAAGGATCATATTAAAGGCAAGTTAACATGAATGGGAGCTGGAGCAACTTGCTAGGAGTGTTTGAAAAAATAGTTTGAGGAATACCCCTTATTCTGGTAGTTTGGTCTCACATTTTGTTTTCAGGATGGCCTATTTGAGCTATAAGTATATAAAATATAAGCTGTATTTTCTCTAAATAGGTCAGTTTTTCAAGCCCGTGATCTTCTACTGTTGCTAATGCATCAATGCTTTTCTGTCTGATTGCCCAGTGAGATCTCAGAGGTGCAAGCATATGATTCAGACTGGAAAGTGTAACTGCCAGTAGCAGGAATTGATTCACTCTCTGAGAGACTCGGGAATCAAACCTGCAGCAGCTACAGAAATGGATGTGTACTGGGTGTGCACAGCCAGGTTTTGGTAGTGGGGAGCTACAGGGGTGACAGAAATCACCCCTGCCAGAAGCTTCCTCCATGTCCAGCAGAGCCAATCCCTGGTGGCTCTGAGATGGACCCACCACTGGCCATGCCTGGGCTGATCAGAGATAGTGGTAACACCTCTGTGATAACAGATTTAAGAGGAGGGAAAAAGTTATTGCAGAGTTGTAATTGCAGCCAGAGAAGAGTGGGGTGAAAAAGACAACTCTGCAGACACCCAGGTGAGTGGAGAAGGAAGGGGAGGAGGTGCTCCAGGCAGCAGAGCTGAGATTCCTCTGCAGCCCATGATGGAGACCCTGTTGAAGCAGTTCTGCCCCTGCAACCCATGGAGGGATGCAGAGATCCACCCAGAACGTGTGGAAGAGACCCACGCCAGAGCAAGAAGGTGCCTGAGAGGAGGCTGTGCCCTGTGGGAAGCCCATGGTGCAGCAGGCTCCAGTCAAGGACCTGCAGACCCATGGAGAGAGCAGGTTTCCTGGTAGGACTTGTGACCCTGTGGGAAGGCAGCCTGTCCTTAAAGAACTGCGCCCCATGGAAGAGTGACTCATGCTGCAGCAGTTTGTGAAGGGCTGTGGCCTGTGGGAAGGACTCATATTGATGAAGTTCATGGAGAACTGTCTCCCATGCTGGAGCAGGGATAGACTCTTCTACCTGAGAAGGAAGCAGCAGCAAAAACAACCTGTAGCAAACTGGTCATAGCCCCCATTCCCTGTCTCCCTGCAGTGCTGAGGGGGAGGAAATAGAGTTCAGGAAGGAGGGAGGGATGGGGGCAAGGTGATTTTTAAGATTTATTTTATTTCTCATTATCCTGCTCTGGTTTTTGTAGTAATAAATTCAGTTGATATCCCTAAGTTCAGTTTGTTTTGTTTGTGATGGTATTTGATGAGTGATCTCTCCTTGCCCTTAACTCATGAACCTTTCACTATATTTTGTCTTCCCTGTCCAGTTTGAGGGAGAGTGATAGAGCAGCTTTGGTGGGCACCTGGCATGCAGCCAGGGTCAACCCACAAAAGGATGCCACATCCTTGGGTACTATTGATGAGACACTGTTTTTCTTTCAGTCTCAAAGTGTATTAATCTCTCCAAATAAAACATTTTTTTCAACTTTTTACAGTCACAGAAATCTCCTCTGGGTCAAACTGGTATCAAACTGGGAGAAGGAGGTGGGAAGTGGGGTAAGGAAAGGAATCAACCTGCTGATAGTGTCTTGTGTCTTTCTGGTCTCAAAAAAAACCAGACATTGCTCTTCCTGTCTAGTGAGCCTGCAGCAAGACCCCTCTAGCTCTTCTCTCCAGAGCATTTCCAGTATCATGAAGCTAAGCACACCTAAAAGCTTAACATGCTGCAGGGAGCATGTTTTTGTGGACTTCTAGCAGACCACCTGTGAAACAACCATGTCGACCGGAGGAAAGGAAATTAAATCCCTGATCCCAAGACCTCCTCATCAGCAATTATCACATAGAAAATGGGCACAATCATTTTGTCTGTAAGCTTTCTCATAGCCATTCCAAGCAGACTTTTTCAAATAACAAGGAAATTGCTTCTTAGCCACAAAGTGCCTGTTCCCCATCAGGTCTGCTCCCTCCTGTTCTTTTATTCCACGGAAAGCTTAAAAGAAACTCTACAAAGACCACATTGCAAAACCAAAAGTTAACCTGTCATCCAGCAAAACACACCTGAAGACAAATGGCTAAAACTGACAACTTGAAACTTTAGCAGTGTCAAATTACTTCAGTCCCTACCTGAACTCTTGTGGGTGGAGATATTGCAGCTCAGAAATGAGGGGCCCAGAAAGACGAGCAGAACAGGCCAAATACAGTGCTGAAGTCCCAGAGAAGCTGGTGGGATAACAGTGATGGGAATGAGATGGGCTGTCAGCCTCTGGGATGAGTTGAAGGAAAGGAGTGTCAGTGTCAGAAAATAAGCTGTTTTTTCAATTACTTGTGCTAATACATAGTCTTTAAATCCAGGGCATCTTCTTAGGGAATAGACAGAAAAGTAAAGTCAGTGGCTCCAAGGACAATTCAGACAATTATTTCTTCTCGTAGTTAGCTCCTATCCATAAAATGGAATGGCTTAAAATGAAGAGATATATTAAAAATTTTGGACAACAACACTCAATTTTTATAAAAAGCTTGTTAGGAAAATGGGTTAAATTCATTCATTAATTTCCTAGCTGCCCTGCAAATACTTTTCTCAGCTCCTCTTAACTCGCTCACACCACTTATCTACCCAAACACAGGAGAGATGTATCAGTTCTCCATCATATTTGGTAAAAATACAATATTTTCATGTTTACTCTTAAAGGATATCTCTTTTCCAATTCAGTTTCCTAGAAGATATGCTAATTCCTTTGGGCTTCTTAAGATATGCTAGTAACATCATCATTTTATCTTAATTGCTATCTCAATTGGAGCCTGCAAGTTGCTATCTTTGATTTTGTCCTCTGCAAATACAAATAAAACCATACTTCATTGGTTCTTTGCAAGAGACTAGACAGTGTGTGCCTCTAGCTCTTACACAAAGCTTTAAAAGAGACAGTATTCAGTAAGTAGTACTTTCCCAGCAACCAGAGTGCTGGGGCAGAATGGCAATGATATACAGGACTGTACCTATACTCCTGGGATTGTACAAAACCTGCTGGAATATGGGAAAAGTTAAGGTCACTGTGTGGAACAAGTTGACTCACTCCATATTACTGTGAATGACAGGAACATTTTAGTAAGTGGTCTTTTAAAGTTATATAATTTTCCAGATTTATCTCAATTTGGCTTAATGAAAACTGAAACTTTCAAAGCTTTGAGAAAAATGCGTCGTTTCTCCCTTTGACATGAAAAAAGCTTAAAGACCACGTAAAAACTTGGGACTTCTTGGAAGTGTGGCTTCATTTATTACCTTGTCTAATATGTACTACTTATTTGATATGCCTAACTTTCACATCCAGTGCATAATAAAGTCTTATAAATGTTGGGTTTTTTCTGTGAGTTTTATGCTTCTTCCTCAAAAAGGATGAAACAAGCTTTTTATTGTTGTGATGGACATCAGAATCAATGGGCCTCACCACCTCTGGAGGCTTGATGGCAGAGAATACTTATGTCTCAAGAAATTTTCCTAGCTTTTGTGGTATCCCTACACCCATTCCCAGGAGTGGGAAATTCTCTCAGGAGCACAGACTATTTACTCATTCTGTGATTGTAGCTGAAACTTGACTGCCTTGAAAGGATTGACTTTTCTGTTTTTGCTCCTTTCCTCCTCATTCTCAAGCTTAAACTCAAAATATAAGCTCATGGGAGGGAAAAAAGAGTCCCCAATGGCAACATTCCACTGTTCCTTTCTCTCAGGTCTATCAATCTACAAACGCACATAACCCTCCCTGTATTTTTAAAATTCAGGTTGTAACTGATACTATTTGAATCACACAGGTGCAGTCAGGGCTGCAGGGCCTTACTAGCACTCCCTGCTCATGAAACTGACAGGTAAATGGAAAATGAGAATGTTTTATAATATTTTTTTCATATTTATTTAATATGTTTATTTTAGAGAAAGAAATCTCTCAGATGGTCTTTATGCTTTTTTGATGTCTATCTCAGAATGCTGTGTGCATTTTTGTTATTCACAAGCCACCTCAAAGCCATTTGTGCACCTGATTTTTAGCCTGCTTTCTTGAAGAAAAAAAATGGTTTCTTCAATCACATTGTTTATAAGACCCTTCTTCTGATACTGTTTTTATACCACTGGTCAATCTCAATCAGATTGGGAAGACAGGTGAGCTCCTGAAGATGTGAAAATTCTGCAAATTCTGTGAAATCTAGATGTATTTGTGTCCCCAATAAGAGAGATAAAATTCAGCACTTTACAGAATTAATCAGGGTACACATATACATACAGTAAAACCTGTAGGGAACACGGGGAAGAACTATTTGTTGGCACGTGTACCTGCACAGAATATCTGGGAAAAAGAGAGATTAAGGGGTAGAGATGAAAAAAGCAGATATTGAGGAAAGTGGCATTCAGGACTTTAGAAGTTTACAAATTTTAGAAATGAGAGATGGCCGTGAAGCCCCAAGAGGGAGCAGGAGTTATTCTGGAGGGCAGAGGGTTACATATGACTCCCAGGACAAAAATCTATAGAACATCAAACTTGATGGAGATCACAGAAGGAGGGATCACTGCTATCTCTGACATTCTCCTGTTACAAGAGCATAGCTGAGCGTCATTAAGGGGCCAAACAGCTGGGTTGTGCTGTCTGTACCATTACAGCCTATGCACTTCTGTCACAGGCCAAATACTGGGTCAGCTGATGTCCCTGTGGCCTGAGCAGGCATCCATGCAGGACTGACGTTGTGTAAGTAACTGTCCCCTACTGCCAGGGGGACACACGCAAACTTCCCACTTTCTTTCCTCGTAGGGTCTGAGGGAAAATCGGTAAGGCAAACCACTGGGGAAAAAAAGGCTTCCTTAAGGTGAGAACTTGCAGAAATGTAAAACTGGTATGAAACTCTATGAAAGAATGATGAGTCACTACAACCAAATGTCAGTGACTGCAAAAGGTTCTTTTGTTTTCAAGAGCCCAGGAAATCACAGAATCATTTAGGTTAGAAAAGACCTCCAAACTCATCAAGTCTTTGACCAACCACCACCTTGTGAACTAGACCCAGGCACTGAGTGCAATGTCCAGTTGTTCCTTAAACGCTTCCAGGGGTAGTGATGCCACCCTCACTCTGGGAAGTCAGTTCCAATGCTTAACTGCCTTTTGGTGAAGAAATTCTTCCTGATGTCCAACCTGTCTCCTTTTCCTCAGGCTAAACAATTCCAGATCTCTCAGCCACAACTCATATGACCTACTCTGTAAACCTTTGACCAATTCCATTGTCCTTCTCTAGACACAGTCCAGAACCTCAGTGACATTTTTGAAGTGAGGGGCTCAGAATGGACACAGTGTTGGTGGCCTCAGCAGTGCCAAGCACAGGAGGATGATCACTTTCCTATTCCTTTTGGCCACACTGTATTTGATACCAGCCAGGATGCCATTGGCCTTCTTGGCCACCTGGGCACACACTGGCTCATCTTCAGCTGCTGTCGACCAGCACCCACAGGTCCTTTCCTGCTGAGCAGCTTCCCAGCCTCTCCTGCCCCTAGCCTGTAGCATTGCATAGGGTTGTTGTGACCCAAGTGCAGGACCTGGCACTTGCATCTAATATGGTTGGCCTTGTCCCATTGATCCAAAAGGGTGCTTTTCTGATAGCTTTGTATTGATACCCTACTACACACTGTGTGTAATGTCATTTTTCAGGTCACCTAAAATTCTACAAATGCAACGGGACCATTTTCCCACCTATTAATGATACTATACTATCCAGAGAGAGGAATTTATGGTTTTGTTTGGTAGAATGTGAAATGTTAATCACTTTCAGTATTATTCTGTCACACGTGTTGGCTGGAATTATTACAGAATGAAAAATTAGAGGTAATTTTTTTCCCCATTGGACAGTACTTACTTCAAATACTCTTGCCAGGGCCAGTTTAAGGAATCCACAAATTTCAAAGGAGACTTGCCAAATCAGATTCCATATCTTTCTGATAATTTGCTCACTGGAGCATTTCTCCCTTCAGCATTTATTAGGCTAATGACTATGACCTGGATTTCATAGAAGGGAGGTTTGCAAGGAGAGTTAGTACTTTACTAGACAGTGATATAAGTGAAGATAGGAGGTGAGATTTCAAGGGTATAACCTTGATATTAAACCAAATTTCACAATGCTGCTTCTGCAATCTGAAGGCAAACTGTCCTGCCAGAAAGAGGCAGAGATATGGGATAGATGTACAGGTTCTCTTAAGGAGACAAAAGAAGTTGCAATCTCCATTCTGTTAGCTACCAATGCCTAAACAAGCTTTCCTTCTCACAAAGGAAAAGATCTGAGGTCCTAAAAGTAATCTTGGGTTTTCCACTTGGGCTTGTTCTCAGTAAGCTTTGTTTGTACTTCAACTTCCCTGTAAAGGAACCACAAAACTACAAGACACCTCTCCTTCCAGTAGCTTTGTACAGACCTACAGGCCTGCACCATTAAGTGCTTCGTCATGCTTTTTGTATTCTAACTACCCACTTACTACAGAAATCCACGAAAGAAGTGTTTTGTGAGCCAGCATGTCTGATGATCTGCATGGTGGCCTGTCTCCAGCCCAATGTACTGTAAACTTACTGCTCTCACATCCTGAGCCTGTTGTTATTGACTCCACTGTAACACCGCTGGTTCTCCCAGTCATTAGCGTGAGGCTCCTTAATGAGCAAGTAAACAATTTTGTCACATTAACAACATGTTTTCAGCATATGCAGCTTGTAAAAGCACCAGCAGTGAGGAAAACAGCCTTCTATCAAGTCAATGCCTTCCACAAAAAACAAGCTCTGTGGCTTTATTAGAAAGATTTGCAGTACATTATCTGACGACTGCTAATTGCAAAGTAAGCTTCGGACATGAATCAAAGCTTCAAGCTACAATTTTCATTGAAATGCATTAGGCTTTTCAATAAAGCTTAGCTGCTGCAGTGAGGCAGGAGATGATATTTCCTTACCAAATTTAACTCAGGTTCTTTAATTATGGGTGAGTATTAACAATTCAGCTTCTGACCTTTGCTATAAATATACATGTCTGTAGCTTCAATTAGTTGAGACTTGTCTGAATTTCAAGGTGAAGGTGCACTCATGCTTCCATTTCAATCAAGAGGGGAGAATGCAGGCTGGCTTCCACCTTAATAAATTTAAACTTGGACTTATGTAGAGAGAAAGACAGAAGGAAACATAATTTAATGGTTCAAGGAGATTTTCATGCCTCTGTAAAACTTGAGCTATATTTTTCATAGTATAAAGAGATCCATAATTTTGGGATAATTTGTTTTGGTCCACTGCAAGACCTATGCTTTTTCTCCTACCTAGTGAATTCTAAGCTAGTCAAGCTCCCATCAAGCATCTGCCCAGTTCCTTGCTCAGAAAGACTCACAAAATTTTGGTTCTGTTGTGACTTTGTTATGGCAGATACATCCATTCATCCATCCTGCCACCCTTGCATCCTCCTAATTTTGAGACCTAGAGAAGATGTGTGAAATAAAAGCCGTAGTTTAAAAATTCAAAATTAAAAATACCTAAATAAAGAATAATTGTTTAAATGGTCATGACAGATAAAGAAAGGACAGTTCCAAAATCCAATCTGTATGTTTTCCTGCAAAGATCTTTCAACAATGTTTTAATTTGTAATCAGAAAGACTGAGAATGATCTCTCAATGCTTCTGTTTTATGGCAAAAATCTGAATTACTGATTTTGATTTGCTACTCATGGTGATCAGTTAAAATGTCACCCTCACTACATTGTGGATTTGAAATGTATTTCCCTTCTCTGTTTCCCACAGGTTTGGTTGTTTGATTGCAGGAAAAAGTCTTGGTGACCTTAAAGTTCATATTTAGACTCAGCTAAGTCTCTTTCAGACTGCAGGATTTCTTTTTCTTCCTTTTCTAAGCAATTCCTTCCCTCTAGCTACCGCAGCTATTTATTTGTGAGTTACTTTAAATCTCTTCCATTTTACAAGGCACTTCACTTTTGACAGCACTGGAAAAAATGCAGCTTTGCCTTCTAAATTTAGTAGAAGAAGAAAGAAACCCCACCAGATTGTTTGCTGGTCTCTCTGCCTCTATTCTTTGGTTCCAAACTATTCTCCATAAGTTCCTGTCTATCGCTTTTTGTAAATAACATCTGCTTTTCAAACTCCCTGTCTACTAATTAGTCTGAATAGTTTGTAAGAGTAGACGGCTTATTTAGAAATGTACAAATCAAATGCTAATGGATAGTAACTGGAATTTCCCACTCACTCAGCACTTACATCAATTTCCACAATAGAACTATGTAAAAAAGAAACAAGCCTAGAAAATTTGCTGAGGGAAAAAAACCCTGCCGTTTTGAAGTTGTGTATTTGGGTTGATACTGCCAAATGCTTTCAATCTTGAAAAGATTTTTCTGGCTATATAAATGTATTAGTTGTCCTTAACTCTTTTTAAAATACCAACTAGTTTGGGGATATCTCCCCTTTGGTGTGAAGGGCTTCAACCCACATCCTTTCTTTCTCAGGAGAATATCTTAACTCCAGCCTATGAAATAACCTCTGCTCTGTTGCTTTCTGTCTCCATGACTATTTAGAAATTCCATACAAAACAAAATAGTACAGACCAGGTCCATCAATAGAGATTGTAGGAAGGAAGTCCTGAAGTGCTTATTTCCTGATTATTAAGGACTTGTTATTAAGACATAGGAGGCAAATATAAATCTACTTTGCCAGTGGCAAAATATGGCTTTGAGACAAAACTATCTGTCTTCACCAGGTAAACTTCCTGAGCTCCAGGATCTCCAGGTGACAAACCCTAAAATCTGATAAATCCAATCCTAACGGTCTTTCTTCAGTGAGTTCCTCAGTTGAATTAAGCACACTGAAGGATAAAGCCAAAACAATAAGACACTACTTTGATTAAAGCCCAACTAAGCAAAGTTCTCAAGAGCCAGCTGGAAACACAACCATGAACCAGGACTGTGTCAGAGGAGATCCTGCACAGCTTCACTCTCAGATGCATGGCTTTTAATGTTTTTTATGAATGATCTGGAGAAACATGTGAGTGTTGAGTGTTATCTGTAGAAAAAAAAAATTCAAGCAAACCCCCAAATCTGGCTGTACACCACCTGTTAACAGCCACTAAATCATTTCCAGAAAAACCAGCTACTGGATCCCCATCACTGATATCTTAAGGAGGCAATCGGTATTTTAGTCAAATTCTTGAAAGCTGGAACTAAAATTTATACTCACCCCAGTTCTGGTCCCTCAGGTGCACCAGTGCATCATAGATTACAGTTTAATTGATCAAGAGGCACATAAGCAATGGTGCCAGACACGTACAGAAGACAGCAATAGGCAAAGGCATTACAAATTGTTTGTAAGCATCATCTCTAATGCTCTTTTGAAGGGGAGTTCTTGGGGAATAAAAGTTGCTGTGTTTGGAGAGACAGAGAGTTGTCATTCCTAACCTCTGGCATGTGAACGGCTGAGTAGTCCCCAATAGCTCAGTTGCTATCACCTGAGGATTAGCCAGGCTCTCACAGGTAATTTCACTGCTAGGAGGACATCTTGACACCAAAACAAAGAACGGCCATAAGAGTTCAGACTAAGAGTTTTGTGTAAAACAGCATCCTATCTCTGACACTTATGGCCATGAGTGACCATCAAGGGAAGGACAAGAACATGGTAGGCATACACATTCCTTTTCCCAAATTTCAACTCTTGCAAATTCAGAAGATTTCCAGTGGTCTGCCTACTTGTTAAACCCCAAAAGGTTTACAGTGGAATACTCTTCCAAATATTCACCAAGCTCACTTGAAACACGTGGAAACTGTGCATTTACAACCTTCATCAAGTTCTCCAGGTCTGGTGTAAATCACTTCCCTGAGAGGGAAATGCAATGCAAAGCAAACACGCTTCTAAGCTAGCTCTAAACCCCTGCCGACAGAAATTCAGCCACAGCCTGAGCTGACCATTTGATTATTCACAGAGCTTCCCCAGTCAGTTTTGCAGCTCCTTTGACGCTCTACAGATGCCACAGTGACACTGCTTCCAAATCACAGCTCAGGTCTGTGGGCAGCACTCTACAGTTCTACTGATTGCAAATACAGCTCTTGTTTCCCACAGCTTACTCTTGCATAAAACTGGTAAAGAATCACAGATTTCCTACTGGGGCACAGTTCATAGTGGTAGAAGTTCCACACTGACATAACAAGAAGCATGAGTAATCTGCTAGCACTGAATGAGCAAGAAGCAAGAGCTAAATTCCTGTCCTGTCCTCTGCAGCTACCAGTAGCAGACTTGGGAGCAAAGTCTGACACTGATTAGAAACCATCCAGCTGCAGAGGAGCAGTCTGCTATTTTTTATGGATCCCATTTTGCATACCTCTCAGTCAATGCAGCTTGAACTTGGATTATCTCTCTGATCACAAAAGTTTTTAGCTGAGTCACTTATCAATTTCACCCAAGCTATGCTATTTCCATCTCCATTTGTCATATTTATGGCAGCGTGTTTACTACTTAATGTTCACATGAAGCTTGAAAGGTAAAAAGTGCTGTCTAACTACTAAATGTTGTCATTTATACTCTTCCTAAAGTCTCCAAGGCAGGAAGCACACATACAAGAAGCAGCTTGCAGTCAGTGCCTGTTTTCCAGCACATGAAACTGAGGGGCATTTGCATGGGGGCAACCATGGTGGCTACCTAACACAGCCAAAGGCAGGGGCACATCCCATGCCCGATGCATTTTTATGGCTCCACAGGCTGTAGTGAAAGCCATGCCACTGAAAAGGCTGCCCAGAGCCCCAGTGGCACGCTGCCTGTGCCAGCTGGCCAGCTGCACCCAGCTTGCCTCTGCTGGGTCCCTGAGGGCTCCCATTGCCTCCTGGGGAGTACAGCTCTGGAACCTCAGCCAGCGCCATTTGGCAAATACAAGGTATAGTTATGGTGCCATTTAAATGATTTATAAGAACACACACCTTATTAGTTCAAGAAAGAATGAAAGATTTCTGTCCACCATGGTCTGTTAAGTAATAGTAATGGATCTCAATTACTTGAAAGACCTGTAATTAATTTCTATATTGGCAATACCTGAGTTAAGAGGTCACTCAAGAGATTAACTCCTGTTCTCTCATTGTTGCTCGGCCTGTCAGCACCAATTTCCATGAGCCAGGCAAAGCTGCAGGAATCAAACACCTAAAGAGAAAAAAAGAAATCTAAAATAGCTATTTTCATTACCAAGTCCTCCTCCCCTCACTAGCTGACAAGAGATACTGTAATGCAGAAGACTAATGGAGGAGAAAAAAAAGCATTTTGCTGTCTAAAAGATACCTTCCTCACTCTGGCATAATCCTCCTGATCTATTTAAATTGCTTCCCTCCTTAGCCTCCCTCTCCATTTTGGCAGCTCATTCATTTTGAATTTCCTTCCAAACTGTTCTCCTTTTCTGCTGCTCACTGAAGTGTTCTAAGTCATACTCATGAGTTAGATATTTCCTGATGTTCCTGTACCTAAGCCCCAACTTTTCCTCTAGTTTTCTGAAAAATATAATCTGTTGTCAGCAGTCAAGCTTGGACTACAGTGCAAACTGTATGCTGAATTTCTTTGTATGCACTTTCTATTACAGAAGCATACATCAACCCAGGGACGACAAGTGAAGCATTTTCAAATGGTACATTTTCATTCTACTTTACTGAAGTACTTATATCCTGCTTCTAAGTATATATTACTCTATGCACACACTCTATAATACACACTTGAAGAGCAAGCACCAGGACTATAATTTTTAAACAGCGGTTGAAATCCTCAGTCACCAATATGGTTTTGGTTGCATACTGCCTTTCGTTTCTCAAATCCCTATGTATCACATTTTTCATATCACTAACTCTGTTTGACTTAAAGTATTTCAATTTTAAAAATTGTTTTCTTATGAGTTCAGTAGTTACGTTTCAGACATCTCCTGCATCATCTAAATTGAAGAATGAAATCTCATCAAGAACCATGAAATCTGTCTAGGTGCTCAATGTAATAATGAGGGTTAAGAACTGCTCAGCTAATAGAAATAGATAGGCTGAGTGTTACACTAAGCTCAGACTTCCCCAATCGTAACTGTTCCTCTGACCACAGTGAAGTGGTGATAGCTGTTGTCAAAAAATATTCTTCCTGAGAGGACATCTCAGGAATGTGGCAAAAGAATTAAATAGCTAAACTTTCTAAACTAAGGCTGCCACTACCAGGTTTCTGAGCCTGTGCTGACCTCCTAAGATACAGACTGGTAACCCCATGGCTTCCAAGAGATCATTTTGTTGGAATAGTCTTTGATTATCCAAATGCTTCTTAAGATGAGCTCAGCCTAGGCCATATATCAAAGCTTGTGAACAGTCTCAAGGGACACAGGCCTTGCTGGGCACAAAGCACAGGCACACTTTGTTCAGTAGTTCATGAGATTAGCCACTTTCCTTTTCCATATCCCAGGCGCTGTGTTAGGATCTCCATTCTCTCTGTTAGTCAGTTTAGCCTCACCTCCTACATGTTTGCTTCACAAAGGCAATGCACTGAAAACAAATGACCCAAAAGAGTGAACTACTTAATAATCTCTTGACTGGTGCATGTGAGCAATTCAGTGCTGGGTACCTCCACTGGGATTCTGAACCAGACCCCGTGTAGCCATTGCACTGGAGCAAAGACGGACGCTGGAGAGAATCACAGTCTTGCACAGGTACCAGCCCATCAAATTCCCACAACACAACAAAAGCACTTCTCAGACTAGCAGGATAGGGGCAAAAGGGCACAGACCAATGGTAAAGTGATTTGGTGTTTGAGTTTGTTTATGCAATTTTAAATTTTTAAAAACAGCTTTGTTACAAGGCCTACTCTACTTTGCAAGTGTCATTACCTGCTGCTGAAAATGTTTGTTTTGTTATATTCCAAAGCTTTGTGCTTATATGTATATCTTAAGGAGAGGGAGAAAAAAAAGGATACCTTTATCTTTCTTTTAGCCGAGTTTGGAGGTTGGGCCATTTTTAAGTCAGTACAGAACAGTACAGAGCTTGACTGTGAAGACAGAATTTAAGGAAAAAAACCTCTGAAAAGAATTTATAAGGCAGAATTAAGAACAAGAAAAATCCATTCAGTGGTTGTTCTTAATGGGGTGCCCGGTGAGTCAGCATATTCAGAAGTCGTTCTAGGTTATGGCAGCCTGTCTACTTTTATTTGTGATCTTACTTCGATTCAGCTTCTTTAGATATAAATATTGTAAACTTGAAAGTCAACCTGAGGTCAGGCTCTGATGCCAGCTGTATATAGGCTATGGAAGAATAACGAAGTCATGTGTTACAATGCTGGGAGACATAAGCTCAGTGTTTAGATGGTCATGCTCCTGCTCCTTGTGCCTCCTTGAAGGTAAAAAAAAAAGGGTAAGACCTTGCCAAACAGAAGTCACAGCTCCAAAGTGAGAGCTGATAAAAACAGAGTGTGGAATGCAGAATAAAATTCTATTACCTCTACTAGAAAATTCAGTAAGGATTTGTGACTCAAGGAATGAGAAATACTGCTTTTGGAATGACTAAACTTAATAAACTTCCACAGAAGGAAAGACAAACTGAACAGTCATTTCTTGCCCTGCAAATATTAGAAAGGAAATCAGATCCATTCATTTGGAAGCAGTTACTACTGTAAAGGAACTGGGGTTTTGTCTGTTTTTTGTTGGATTTTTTTGAAAACCTAAGTCGCACTAATCAATCCCAGCTAAGATACAGGGAAAAAAAAAAGTGTGAAACTCTTTCCATATGGTTCTCTCTGTAAACAGCAATATTTTTGAAACAAATTTCATATAAAGAATTCCAGAGAGTAAGCAGAATACTCTGAAGTTAGTTTTTAAAAAGCAGCTTTCAGAATTATTTAAAACATATGGAGAACTGGTCGTATAGTTAAACAAGATTCTTGAATCTGAGATTCAGTTTTATGCCTGACATAGGTCTTGGTAGATTTTCAAATAATTTTACTTTGCCTACTTCACCATTTCTGACTGAGTTACAGACTCATAGAATGCTTTTTTATTTAATTCAAGACTAACCATAGCTGGAGCAGACAATATAAAATTCCCAGTTCTGAAATGTCTGAGGAAGTGGAAAGTTCAAAACAAAGCTTTAAAGGCCTAAAGGGTACTTTTACAGTTTAGCTGTTACATAAAGTACTGTCAGAAGCTGACTGTCATTCTTATTTGTTCAGACAAAATTTTTAGCTGCCATTAAACTACAATTCATATATATAAGCTTGCCTGACATCAGCTGTATTTAAAGGTGTGCTTAATACCCAGTCACATATGCCATATGTACATGTCCTCCCCGATAAGACTTCCAGATCTTTGCACATACATTCTGCAGCCAAAGAAAATATTGATAGGCCAATTATTCAATGACCTCAAGTCAGAGGGCTGAGGAGCAGAAAGCTTTGAGGTTTGAGTTCTTCCTGCTTCAGGAATTAAATTCCTTTGAGCTCATAAATAACTAAGGTAGCTAACAGGTTTATGCAATATTTATATTATTTAAATTCACTAGAGGAACGTTTTCTTAAAAGTCTTCCTATTTCTCTGTGCTCAAGTTCTGGCAGCAGACAGGTTTGCCTCCCTCCTGGTTGTGTGCACAGTTCAGCAGACCACTGTGAAAAACAGAACCTCTCAAAGCAGGTGCTGTGGACCAGGGGGGGACAGATCACCTGACCAGCTAGCTGGCTCTGCTCCTTGTCTCCGGCTGCTGCCTGTGAAATGAAGCATCAGAGACTCTTTCATATTGCTGTTCCAGGCAGGCCTTTGCTGTAATTGCCATCAGGAAAATGTTTTAATCTTACGTGGGAGAGGATATAAATAATCTTGAATGGGTTGTGAAATATCCAGGAGACAATTTGTCTATTAAAGCATGAGCTGTGCTGTGAGCCACACGTAAGCAGATTTGTTTGGCTGTTTATGAACCATTAAGGATCTTTCTTACTCTTAAGTAGGATGCCACCACTAAGAATAGGCTGTGTTCCCTTCTTTTATATCAGGCTATGTATCAGCTAATCTGCTTATGCCAAAGGGCAGACACTTCACCATGCTGGGCACCCTGCCCCAGTTCAGATTCAAAAGCTCAAGATCTAAACCTGGCCTGAGGCCTGCATGTGGTGAAGTTTAACACATTTTTAGAACATGCTTCTGTTGGTCTCCTTATACTGATACATCCTTCAAGTTTGTGTTCAAACAGTTTGTGTCTGGTCTGGAGTTTACTGGTGTAACTTTACCACTTGGTTAGGATAAACCAAGGCCATCTGAGCAATACACTAGTTTGAGACAAAGATGTCTTGAACAAGTGCAAAGAGACTCTCAAAAGCTTTTGAATATTTAGGGAGTCCATACTTGTCCCGTCTCCAAGGATCTGCATGCAGGTACAGGCAGTAGAAGCAGTAAGAAAGGCATGGGAAGAGCCTAGGAAGGGTCCAGGAAAAGTGGAGCAGCCAAGGAGGCATTGAAATAACCAGCAGCAACTTGTCACAGACTACATTAACTCAGGACCAAAGAAAAAGAATGACCAGGAGACCAGGACACAACAAATCTCTTGCACAATCACTGATCTGAGAAGAAGCGAAAAGTCAGAGTGAATACACAGAGACTCAAAACCAGACTGAATCTCCTTGGAAAAATTTTGCAGAGTCACAAGCCTACCCTTCACACCTGCACCAGACACTGAGCCAACATACACAGCTTCCCTTCCCCCTTTTCTCCCCAGGCCAAGTGACCAAAGCTAAGCAGTGTTTGCTCCTACCACTGTATTAAGAAACACAGTAGACAGAAAGGAAAACCAGCCTCAGCTGCAAAATTCTCTCCTTAGTCATAGGTATGAGAAAATGCTTCACTGTAGACAGGAAAAGTGAACAGTCCTCCTCCCATTCATGTCCTCCTGGGAGACTGGGTTCAGTTAGTGGAAATATCAGGGGAGTGTCTTCTTAGAATTTAAGTGGCATGTTCTCACATGGAATTGGGGAAAAAGTAGATTGCCCAAATTCTCTCACTGCTTGTATTGTTTTAACTTTTGGTTTCAGCGCGTATGCACTCCACAGCTCAGAGGAGTTATGCAGTATATCCAGTACCCTGAAGCCCTAATTACCAATACTGTATGCTCCCAGCATCTCTGTATTTCTACATAAAATCAAATTAGCAATATCCACTGGGCCAAATTCTTCCCCTCACACTGGGACAACTGTTCTTGTCCTAGGAATAGTAGCTGGGATCCATGTTCAATTTTCTCTGCCTTCATGTAAAATTTTATGTCATTCTTAAGCACTCATTTTATTATTAGGTCTCTTATTTCCATCTGCTCATACTGACTCCCACAAAAAGTCTCTCTTCAGGGCATTCTATAAACAAACTAATGAGATGAATGCAAATTACAGCAGCCATTCCTTCTACCACAGACATCTCAATGCAAAGGCCTGTATGTGCTGAAGGAATACAGGGAGTTATGTTTCCAAATCAGAACTCTAGTTTTTGTTGATTTAAATAAAATACTCACATTTCTTGCAAGAGATGCATAATTTGAAACTTGTCTGTTTGGCTAAACTTACATATAGATATTTTAAAATAAAAAAATGTAGGAAGCAGTGGTAGACCTTTGATGGCATTAAGTGGTTTTCTTCAGAGCAGCTCCTTGGGGTCAGCTCTGACTGTATTCCTGAGCCAGGTACTTGCCACTGACCATTTCTGACCTGCAATGCCTGGCTGTATGACCAGCTCATGCTGCTTACAGAGCTGAGCACCGTCTCACACTGAGTCTCTTGTAGCAAGGCCTGTGACTGCTCTTGGATTTAAAATTCTGCATCACGCTGAGTTCTCCCGAGCACTCCATTGCAAGGACTGCAAAGCAACAGTCCAAAGCTTGTCAGAGAGGAAGTTCCACAAATCACTGGGCTTTCACCAGAGGTAAAAAGCTGCATCAGTGAAGATGATATTTGGTGCAGTATGTTCTCATTTGTTCTTCAGCTCTGACATCCACTTATTGCTGCTCATGCAGAGCAGAAGATACTGATGCTAATGAGATGCCCTCAGCAATCTGCAATTCCCTTTCTTCAGCAGAACAGTAACTTTTGACCTAAATGTTCCCTCTTCTTGGCAGAATGTTGAAAGAAGCAGCAAAAAGATAAATTTTCACCTTTTTTGTCTCATAAATCTGAACAGCGTAATAAAGCATGTAGCAACTAATTAAATTCTTTCTTGGAAGAGCTACAGCAGCAGCACAATCTTTTTATAAGCCACATTCTTTTAATCTGGCTACTTAACTTTCTGTTTCTTTAGCCTCCCTTCTCTCTTCTACTTGTAATATACAGCTGATGAAATACTGGAATTAATTATCTCCACAGAATATTCATCAAAGCACTCCTGCTTCTATGGAAGCCAGGGATGAAAAGTTACTAGGCAAATCTAAAGAAAAAGTGCACCCATTGGATTCTCACAAGTAGACTAAATGTTCACAAGATAAAATAAATAAAATAGGAACATTTCTCTCAAAATGTATTTTCTCCCAGCTGAGGTCTCTGAGTGGTGCTAGTATTACCTATCTTGATGACGAACATATTTTCAAGAGCATTTTTCTGCTAACAAATAGACATTCTGAGAGGTAACCATATGTTTAAGTGCTCCACAGAGCCATGGTCTGAAAGACGAAGGGTTCTTAAGGAAAGTGTGCCAAGACAAAATCCTGGCCCACAGAAGTCGGTAAGAATTTTGCTGTTGATTTTAATGAAGCCAGAATTTCACTCAAGAGAACTGCAGAAGGGTCAACCTATTTAGAAGGAAGAAAGTCTCCAGATGTCTCATAGCATTATGGATTTTGAATCAGAAATTGCTGTGGCACTGTGAAACATTTTCTCGCTAGCTTTACTGCATGAAATAGAATGCCTTATTTTTAACTGTTTTTTCTCCCAATAAAACTAATATAAAAAAATGTATTGGAGAAGAAATGCAGCTCTACTATGTTGAAAGACTTGTAAATTCCTGTGGTATCTTACAGTTTAATTCTTCTTCAGAGAGTTAGATTTCTCTTTTTTTATACATCGACATCTCCATTTACTTCTATTTTATGGATTTACATCAAGTAAAAAGAGAACTCTGGACTGATAATAAGGCTAGTATTTTTGGTTTGTTGTTTTTATTTTTTTTTCCAAAAATGGAAAGGTGATAGAAGATTCACTAGCACTCAGGTATGCATGTCTGCAAGGGTAGTCAGAGACATGAATGGCCCATTTTCACTCAGCTGTTTTAACTACTGTCTTAGAAAATGGACACTTGCCTTTGGTTAGGACTACATTATATATTCATTTTAGAACTCAGGGGAATTTTAATCACCATCCTATTGTAATTTAATTGCATTCAGTCTCTTTTTGTCCTCAGAATCCCTTCCATACACTGCTTTTCTGTTGTGTTCAGATAGTACCCTATTGGGATGCTGACATTCTGCCACATCTTTGTTTAGAAGCAGACACAAGGAGAATATAATTCCTGTCAAGGCTCTTACTAGCTGTAAAGCAAACAAAAAGTGTCCTCAAAATGTTCCATCATATGCAAAATTAGGCAAAGTCAGGGTCAAAGAAGCTTCATGTGTTCAATGTGGCCTGTACCTCAGTTAGTGTCTCTCAGGGTCGCGTCCCTGATAGGAATGGATATTGAAATAGTGGGCAGTAACCTTGCCATTACCACCCAGCCTTTTCCTTGGGAAATCCAGCACTGCAAGCCCAGGCTCTTTGACTTAGTCTCGAGCTGGTGTGACAGAGCAATCTGTCACTGTTGGCCTAAAAAGAGAGGCCAACCACAACCCGTGCAGTAAGTAATCAACTGCAAATACTCCTGCATCCTTTCCCACTGTAATTGCAAACCTTTGAGCTTGAAACTGATCTCAGTTACATCAGCATAAATCCTGACTAGAGTCACAAAACTATGCAATTCTCAGTAATTATTTTAAGGGAAACGAAACTAGATTCCAGCTCAATGAATCTTAAAAAAGCCAGATGAGACTTAATATAGTAATATCATTTCATTTTTATGAGCCAAAACCCAAGTGAGCAGCAGCACTAACTGACCCTCAGCGTACACTCTCGTCACAAGCAAATTACACAGTATTACTATTAACTTTTTCATTAGTGTTGCAAAGAACTATTAAATTTTTTTTTATTTGGAATCAGCTAAATGCAATTACTGTGTAATCACCAGAAATAAATGCCATCTTTGCCAACTGTTGGTTATGCAGTGACCAAAGCAACACTCCCTCGATCTCTTCTTGTATCCAGAACACAAAGAGGCTAAGAAGCCCTTCGATTCCAGATCAAAAGATATGGCAATATAATTTAATCACTATAGTGCCCATGAGAAGTCCTCAGAAGGGAAGTTCAGTTCCTCAGTACCAAAGCAACTCCACTGAAAAACAGAAACACATATTTGAAACAGGTTGCAAATTTTAATTGGTCTGTCCCAGGCTTGATGTAAACTTTCATCATCTTGGGTCAGCATTTGCAGATCTTCCAGGGGTCAAATGTGAAAATTTGTGAGGTGTAACTCAGCACTGAGCTGCAATAAGTAAAATGACAGCAGCACTGCTGAATTGAGCTGATCCCAGCTCTGAGTGGGCTAGAGTATATCTGAATGAGACATGCAGCAGCATCACCTTTTTTCCTGGAGAGTGACTGGTATCTCTGAGGTTTGTTGTCTTCTTCCTCCCATTTACTCAGTTAAACAACTGTCTTGGCCAGACATGCCATTTATGCAGAAAAAGGAAGCTTGAAGAAATGTTACAAGATTTTATCCAAGTATGAAGCATAGAACTTCCTCTTGGCAAAACAACTGCCTAGAAGGTATTTAAACATGACATTCAGTTGAATGTGGCAGCAGTGGCAATTGTTGTCTTCATTAAGGCATACTTATACCAAGCCACCTATCAGGAGATAGAGGGGGTTGAGACCCTGTACCTATTTCTGGTCCAGTTTGAATGTGTCTGGTCTGGTTTGCTGTGGTTTGGGGCTGTGACTCTTTTCCTTCCTGAGATGGAATTTCAGTCCTAGGTCAAGAACCATAAAAACTAACCATACATGCAATCTGCAAGGCTCACCCACTTACACTTCCTTCTTTTATGGAAGGATCCCCAACCATTCTGTTGAATACATAACACATTTTAAAGGCAACAGAGAGAGTGCTCAGCACAAAAGGAAAAAAAAGCATTCCAACCATACAACTGTGGATTCCAGCTTATACTATCTAAGGCTTTGGCGAAGTCCTCTTACAGCAGCATATACATAATTTAGAGTACAGATTTCTCCATCCATGTTTTTGCTTCTCCCTCAATCTTTTGACCTTCTTATGGTAGTCCCTCTCAAATTTGGTACACAAAAGTACAAGCATCCAAAATAAAACAAAGCCCTAATTATTCCTCTAATTTTTGCAGAAGGGTAGCAATTAGTTTACAGTTTGCTGCAATGAGCTCCTGTGTGGCTTGTGTAACAAATGAGGTCCCTTCAATTAGATGGTCATTGCCAGTCTTATTTTTGTTCCAAACACATCACTAGTGTTTCTTTATCCACAGATCTTGTCTTGTTCTTTCAAGATTTAGGGAAAATGAGTGTTTGGATAGGTACACTAAGAAGTAAGGCCCGGATGTTTTTTTCCTAAGTACTTAGGTGTCTGGCTCCTGTTTTAATAGATGGAAACTTTTAGAACCTGCCCCCACATGATCTGGCACTTGTAGATTTTGTCTCTCTCCTGCCTGGGGGCACATGCTTAACTGGTTGATACACCAGCTGCTACAAGATGCCACAAAACCAGCACAGAACTGAGTCATCAATAAAGCAAGAGCAGTTTTGTCAAACTAAATTAAGGGTGTGATGAAGAATAAATGCTACAGCCATTAATAGCATCTCTGAAAGCCCTTTCTCTTCTGGATTTCTTTTCCATATGGATTAGAGCTGTTGGAAGTGCACCATACAGTAATAAATGGCTGTTATTTAACTTAAAGCATAAGACTTGGTGCAGGAGATCCTACAAAGAGGACGTCATTGTGAGTGACATGATTTGTGCACTGGTACTAGCTAACATCATCCATCTGAGAAGAGGGCAAGAGAGCCACACTGAATCTCACAACAGAACTGCCCCAAGGGATTTCTAGCACTTGTACCCTCCACTCAGCACCGTGAGAGGCACACAAGCTCTCCTAAGAAGTCTTGCAAAAACCTCAGCTTGCCAAAGACTGGCAATGCAGCAAAAATATTTAGAAATTTAGTACTGGATTTTTCTTGCAACCCTTGGATGTGATGAAGTACAACAAAACCAGTAGGCTTCAGACCAACGTGAATAATTTAGCAAGAACGTTGAAGGCCAAAATACAGCAGGCAGATCTTCAGAATCCTCAAGCAGGAAAAGTGGTTCCTTCACAGTTGCTGGTGACAGATTTGTGGAAACAGACAGGTAAGAGAGCTAGCAGGTGATGGGTTAGCCTACTTCAGGCAAAATTTAAAGGATAACCCCTATTTTTTTAAAAATAAAGTGTTACTAGCCTTAGTACTTAGAAATAATTCTGAAAATTAAAAAAATCCACCAAAATCAGTCATGAAGTTTGTAGGTTTTCACAAAAGCTTGCTGACATTACATCCTCATCCTCAACTTCTGAAGTATACTCTGAGATACTTCCAGAAACTAAACCACATCTCATTTCCTGACTTGCTAATTTCCTGGTAAACTATATGTGCCAGTGGTGGGGGACAAGGAGAGGTATTGTGCGGGGAAAAAAAGAACAACTGGGGAAAACATAATCTATAATATAGATACAGAATATAGATAGACACAGAAAAAACAAATAGATATATCTATATCTATAGATATTAAAAAAAAAAACAAAACCAAAACAGCTTCTTTGTCTTCTCTGGATTTGTCATCCCATTGAAATAAAAGATTTTGAAAATCATTCCCCAGCTTTAAGAAGTCTGACTGCATTCAGATACCCGAATTTTTTCTCTGCCTTTTTATTCTATTCCCAGCAATCTCATCCCTTTTCTTCACAAGTGGAAGATCCCACCTTGGTGACAGATCTGTGACTTAAGATGATAATTAACCTTTGCATAACACGTCTTTATAAAAATGCCAAAAAGCAGAGAGTATTTCAAGGATAGCAGAGAACACTGTTGACTCTTCCCTAACCAGCTCCCCCAGACTATTACTGAAAACACTGGCATGAGCCTGGTATGCTTGCACAAACCATGGATCCATAGGCCCATCCAATACACCAAAAGTCATTCCATTCAAAGCTGCTCATACAATGAGGGAAAATCCTAAGCCAAAGCAAGCCAGAGATAATGCCAGAGGACTCTACTCCTTCCACAGGCTTGGCACAGCTCTCAGCAGGGATGATTTTTGAACAAGAAGGATACAGCCCCACCTGACACCCCACCAGTGCTGCCCAGGCACTGTCCAGTGGCAGCCACAGCTGGGGACAGAACTCCCAGTGCTTTGGAACAGGAGCTGGTCTCTCCTGCCAGGTAACAGCTGATATACAGAACAGCAGGCAGCATGGATTAAGAGCTTGAGGATGCTATCAGAAGAAATGTGCCGTTCATTTGATACTTTCATATATTCTTATGATGCGCTTATGTTTTCACCACTATATGAAGGCTGTTTTCATCAATGAAAGCCTGCAGAGGACATAGATTGAAGTAATAATACTAAAAAATCCCCACCAAGACCAAAACCAACAACAAAAAACCCCATCTCTGGCTTAATATAATTTTTCTTAGAACCTGATTAATCAATCATGATGAAAGGCACTGAACTGTGTGGTTGACAATGTTATGCCAAAGAAAAGCCTGTGGGCTCAGCTCTCAGCTGGTGTAAGAAGGTCACTCTCTGCCTCATTGCTTTCCTGCAATACTCTTCCTGTGATGCTTGTGCAGAGATGGTTAGACATATATAGGCATTGTACTATGGAGATATTCTCTCCTAGCTGATGACACTTTGCTTTGCTAGAAGCCCTCTCTTTTGCTTCTCAGGATGATGCATGAGGTAGAAACAGTTTTACTGACTGACTCTAACATGCAGTTCACTGCACAGGCAGGTAGGAAAAACACCATTAGTAGAGTGAGTTGAGCAAGATCTAGGACCAGTGCCAGATAATAAACATGTATCCCCATAAAGCACCAATAAATAGTATAAACAGACTGGAGTTCTTTTCATAAAGAAGACTAGTAATTTCCCCTCACTGTGCATAGCTGGTAGCTTAGTGATCCACAGGATACAACACCATATTTTGGAGGCCTTCTATGAAATTTTTTTTGCATGCTTCATCAGGTCAGCTCCTTATCTCATAATTAAAATACAGTTTGTTGCCAAGGTGAGTTATTGTACACTTGGCATTTTAGATTTTACATTTGGGCTCAAAATAAGATGCAAAGCCCACACTTGCAAAACTTACTTGACCACAGATCAGAGTATATGTGGTGTGTGGTTCTTTAGAAGCTTCTCTCTGAAATGCCTCAATTAGCATCAGAAAAATCAAGATATTTGTTCATGTGAAATTTAAGAATTTCTATTTCAGATCTGATTTTGCACAAGTGCAGCTCTGGAGCTCATTAAACTTAGGAACTCTCTTTTTGGAGCTTTAATATTAGCGCTTCTAGCCCACAGGCTAGTTAACATCTGAGCTGGCCAGACACTTGAAAGAAAGCAGTAATTCTTCTTTAATACAGAACACATCAGGAGACCATTCTTTCTCTCACATTTACCCAAACATGGATGGTACTGCAAAAACACGTATATCAGACATGTTCTTCCAATCCTTGTCACTCACTGCATATTCTAGGGCCTTTCTTTGACCTTTCCACTAACCCATAACACCACGTCAGGGTACAGCTGATCCACACACCATAACTGGCTGCTCCAGAGCCTTTTTGCAGTCCTCTTGCCTTTAGGAAGCAATCTCAGTCAGCTCATCCAGACATGCAACTAGGGTCAACCCTGGGTCAGCTATGCATGACCACAATCAAATTGCATATTGTAGGGTCTAATGGTCTTATAACTAGAATTACAGTATTTCCATCTCTGACTACCCTTTATAAATATTTAATTGCTTCCTCACGTCACACATTGTGCAGCAGTTATCCTCTACTGTGAGCCTTCTAAATGAGAGGAGATTTTACCTGCATACTGAGCACCCATCCCAGTCTCTAGCAATGCCATTTGTTCCCAGTTTTTCCTTTCAAGGCAGCTCTTAGATGTTCCAAATCTATATAACACTACTGGAACCTTGGGTAGACACTCAATAATTCTTCTGTAAACCAGAGACACCCTACTTGTTCGTGCAGCATCTAATTGCTCACGTCACACTTCAGACTTACTACCTGAGTTTCCAGGCGCCACAAACAAGTCTTTCTCCTTGTTAAGGGCTCCATAACATTGCATTAGCTTAAAGCCCTGTCACAGAAATACCTAACGAAATATATTTAAAATGCTGCATTGATCTGCTCTGCTACAGTACCCTGGTGCTCAGGGTATTGAAGAGATGTCTAGATGTGGGTAAATAAATCCTCATAATCAAATCGTAAAGCAAGATAGAAAAGGAACAAACAGATGCACAGAAAAGCAAGTGGGCATGCCCTGGGTTACGGAGTGGGACTGAATTGCATCCTAAGAGCTAATACATTTTCTGTTTCACCTGTATGTGAATAAATGCCGACAAAAAAGTTACTAAAATTTAAATTTAAATTTAAATACTCTTCAAGGGAAAATATTTAGAAAAATGTAGCAATCTTATAAACGAACATTCATCTGCACACTTACTCATGAACTCAAATATACTATGAGTCAAGAAGAGACATGATTAAGGTTGTTTCCACATCCTTGACTCTGCTCCTGTAACACTAATCCTCAGTTCATCCATTCATCATAACTAAATAGCCCATACGCTGTAGCCACCTTGAATGCACTAAAGCTATTTTGTCAGCATAAATTTCCCAGTGAGCTATGCCCCAGAAAACATAGTTTATGATTTTGGCTTTCAAGAATGTATGTCAATGATAAGCAAGAATGAGGCTGTATACCCCCTTTTTATTTGCTCGACTGCTTTATTCCTTTTTAGGACCACGTGGAATTCATCAGCGCTGTGATGCCCTTGAGGTATGCAAGAAACCATGTTATTAATGCTATTAGTGCTAATTAATTCTTCCAACATGACCTCTTCAACTAGTCAAGACATCAGTCTTTGTCAAAACCAAGAGATTAAATAAATTAAATTTCTAGGAGAAGCCATTCCATAGTTATAATGAGCCAAATAGAAAGTTTGGAAAACACTGGAAAAAATGATGTCATTTTCAAACTTTCATAAAATGTTAATCCTTAATCTAATTTGATTCAAATTTGCTGTGGATTTGCAGATGGGTTTGTTTCAGTTTGTACATGTCCACTGAGCTGTATAATGAATAGTTGTTGCATGTGAACAACAACAAAATTAGTATTACCATGACATAAATCATATTTTTTTTAATTTGCTGCAACACATCTCAGTAAAATCATAGCAGTTCTCTAAAGATGCAGATTTCTCACAAATAATTATATAGAAATCTGTATAGTGCTAGATACAGAGTACTGTGGGTATATTAGATAGGAGTATATGTACTATAAAGCATTCAGTTACAAGCACGTGCATTGACTTTTGTACAGCACTCACGTTTCTCTGAGACAAGAACAACAGGAATGATTTATGTTTGCTTTTTCACACATTTGCAGCAGATTATGCCTGCAGTCTGAGGAGGTGACTTTTAGTTGTACCTCAACACTTTTCCAAGCTCTTTCCCCCTGCCCACCAGGATCATGGCTCTCTGTTACCAGGAATAGTTCACATGATTGTCATACCTTAAGGACCCTGACATTCAGCTTTAAGTATTCAGTTAAGCAATTCTTCAAACACTCATTAATTCAATCCTTCTAGAAGTAGATGGAAGAGCAGTGAAGAGACAAGCACATTATCTCAGAACTTCTCACAGCACCCTGCAAGCTCACCTCTGCTTACAAAGAGAAACAAAGGAAAGCTGTACACCAGCCAGGCTCATATTTAGCTATAAACCTCTAGTTCTTAATAAGAAAAAATTTATAGCAAGATAAATGAGTAATTAAAGAATGGATCATCCTTCCTTTTATCCAGCAACTCCAAATTAACTGTGAAGAAGTGATGAAGACAAGGTAGTGAGGGAGTGAAATCAGAATTTCCATCCTACAGGCAAGCACACAAAGATTGTCCTATTAGTTTCTATCCCTAACTTATCTAAACTTAGTTTGCATTTATTTGGCATGGCATTGCCAAATTTTCCTTTGACATAGGACTCTGCTGAAGGTACCATTTGGCCAAGAAAGCATGTGACTATGTTAAGGTGCAACATGCCATCCTTGATCATGTGCGCCCCTGATCACACAAAGTTTCCAAAGAGTCCATCTCCATTACTTCACCAGTTGCATGTTTCTGTCCTTCTCAAATAAAGAATGCCAATATAAATGCATTTAAAGTAAGCTGTGCTGGCCTGAACATGCTCCTAAGAAAAATTTTCATTTTTACTATCAAGTAGTTAATGTGTGACACTTTCTAGAGACCACTTTAAGATCCCCATAAATCTTAGAGCCAACTCATATAGCAATATACTAAGTGAACATTGGTCCCTCTTAATTAAAGGTGTCTCACTATGAAATGTTGGCTAATACAGGAAACACCGTGGAAAATTCAAATTGGTCATGATCCAGCCACTACTTTTACTTCTAGCCTAGTTTACTACACCAAAAATAATTCATGTCTTCCTCATAAATGCTATAAGTATGAGCTATACACAACACTACTTTCACAGATCTGAAACGCAACCTCGATTAAGATTCATGCACTCTTATTTTTAATGCACCTTATTTTTAGACCACAGAAGGCAGGGGTACAGAGACACCCTCCTGCTCAGTAAAATCTGCTGAATCAGTTTGCCTAAACATTGAGTGTGATGCTGACATACTGGTTTACCTGGGATGACTTGTGATGACTTCTGTACTGCATTAAGCTAGCAAGCTTGGCCACTCAACAAGACAAAAGCCTGAGCTCTTTATGCCTCTTCTGTCTCCACTCCCAAGCCTGGGCAAGAACATTCAGGTCAGGCTTCTCTTTTCTATGTCTCACTACCTAGAAGTCATATGTAGTCTCAAAACCCACCAATACTACAGTGAGATTCGGAGAAAAACAAAAAAGAAATTAAGAATCTGCTATGTGTTAATGAAAGTTATTATCTGTTTAATTTGTTGGGGTTTTTTGCCCCTCTCTTTGTGTGTTTTTTTTCATTTAAGAGCAGCAGACTGTGCTGAAAGGACATAGGATTACTCCCTCCTTGGTGAGTAATTGAGTGTGGAAAGGGGAGAGAAGACTGTAATTTGCAGGGTGACTTGGAAGGAGAGAGCTGCATCATCAAGTTGGGAGCCTGCAGTTATAGAGGATACTGAGAAACCCCTGGAAGAGGCAGAGAAGAAGACAGGCCTTAGGAACAACAGCAAGACCTTCCTACACATCAGAACAATCTTGGCATAATTTGAAGCAACTAGAAAAAGTCACTGTACTGATTAAAATAAATGCTGGAGGCTCAGACCAGCTGCAAAATCACAGTAGGTAAGGGAAGAAGGTTCTTTGGAAATCATGTTTCTAATTTGTACACTGACTTAGTTACCCTGAGTTTGAAAAATTCTTGGAAGTTTTAAATTCTTCCTGAAACAGACATTCTCACAAAAGCATGTTTCTCTTTTTTTTTTTTTTTTTGTCCTTGGTAAGATTAACTTATAAAAAAAGGTAAAAGTAGATCCACTCTAAAGCTTTCACTGACGTGTACATACTCTGGTTCAACTCACAAAATAAAACATCAGTAAGGACGAGTGAAATTAGCCTTGCTAGAACCTGATCAGGCTTTGGAAGTTTCTGCAACCTAGAAAGTGGCATTCAAAACAGAGTTTAAGTTCATGTTGTGCTCGTAGTAGAGCATCATCACCTAGCTCATTCACTCAGTAACTTCTGCTGGCTTGGTAGGCATTCAGATGGTCACCAACAATCAACAATCAGTGAGCCAGTAAAAGCTGCAGTCAATTTTAAAACACTGAATGATAGAAATTCTCAGTGATCCACTACCAACTTCTACAATTTCAATCCATCCCATGGCCCTCTAAAGAAACCCCACCTCTTAAGGGAAAACAGGGAACAGCACATTTAAACAAGCAACTATCCTCACCATTCATGATCTAGTTTGTGAGACTGATCTCTGCTGGTGCTTTAGGGTCTGGGTCTTTGGACTAGGTCAGACTCCTGAGCCTCTGGCTAAATCTATAACCTACAATACGTGATAAAGAAAAGCCTGTATTTTCAGTTTATGCCCTAAAAAGACTTGCCAGGACCCTTAAAAGTGTTTGGTCTACCCAATAAAGCCTCAACTGCTACTACTTTTTATAGAAGTGCATAATTCTATTTATTTATTTATTTTTAAATCTAGCTATTTGGCTAAGTAACATCTGACATAAAACTCCATAAGTTGATTATATGCTACAATAAAGAGAACTTACTTTAAATGAATTTTTAAATGGTGTATTTTTTTACACCATTTGCCAGATTTGTAGCATTTCTTCATTCTGTACCTTCCCAGACATGTTCTTCTTTCCTCTTAAATATACTGTAAAGAGACCAGAGGATGCTTCTGCTTCTCATCTTCCCACAACACACTCTTTCCACTAGAGTAGGTCAAGGACAAGAAAACAACCGAGGGTTTTTCCCAGTATGAACAGCAATGAGATGGGAGTCTGAAAGACTGAATTATTTACATCAAACTAATCTAAAATCAGAAAAAGTGAAGTGGCAGAGTACTTCTCTTTTTGTTCCTAGTGGAAGCTGAAAGTACACATGGAAATTTTTTAAGGAAGTATCTTTTCTCAGGACATATTTTAAAGGAAGTGTTATAAGCCTTAATTCTATCTTTTTGTTTCCCACCTGTATGTTGAAGGAGTATTTGTTGAAAGATGTGAAGTAAGACACCAGTGAAAAATGCTCTGTAAGGTCCAAATAGTAATTCCTCACATGGCATTTATGTACTTGCTTCGTACAAACTTTTTAACCAGCATTCATTGCAATGAAGTGCAACCATTTAATATGTTGTTCTTGTGCTTAATATTGGATTTACTTAAGTGTATAAATTTACAATTTCTTAGGTTTATTCTTTTTATATTGCTGACAAAATTACAGGACAGTGATTTTAAATGTATGACACCTGGCAGAAATCCTCTGCTCCCTTCCTGTTACAACAGTGGGAAGCCATAGCCACTTCATCAAAATGTGGCTCACAACTGATCAAAAGGCTAAATTATCAAAATTAGAGATTTCTACCCCTGTGTGACATTTCTATAGAAATCTAAGTATTTCCAGAAAAGCCATATCAGGCAATAACACACATAGGCTTTAATATCCTTTTTGAATCAAGATGTTCAACCAAGAGACAGAAGAACTATTTCTTACCAATCTCTCTGCTGAGTCAATGTTTAGTGGTCACAGAGCCCTGATGAAAACGCAGGATGGCTATAAGGGCCCCATGCTGTAGACAAGGTTAGATAGTACTCTCGGATGTGGGAAAGCTATTTAGAAGAGTGGCCTCAAAATCTACCATTCATAGGATGAAATAAGAGCCTGGGAGGGGCTGAAGTCTCCTAACATGATCCAAAAGATGTTTTTTGCATTCTAATCACCAGTGTTAAACATGCAATGATGCCAATCAAACCAGTTTAAACAAGAGAAGAAAGTTGCACCACAGAGATCTGTGTGACCTAGTAAGCAAGCACGCATACACATCTAGTTAGAGAACACATCCAGCAATCACCTAGCTGGACAAGCCCCAGACTTCAAGCAGTTGTGAAAGCAGACAAAACATTTGCCTTTCTTCTCCTCTGAGGTGTTTATTTAAACAACAACTTACTCCACTGCACTACTGATTTGAACTACACAAAGACGTGTCACTTCTAATGAAAATTCACTACATCGTATTTGGATTTTTTCTAAATCAGTTTTTAGACAGAAAATCACTTCTGAGCTGGATGGATGGAATCTATCTTCTGCAAGATTTTTTTGACTCCTGCAGAACCATAATATTTTTCTGCCTTCAAATAATTTTTCTCCTGATAAAGATAATTAAATTCTTGCTCCTGCACAAAGAGCAAGGACAGAAGCTCAAAACACCTGGAATATACTCACAAGCAAAATACACAAAAAAGGGGAGAAATATCAGGTGAAGACTGAATAAAGGGGTGAAGCTGCATAGAGACAGAGCTTCAGTCTCTGAAAGATGACCACAAGGATGCTAGTCTTTGATGATCAACTTGATCAAAATTCTATCAAGAAGTTAAAAAAATATTAATGTACAATACAGTGCAAGTTCCCAATCAAAACCTATAGTCTTTATCATGGATTGTAAACTTAAGGTCATCCATTTGATCCCCCATCATTTTTTAATGATTATTTGTTATCAACTTTCAGGCACTTACAGCTTAACCGTATGTGCTACATACAGATAATTTTTTTTTTTTTAACCTCCAGTACACTAGTTTATTAAACTTTATTCTGGATGATTTAATTCAGCACTGCTGTAGGGCCAAAATGAGCATTTGTTCAGTTGTTAACAAGGAGTCAGTGGGATTCCATGAAAACTATTGTGGCTGCTCATGCATATTGGATGGCCAAGAATAAAATAAAAGTAAACAGAAAAGAAAAAAATTTAAACATTTAGAGCATTTCTGGAGGAACAAAAAGCCTTTCCTTAGGGTAAAAAAATGTTTTGAAAGCAGCAAGTAGGGTTCATCTAACCTGGCATTTCCGGTGCTTCCTCAGTTGAGGTCATAGAAGACCTTTCGCCTCTATTATTTATTGCATTTGTTGTCAGCAGAATAACATTTAAACATTCTCTCAATATTTGTCCTTTTCTGCTTTTGGAGCTTTGCCGTGGCTCAAGTTCTCAATTCCTTCTACTGAGAAGTCAGTAAGACAGGAGGCTAATGGTCAAGCCCATTACATGAGCTGAGTTTGTTTCCATGGCATTTGGCATTTCTTTAGGAGCAATTCAAGTTTGAAATGACCAAAGCAAAGGTATAAGGGAAATTGACATCTAAAGTGTCAAGCGGGAAGGATGTCAGCCTTTATCCTTTAATGACTTTTCAAGGAAAAGGAGGCTGGAAAAAAAATCAAAGGGAAGAGAGAAGTACAGCAGGAAGAACTACTCTCACACCTACTTCACCAGGAACAGGCATACAAAGGGTGCATTTGAGAACAAGTTTTCCAAATAATTTTTTTTTTAATTATTCAGCTTATTTATCACCTGAGCCTACAAATAATCTAAGCTTTCCCTCAGCCTTCTTATATTTTGTCATGTATGAACTTGCTTGTACAACAGCTACAAGGTAATGGGTTTTTTCAGCATAGGACATTTAAATAAACCCTGTGTTTACAGTTCAAATGGAACAAATCCAAGTTCATCTTAAACACATAATCCTCCCATCCAATTATTCTGAGAAGCTCAAAAGCATTTTGCACGGAAGAGAGGTTGCCAGAGCACAGGGCTTTTGCACTGGTGCAGTGGAGAGGCACCGAGCGCTCGCTGGCAGGGTAACAGCGTGCTTGTACCCACCTGCCACACACGTGTCACGTCCAGGTGCCAGGCAGCATAATGGAAGGATCCTACACCCCAGCAGCAAAAAGCCAAAGAATTACATCCAAAGCCTTGCCCAAATCTGCTCTCTTCCAGTTCCTTTGCCAGTTTTTAGCTCAATACAGTCCTGCTTTCATCTTGAAAGCGGAGATAAACAGACAAAAACCATCTTCTGATGCCTTTTCTGAACTGTTGCATCACCACTATGGCATATTTTCTTCAGCACACATAGTTTTTAAGACCCCCTTGCCCTTTTAAGATCATAATGAATTATAGATCCAGATGCCACCACATGCAGCCCAAAAGCAGTATACAGCATCAGCAGGTACATATACTGAGGTCTTTAAACTACTCCCATGATTGAGTTCCCCATTTTCCAATTGTGCAGATGTCTTATGCCTCGTTTCTCTGACACAGTGTATCATAACACAATCAAATGGACAATTGTACATCACTGCAAAGGTGAAGGGAATGCAATTTGCCCACCCAAAGCATTACAGAACACAAACAACAGATTTCTATTTCTTACCCCCTATTTCTATTGAGGGGAGCTGTGGTATATGTAAAACATGCAGGCCTTGGGAGGCTGTGGCAATGCCATCCACTCCATTAATCAGCTTATGTGTTGTGCATTTGGAGATGAGGAAACCAGATCACAGCTCAAACTCAGCCAGCCTGCTAGGGGAGATATCAGGTTTCCTGGGACCTTGGGGCTTCAGTGTATTTCCAGTGACTATTGATAGTCATCTGCACAAATCTCTTTGTTATTGGTTATGGCAGATAGTAAAAACAAAGATACAGAATCACACAGCGTAGGCACGTATCTTTATGTGCCACTAGTGATCCATATCCTAGGCTGGGTGCAGCAGAAGAGGCCACAGGGAGATACTTTGATTGTCTAAAATGTAACAAAAGTGACAGCTAAAAGTTTTCTCCATCTGTCTGGATCTAAACAGAATCATATGTGCATACAAATTTGGAACTAAAACAGCAGCAGCCATGAGATGAATGCTTTTAGTATAAACACTGATTATTTTACTCTTCCCAGTACAAACCTGCTAATCTAGTGCCCGTGAGAAAGTTATTCTGTGGCAATGCAGGGCTCTGGGCAACCCAATGCCTGCTGTCCTTTTAGCCACCACATTGTCCCTCTTTTCCCCACTAAAAGATAAGCCTTTTACTGGAATCCTAAACACTAATCCCCTGCCACCAGACACAGATCAGATGTTACACAGAGCAACTACAAACCAGCATCCTCTTCCCATGCCCCACATCTCATAACATGTCCAACTATCCTGGCTTTCAGCTTGGCCTTATGTCTAATGTCTTAAAATTTCTTTCCTGCTGAAAACAATTCAACTTTAAGAATCTTAATATTAGCTTGTTTAATGTCTTCCTTCCTGCTAGGGCTATGCAGCTCTGCTTATGGTGTTAAGCAGAGCATAGGTTCACAAGGAGAGAATTAAAAATGATACTTTAAAATGCTTCTGCACGGTAACTTGAATAATTTCTTTAGAAAATACGGCAATTGTACAGAATGCAGTGATTATGGTAGAAAGGATTTTTTTGGCCCTCACTTAAGAAGACTTTTTCCAAGGCTCTTTCACTTTTTGGTAAAGTACGTGTTCCAAATGGCTGTCAAAAGGGCTGCCTGAAATCTTATCATCTGAACTACTCCATATATAAAAAAAATGCTGCCCTGATAGAAATTAAAACATTTAGCAGAAAATGTGCATTATTTTTTTGTTTTAGAATGAAATTATCCAACATTCTTTTTATGACTGGTAAAAATAATTTGTGCAATCACATATCAGAATAGAAATATTAAAATGAAAGGTAAAATACAGATGATTAAATTAAATTAAAACAAAAACACTCTTTTGCAGAACCTTTTGTTTAAAATATTGTGCAAATTGGGCTCTTGTTCCTCTGTTCAAACTCCATCTTTTAGTTCAAAATCCCCTATGTGACACCATGAATCTTCTCATACTCTGCATCCAAGGTAGCAATACAGACACAATATCAGTAAGACAGATGCACCTTCAACAGCTTTTGCATTCATGCCTAGCGTGGGGTCATCTTCTCAGCAGCCACAGAACCTGCTTCTAGCACTCCCAGAAGACAGAAGATTTAATGCTGCCATGTTGGTTTTATGAGCCTGGACAAAAAATCCTATTAGATAAATTTTTTTATAGGTCTAGGTACGTGGCAAGAGAAAACGGCAGTTTCCATAGCAGAGGCAATCTACGGTTAATTTTTAGGGTGACCAATCATTACAGATGCTAAAGGAACTGTGGTCTCCCAGGTGAGCCCTCACCACAGGGGAAAGGCACTGCTCCCTGCTTCTCACTGAGTTGTGTTTCCACAGAAGCCCCCCTATAGCACAGGTCAGGTACTGACAAAAAAAAAAAAAAAAAAGACCAGAACTTCACCTCAAACACTTCATCCATGTTCACATCCTCACACAGCACGAGAACACTGGCCAAGGAATAAAGCTTTCTGCATGAGAACTTCTGAGCGTGGTCTCACAGCAGGTCAGTGCTACTCAGCATAAGCTACAGCTTAACCTGCCCAGTGCAGGCCACAATTTGAAAAAGGATTTTGGGCCACTGAACTGTATTGTTTAGGCCTGATTTTGAGCAGCACATTTTAATGGATGTCTCTTGCTATTAGGAAGCAAGTGCAGGGAATACAATTATTAACAATAGCTTTGAGAATTATTAAAGGCTTCTTTATCCCAGCTGAAGAAACAAATGGCTCCCAGACCAAAGGGCATGCAGTTCCTCTCCTAGCAGCAGTGGGTTTCTCTCACTGGGAGAATATTTTTATTAGTTTTTCAAAGGGTCTGGTATAATACTGCTGCATTTACCTCTAATGTGCTGTAAAGAGACTTGAACTGCTGCCAGCAGGAGGGCTGTGAAGGGACTTTTGAGGCACTGTGACAGGCCTTCAATTGACTTTACTAGGAGCTTTTACACATCTCTTTGGAACTCCATTAAAACAGTTTATTTAGTGTTATTTCAATTGCTTTCATTAAAGATCTGTTTTGTGCTGTTCCAGTTGGAGTGTTTTTTCAGTCTGGTACTTCTCTCAGGTTTCAGACTGGGATGCAAAAGCTACCGCAGTTATCCTGTGGACTGTAGACTGCTTAATTTTTACATAACTCTCCTATCTTCACATACTTTGAAGTACCTTTTCTTTGCATGTAAATCATTCCTACCCACAAATTAAATCTGAATTGCTGCAGCAATGCTGGAAAGGCAGTTATGAATAAAGGATATATTTTATCAAACTTCAGTATGCATGGGCTATGGATCTGCTTTACTCACATCAAAGAGAAATACTCTTACTTAGAGTGAGCTCTGGTAAACTCAAGCCAAAACTGCAGGACAGCTAAGAAGATCATTCAATGAAAAAGCAATGGAGCAATGGGCTTCTCTGAGCTCTCCATTTCATTTTTACATGGCATGTCACTCTGCATGTGCCAGGGCTGATGTTCAGCCACCTCTGTCTAGTACAGAGCTTCAGCTCCTGGAAGTGAAATTACTCTGAAATTACTCTCTCTCTCTGTTCCTTCCACTTGGGATCTGCGAAGTTAACATTTGTTCTAGTAATTTCTTCCAATCTTTCCCAGCCTCCCTTTTCTTCCTTTTTAAGTGAAACTAAACATTTACATGAAGGATGGACTCTTAGACACCTGAAATGCGTCTAGCTCAGTGCTAGACTTCCTCTAGAAAGCTACAGAACGTCCTTGGATGTTTCCTACAGTGCAGTGCCCATTTTCATAATTCACAAAAATTTCATGTGTTTAAGCTTTCATGCTCTCTGAGCACACACTTCATTTTTTTTCCCCTTTTTTAAAAATTAAATTTACTCAAGACTCATAAGCCTAAAGAATCAGGACACCTATTTTCCCCCCAAATTTTGTGTGTGTATCTTTGTATAGAGCAAGGAACTTCATTGTCAGAAGTAGTTTATGAACGAACTTTTTTTCCAATATAAAGCAGCATAAACATTATCAGCAAACACTGTGGAATTGCTGCATTCCTTTTATAACTTCTTTGAAGATCTACTTTCCTTAGGAAGATCCTCACAACAGATTCTGGACCTGTTTCCAATGACAGCTGGCACCTCCTTGCCAAAAGCACAGTCACTCAACTTCAGGCTGTTCATGTTCTTTACCATTTGCTCTTTCATGAGTGCGTTTGTTGGGGGAAGAACTGTGGCTTGACTGAGTATCTCGACAGCCAAAATATTTGAGAAGTTAAGCAATAACTCTTGTCATTTAAACAATTCCAAATCTGCATTTGTACTCTGCCAATCAGCTGCAAAACACGCAAGTGATGCAACTAGAAAGGAATATTAAACCTTTTTTCCTCCCTCTCAGCTCCCTTGTGGAACATTTAAGAGAAACTCAGATGATTTTCCAGCCTAAGAGAAAATGAGGCATTACTTACACTACAGGGGCTCAATCTATTACCCTCAGGATATGAGGATAACGCCCACTGACATCACTGGAGATTACTCATCTGTAGGGTGGGAGAACAGAAGACAAAGATATTTAGTGCAGACTGCATGTCTAGATCCCAGAGTTCCTCCTAATTTGTCTTGAAATTTCCACCCGTCAAGCTACTTTGCCAAACCACCCAGTTTCTTGGCCTCTGAGCTCACCTGCTCTGCTTTTTACCCTCAGAGTCTTGTTTTTCCCCATTTCATTAGCTACAGCTTTTTTATGTGGGTTTTGCAGACTCTATAACTACTCAAAGAATCATCAAAGAAAAAGACAAACACCCAAAAGATTGTGTTCTAGATTGTTCCAAAAATAATAACCATGAAGACCTGCTAACAAAACATTTTTTAAAGCAATAGTGAAACATGAACTGTTGCTATTTAAGCAGTTAAACAGTCATTCCTGAAAATATATTGCTGTTTGGTATCAGAAAGATTACTATTCTGGATATGTAACAACAGACGTAACTTTATAAAACGAGAGTACAGGAATGGAAAAGTGCCGAGGCTTAGAAACACTGGAAAGAATGCTAAGAAAGCAGGTGATGAATGGTTGGCTGGAGATCCACTTTCAAGGAAGTACCATAAGGTGAACAAGGCATCTAAGTGACATTTGAAAAATATACTTCCTTCTAAACATTTTCACCTTTGAAACACACACTTTTTTTCTATTTGATAATCTCTTAATTACTGGTTTTCTATTTTACTCTTTTTTCCTGAAGAAGAGTCCTAAAATTTGAGTTCACACCAAGGAAATATCAGGACATGGAAAACAGCAACACAGGATTTAAATAATAAATTAATATATAAATTTAGCTGGGAGCATAACATGTATCCAGCTGCTAGGTGTCAGCCAGTCCCTTGGGTTTTTTACTCCTTATCTCACTGGCTTTCACTCATGTTCTTCTCTTAGTTCTCTTCTTCTTTCAAGCATCTCTGCCGCTTTCCCCTTCGCGCAGACATCTACAACACTTCCCAGTTCCACTCTCCTCATTCCCTTGTCCTAGCTGCTGACCTTACTTTCTCCCTCACTTTGTCTCCCTCTGGTGTCTGCAGTTTTGACATGGAGCACAGAGCTGCGGCTGTCTCCTCATGCCATCTGTCATGGAAGTCATGCTCGACAGGCAGCAGGCGCTTCAAGCAGGGCACGTGTGTTCACTGCTTCCCCCAATGAAAAATGCTGCCCTGAATGATGTGACAGGGAGGATTTTTTGAGGCAGTCGAAGGCAGGAAGCTCTCACTCATGCCTGCAGACAAGGCAAATGGAACAGTCCATCTGTAAGCCAGCCAGGAATGTATGATCCACCACATACACAGCAATGCAGACACTGAGTAGGTCGCCAGCAGGCTGGCTCTTGAGCTGAAAGGCTCCCTAGGTAAGGTGATGGATTACCTCCTACATTTTCCCACTCTGGAGGGTGGTGTCCATTGAGAGAAAGCAATCCTGCCCAATTAAGTAGCAGAGAAGCAGAAAAAAGTACAGGTACAGAATTTGTAATGAATGCTAGGAACTGAAACATGCACATTCATCCCTTCCTGAGAAAAATAAAGAAGCAAAATGTTAGCACCTCAGGCCTGCAGATAACAAAATCTTACTTGCATTAGAAGCACAGCTTTAATAGTAGCAAAGCAAGGGAGAACAAGGTCCAAACAGAGCCATTCCTAAACAAAGCAGTGTTACAGAGCAGAGGGCCAATGTTCAATAACCGGAGAGCTAATATTTACCACAGCAGGGGGGTACAAATTCCTGAGTACTCACTGCTTATTACAAAAAACTCCACAACCAAAATACAAACAACCACGAAAGGCTACTTGATTCAGCCCTTTCTCCAATCAAATCTTTCTGCAGTACTATCCTTCTATCCTTCAACCAGAGACAGTAAAAAAAATTAGGAAGAAAGAGATGAATCCTGGGGAGAAAGAGGGAGTTTTATTCACAGAGAAAGATTAGTGAATCAGTGATGCCAGGACTTCACAAGGTTTGCTAAAGTCATGGTATCAGGATGTCTTTGGCAGAGACACAGGAACACAGTGTCAGACAGCCACTGTCCTTCTGTCCTAATGGTTGGCTCTGGGACCAAGGTAGAATTTCTTCCACCTGAATCTGGGCCAGAACATATTTCAGTGTTCCTCAGTGACTGAGCTACATATTGACACCCAGTCTTGTGGTAATGATGATGACTGCTAACTACTGAAGGAGGAACAAAATCAAGTCTGCTCTTTGCTCTAGCAGCACTTTTTTGCCTGCTTAGCAGTAACCCAGCACCCCTTGGAGAGCACAGAATATAAGGGGATACTCCAGGCAGGAGAGATCAGCAGCTTGTTAATGTTGGTGTGGGAAATGAGGCCATCCTGAGCTCATGGCAACTTGTCAGTATTGCCATCAACTTCAGCCAGGAGAGGAATTGCCTGCAGATCAAAGAACTGGCTGATGGCAACCACTGGTGTGGTGCCTCCAGTGTTACCACTCTTCTCCCCACAGAACTGCAGGGATAGAAGAGGCCCCTTGATACAAAGCAGGCAAAACATTTCCTAGAGCATCTGTGACAGCACTGTCTTACACCGATTCTTCCTGAGGCAAGTTCACAACCTTCCTAGTCAGTCTGTTTCACCACTTTCCTAGCCTTATAAATATAGTTTTTCTAATATAAGAGATAATCTCTGTCACAAACTCACCAAGATTTTTTTCCCCCTATGATCACAAACCTGCAGAACAAGTAATTGCTGGCCTTTTTATGACAAACCTTGCTATACTGGAAGCCATAAGTGTAGATTGTCTTCTCTTTTTTGGATGGGAAAGGGGTTAAAAAAAAAAAAAGAAAAGTTCCTCATGTTTTCCTCATAGGTCACTTCTAAATCTCTTGTCATTCCTATTGTTGCATTCTGGACCTCCTCTGATTTACCTAAAACTTTGTCATACTGCTGGGAAAAAGTTAAGCGCAGTACTGCAACCAGGATCTCACTGGAAAGGGACAAGTAATCTCCTATCATACCACCCTTGGAAAGGGTTTGCTCTCCCCTGCTGTGTTTTGATTTTTTGGGGGGTTTTCTTGGTTGTTGGGGACTTTTTGTTTTGTTTGGTGTTTGCTTTGTTTTTTTTTTTTAAATAAAGAAAATCATCACACAAACCTCAGTGCATTGGCCAAATTCTTAACTAAAATTACTCTGTAGGATCAGGCCCAAGATAAACCAATGAAGTATTTCACTTCAGATGTCACTGATGGGACAGCAGAAGGAAGAGACTGTTTTGTTTAGATACTCAGCAAAAGAACTCCTATCTTCCAGATGGCTGAGAAGAAAAAGATTAGCAACCATGATGACATGATAACAGAGAGCTTCTGGAACAGACTGGGGGATGGCAGACAGCCCAAGGAAGAGACAAAATGAGCGAGAAATGTACGGTGAACTGAGAGGGGGAAACAACGAATGAAATAAACCCCTGGCACTGATACTTATGTGAGTGTGGCCTAGGAAATGTGTGAGCTACTTCCACCCCACATAAAGACATTAGCACATACCCAGGTTTCAGCTGGGATAGAGCAAATTTACTTCCCAGTAGCTGGAATAGCACTGTGTTTTGAACTTAGGATGAGAATAATGTCCATGACACACTGCTGTTTTGGTTGGTGCTGAGTCAAGGGCTCTTCAGCTTCTCACCCCATCCCACCAGCAAAGAGGCTGAGGGTGCACAAGAAGTTGGGAGGGGACACAGCCAGGACAGCTGATCCCAAGTCACATTCCATGTCCCTATGACATCATGCTCAGCCTACAGAGCTGGGGGAAGAAGGGAGGAAGGAGGGGACATTCAGAGGAACGGCATTTGTTTTCCAAAATCAGGGAGCCCTGCTTTCCTGTGGATGGCCCAACACCTGCCTTCTCATGGGAAATGGTGAAGGAATTCCTTGTTTTCCTTTACCTATATCATTCACCCACAGCTTCTTTCTCACTTTTACCCTTCCAATTCTCTCCACCATCCCACTGGGAGGAAAGTGAGCTTGTGGCTGCATGGGGCTTAGTTGCTGTTTGACAGCATGTCCTGTCATAAAGATGTAACAAAGTCCTGATGGAACATTTCAGCTTCTCATTGACAATGGGAGACTTCACTAACTAAGGTGAAAATCTGGGACAGCTGTTTCTAACTTCAATTTTGCAGAGAATGGAACATGAATAGATAAATTACTAGCCCAAATCAACTAATGCTCATTTATAACTGCAATGTGAGTCTGGAAAGCACAGGCATGAACTGCACTTGTAATTTACAAGCTAGGAAAAATCCAACGTAACCACCCTACACAGCAGCATTGTCTTAGTCACTATAAATATATATTTGACTTTGAAAAACTTGTCAAAAGGCTAAGAGTCTGGTAAGAGAGCAGTGAAGAGTTGTGTCTAAAATTACCTGCCCAAAAAAGGAGGGATGGGGACTGAAAAGTAAGCAAATAAGACATAAAGGGGATTAAAATGATTTAAAAATACAAAATAAAGAAATAGATTATTAAAAAAAAAGAGATGGGAGTAACCACTAACGAAAGCCCATCTTCTGCAGGTAAATAGATCCACTCTGTTTCTACTATTTTACAGAAAGAATTCTTTCCTATTTTTCCTTTCTCAGTCAATTTTCCTCTCCTTACTCTGTTTATATCTTTTAACTTGTTCTTTCCCCATCTTAATGTGTTTGGAATGACTTCAGAAATCAAATAGCATGGAAATAAAACTCCAATCAGAGATCTGCTTAGTGACACCTCCAGAATTCAGATTTTGGCAGTGATGAAAATGAATTCTGATACTATTCAGCAAGGCTCAGACAGAAATAAAGAGGATTACAAAAATAACTGCTTTCCCAGAAAGTGTCTACCATCTTCAGAATTTCTTGACTACTGTCAAAAGCTTAATCCAAACATTTTTGGCTGCAAATAAGAATTAAGAAGAAAGTGTCAAAGGTTCACTTTTTGGAGGAGAGTGTGTGAGTGGCAGCCTGTCAAATAAAGAGATGATGTTTAAAAAAACAAAAATGTTGCAACCTAAAAAAAAAAATACAAGCATAAAAGGCAAACATTAGCCAAAAAAAAAAGGCTTCCAAAGATTCATTTGTTTCTAAATGCAGATAACTACAGATTTCTCATCAGTTCTTCCCTCAGGCCATTCTCAATCTCCTTTGAAATTCTATAACTACAGTACATATTTTTAAACAGTGGGTATATGCAATGATTTGAACAGTTTATCAGAAGGTGTCAGATTTTCCACCAGTAAATACATTTAAAATCAGGACCAGATTGTTTAGGCATAAATATTGTTACTCCCTTCTCACCCAAGAAGTTAGCAGAAATTCAGGGTCAAAATGTCATTTTAGTCTAAAAAAGAAGTTGATGTAGAGGATGCACATCTCATACATGGTCTCGTTATTTACAATGAGTGTACTAGAAAATCTATTTCCCTGAACACAGTGGGAGATAGCTTATTTGCTCACTGTGCTCAACTTCCATCTAGCTGACAATGAACTCAACCCCCTCTCTTTGTAAGTTCCCTTTCATCCCTCAGGACTTTCACTTAATGCTTGCTTTGCTTGACTTCTTGCTTCTCTTCTGTCCACTGGTCTGCAGTTATAATCGGTTTTTATATTGTGAGACAAAAAAGTATAATCACAGAATCTGCTAAGTTGGAAGGTACCCATCAGGGTCATCAAGTCCAATTCCTGGCCCTGCATGGCACCATCCCCAAGAATCACACCATGTGCCTAAGAGCATTGTCTAAATGCTTCTTGAACTCTCTCAGGCTTGGTGCTGTGATCACTTCCCTGGGGAGCCTGTTCCAGTATCCAGCCACCCTCTGGGTGAAGAAACTTTTTCTGATATCCAACCTAAACCTCCTCTGACACAACTTCAGGCCATTCCCTCAGATCCTGTCACTGTCACCACAGAGGAGAGATCAGTGTCTGCCCCTCCTCTTCCTCTCAGGAGGAAGCTGTGACTGCAATGAGGTCTCCCTTCAGTCTCCTCCAGGCTGAACAGACCAAGTGACCTCAGCTGCTCCTCACATGGCTTCCCTTCCAGAGTCTTCACCATCTTCCTGGCCCTTCTTTGGACACTCTCTAATAGTTTAATGTGTTTTTTATATTGTGGCACCCAAACCTGCCCCCAGCACTGGAGCTGAGGCTGCCCCAGCTCAGAGCAGAGCAGGACAATCCCCTCCCTTGCCTGGCTGGTGATGCTGTGCCTGATGCCCCAGAGCAGGGCTGGCTCTCCTGGCTGCCAGGGCACTGCTGGCTCATGGTCAACTTGCCATGGACCAGGACCCCCAGGTCCCTTTCCATGGCACTGCTTCCCAGCATCTCGTTGCCCAGTGTATACACACATAAACATTTTTGCAAGCAATGATATATGCTTGAGCTTTCTATCAAAGCTGTTACAAGTTCAACAGTTTAGTTCAGTGAGGATGACCCACCATTCATTACACTTTGGAGTATCACAAAAGGACATCAGTTTACCAACTGGTAACAAAAAGGCTTAAGATAACCCATAGTAATATTTCTGCATTCCACCATAAATTACTGACACTAATATAAGAATTATTAAGTCGCATTCCAGAACCATAATGGTCCCCCAGACTTAACAGCTATGGATGTGCACCAACAATACATGAAGAGTCAACAATAGAGGAAAGATACTTTCAGGACAGCTATCAACTATGTTTTAAAATCCCATTAAAATCCCATTTCTGTCTGTAATTTTCAGGAAAGAAGAGTTGTTACTGTGACTTTCCTGTCAGGCAAGTAAAAATAAAGAGCAAAAAGTAACATTTGTGAAGGTGTGTATTTTTGATGGCTGACATAAATTGCAGATGGAGTGAGCTGCTCTACTGTACATAAATGAAACTGGTCTCTTTTAGACTTTGAGAGATTACAGACTGCCACAAATTAGTTAGACTAAAGTGAACTAAAAAACCCAGAGTGGTTCAAAGCTCCAACAGAGCTGAAATACTCTCAGAATGGGGAAATGGGGATTTAAAAACAGACATGTTGGATTTGTAAGGGATGATACAAACACACACAAAATGTTGTTTGAAGGTAATGTAATTTTTGACAACTTGTAGGAGGACTTTTAAAACTCTTTCTGTTTCCTCTAAGACTGACTAAGAAGTTGCATTACAGAAAGTTGAGAAGCCTTGCATTTCATACACTGTCATAGTATATGAAATACAAGATTTATACAAGAATTCTCTCTAGAAGGAAAGTAGGAAAAAAGGGGGGAAAAGAACTGGGGTACACATTTGGCCAAAGAACCATTTCCCAAAGGAAGAGCCTCAGAGGGAACTGGGGAAGATATTTAGACCACAGAAAGCAAAGTTTTTGCCCTTGGTGGCTTATCCTATTTCATAAGAAATGTTTGTGGAAAGCTGCTTCAGTAAGATATCCTCTCCATTGCTGCTGTCTCTCCCAGAAGAAGCTTGGCCAAACTGGTTGGCAGTTGCCACTATTCTGAAGAGGATGAATATGTTGCAAAAACCAGAAGTATACATCATGAATGAAAATATAAAGACAGCACAACTGACTCGAAGGGACAGTAGCTAAAACTGCAGTCAAGGTTGATTAGGCTATTGTCACAGAAAGACAAAAGACAATTCTTAAAGTTCAATTTACTTTCAAAATGTAAATATCTATGTCAAGAACTGTCAGAAAGTTTTATACTAAGCATGGGAGAAGGCAGGAAAAGGAAAAACAAAACCACAGTCAATTAAGGGTGGAGAAATAAAACAGAGATCCTCTGGTGGTGAAGTTTCTCACTAATTAAAGAAGTCTGTTTCCAAACCAGCCAGATAAATAAATGGGGAAGGATACAAGCTGAGGCAGCAGAAGAGGAGAAAAATCTTCAAATGTATGAAAAATTTGTCAATCCTTTTAGCAGGGTTATTTACAATACAAAGTGGGCAACTGAAAGAGGTTTCAGGTCAGCTTTCCTTTCCTCAATACTCACAGAACCCTCATGACTGGAAGATAGGCAAGGTCAAGGAAGGATATTTCTGGTTGCAGTGAGGAAAAAGCAGATTACTACTATCTTAGTTCTGATATTAGAATGCAAATTCTCTGTTATTCCCACACCAAAAAAGCAGCAGCCACTGTCACATCTGGAGATCATGGGGGTAGTCATCCTCCAGGAACAGCAAACTACAGCTGGAAAGAGAAGGTGCTCAGAAGAAGCAGCCTTAGTTTTGCAGAGAACACTACATGTCCCTTATCTGAGAGACATTCCATGTGGGTGAGAGGTTCATCCCCAATCACACTGCCAGGGAATCAAAGATACTGATAAGTTCTCAATTTTCACATGTCTTTTCTTGAAGTAGCTTGTATGTTAAAAACCCTATACATTACTTTGATTTCTTATGATACTTTCCTTGGCTTAGCAAGGAGATCTGCTGATGTCAAATTCCAGAAAGTGATTCAAGGAAAGAGACCTAAGAAACCCTGGCTTGAACTATGAAAGCCTACACAGAAGAGATACCTTGAAATTCCCACAGTGTGGTAGCTATTCTTTGGTATTTCTGCTTCCTTCAAGTACCATTTTCATAACAAAACCACATCAGGGTATTATATATTGGCTGCAGAGAGGTTTTTCAGAGAATTTGAAAAAAAAACACAGTAAAGAAAACGTCACTCTATTATGTACATATTGACCTAATTAAAACAAAACCTAAGAAATCCATCTATCCCCAAAAATAAAGCATCCTGGGAGGAGGCTCTACATAATATAATTAGCACCTGAGATAGAAAAAGGAAGTGTGCACAGGTCTCCAGAGACAATTTTTTTCAAAGGCACCAAAATGTCCTACAAATATGGGTTAAAAGGACAAGTGGAGATAATTTATAGATTGAAAAACCTAAACCCAGAGTCAGATGTACTTCATATTGGCCTCAAAGGTGCACTGACAGACAGTAAGGCAACTCTTTACCTTTTATCACATACATCCAAAGTGTAATCTGACTCTCACTAAAGAATTCATGTTTGCGATATGGGGGGGAAAAAAAAAAAAAAAATCTTTCTCCAGAGCAGAGATGGGGCTTCCTAAAGAGCTGGAATGATCTAAGAGAATGCTCTTAGTCCCTGCCATCAGCCTTCCCACAGATACCTCAGCTAGCCAAGTCTTTTATGCATCTGAACAGCATTTTCACTGGACTACATATAGTTTGTTTCATACATAGTGCTTTTTTTCCTGAAGTAGTCATCACTGAAGCACAAATTCAGAAATATTGTAACTGTTTTCCATTACCCCTAAATTTAGGAATATATAATCCAAACAGGAAAATTGGCTACAAAAAAGTAGACATGCTGAGACTGTGGTCTGTATTTACTTTTAATAAATTGCACGTTGGCTAAAATGAATCATTAAGTGTTATAGGCTACATTTCAATATACCTATCTTAATTATAAGGATATATTATATCTTTCGACAGACTAGGGCCAAAAATCTTTGTAAGAGATGGAGCAGACTGGAGATCTGGGGTTTCAGAAGGGGACAAAATAATTCAGTGAAAAATCTGCATCACAGAAATAACTGAGAGCCACTATATGAAGGAGGAATATCCAAGGGAGCAGACTGAAGCTGTGGCAGATCATCACCTGTATGGCCACATACTATTAAAGTTTGGCAGATACCTTCTCCATATCTCAGGGAAATCAGGATACAGGCTCAGTCACTCTGTCTAGGAAAGCATTGAAGTGATGATGAGCAAAACATGCTCAGAGGGCTGAGCTGTAAGGCACAGGCACAACCAGAGTAAGTAGATTTACCACTACCCAGTAGTAGTCATGTCTACCTCGCAGTGAAACTCCCCAGGGCTGTATAATATTGCTGGGCAGCTTAATGCCTAAGGGTTTTGACAGATTTTCCCTCAAAAATTTTGTCAGGGATAGGGAGTTGTTGAAAATATCATGGGAACACACCCTCAGCTGCTCCAGTCCACATCCAGCATTTTAGTTCAAATCCTCTCACAGGGTGCAGGGCCTTCTGTCAAAGCCTTTGTTGTCACTGTCACTTAACAAGGCTGTTTAGCTGAAATTGTGTGCTCATGGTGATCATTAACAGAGCTGAGGATAGCCCTCACATGTCCTGACCCCTGGCAGTACTGCCAGACTTTTCTTCTCACCACTTTATTGCTGTTCTGTTAAATGCACATGACTGCTGTTAAAATCCCAGCCAGTTGCTAACAACTGCTGGCTTTTTCCCAGTTCATTAGGGGGCTACAAATAGTTTTAAATCATGAAGCTAATTAAACAGAAATAAAGACTGCCAAATGGTGTAGGCCTCAAACAAAATACACACCTAGAAATTGCTGACCTGGTAAAAGACTGCAGGAAGGGTCATCAGACTGTGCCTTAGTTCATCAGCTTCCCCTATACACGTATTTGAGTGTTATCTCTGGGAATTGCTGCCTTGGTGCTCCTCAGTGCTGGCCAGGAACAGTAGTTTTTGGCATCACAGCCTTCTGTTAGAGTGGGCCAACCACAATTCATGCTCCTGGTCAGCCATGTCATCAGCCCTGTCCTGGGGGACATCAGACACAGCATCACCAGCCAGGCAAGGGAGGGGATTGTCCTGCTCCGCTCTGAGGCAGCCTCACCTCCAGTGCTAGGGGCAGTTTTGGGTGCCACAATATTAAAAAGGTACTAAACTATTAGACAGTGTCCAAAGGAAGGCAGCAAAAATGGTGAAGGATCTGGAGGGGAAGCTGTGTGAGGAGCAGCTGAGGTCACTTGGTCTGTTCAGCCTGGAGGAGACTGAAGGGAGACCTCATTGCAGTCACAGCTTCCTCCTAGAGAGGAAGAGGAGGGGCAGACACTGATCTCTCCTCTGTGGTGACAGTGACAGGACCTGAGGGAATGGCCTGAAGTTGTGTCAGGGGAGGTTTAGAATGATTATTAGGTAAAGGTTCTTCACACAGAGAGTGGCTGAGCATTGAAACGGGCTCTGCAGGAAAGTGGTCCCAGCACCAAGGTTGACAGAGTTACAGAAGCATTTGGACAATGCTCTCAGGCAATGGTGTGATTCCTGGGATGGTGCCATGCAGGGCCAGGAATTGGACTCGATGATCGTGATGGGTCCCTTCCCACACAGCTTATTGGGTGACTCTCTGATTAATGGCCTGCTGTGAAAGCCCATGTCCACACTTGCACATACTCCTGGCAGTACACTCCCTGTTCTCCTGGCAGCTTGGATGTCCCAAGGCAGCTTCTCTAATCACCCTGGTAAGGGTAACGTGCAGATCAACCTGCACCTGTATCAGCTGCTACAAAAGGCAATCTTGATGTTTCACATTACACAGCTAGTTTCCATCTTGAAGGCATGTAATAAGTGTCTGAGTTCAAGGGTTATTTCTTAAGCATGACACAAACCTCAGATTGTCCACACCGTGAGCTTCGTGGTGCAAACAGCCACACAGAGATATCACCCAACAGAGCTGGAAACCACCTTTGGTGCCTTCAGGCTGAGTTTAGCAAAGTGGAAGCAGCTTGCCTGGGGCTGTTCCCAGGTGGCCATGTGGCCAGTGGCAACTGCTGTGCTCTCTTCAGGTGACATACACATGCCCTTCCAGCAGCCATCTCAGATTTGAGAAATTATGTTCTTCCGTAACAGTACAGTGTACTGCATGGCTAATATTTGGGAGAATGCCTTTCAGTAGGAAAGAAAACTGAATGCATATTTTACACTCTCATCTATTTCTGTATTGTGGAAAACCAATACAGCTCACTTTTTTCACAAGTGCTAAAGTATAATTGACATAATTTATAACTGCTAAAACCAGACTAAACTCTCTAAAGTAGTTATTAGTATTATTATTACTAATAGTACTGATAGAATTAATGCAATATTAGATATTGAACACAAATTCAGAAAATAAACCATTATTTTTTGTTAATGTCAGACTTCAAGCACTTGATTAGACCATGATGGAAAAGCAAACTATTAGATTTTTAATTAATATCTTTTAAGAAAACAAACAGAATTAAGAGTTTTCAAATCGAGAAAAAACATTTCTTTTTTTTTTCCTGGTCTTTATAGCTGATATTTAAAAAAATAAATAGAATTGTAAGAAAAATATGGAAAGTGAAATGCTTGGGGATTATAATTTCTCAACTGCAATGGATTAAGCAAAAAAGGTTCCGTTAAAATTTTTAGATAATGTATTTAAAATCACACGAGAACAGAATTACGGTATCACCAGTATTTCTAAGATATGTGAGAGACTGCAGACTGAAAGATAAGAGGTAATATTCCATTAAAGTCAATGAGAGTCAAACAAAGAAACATCATTAGGAAAGAGATGCTAGGATTCTCCTACTTCCCCAGAGGCTCAAGCACATTTCTAATTTTGCTGTTCCTTTAACCCCTGTTTTACACACACGAGTATTGTTTAGGGTCATTTTCCGAGTTGTAGGCAAGATGAGATCCCAGAGTGATCAGCAGACTGGATCTGGTTTTCAGGAAATAAAGATCTATCAAAAACTGACCCTCACAAATGATGAGAATCTAACTGTGCCAGGCGCATCACAGCAAAGGGAACCTGAGACAGGAGGCTAAAGCAGAAAATCTGTGCCCCTCATGCAGCTGAATGTAAATTGTTTTCCTCCAGAACACATTAGAAGAGGCATTAATCAAAAACTTAGGAGTAAATACAAATCTTTCCAGTAAATCCACTCCCAACGTGATTAAACAAGTAAATAGACTGCTCCACTAGCTAGAAGCCAAGACTTCTGTTTCCTGGAAACACTGTTTCCTGGACTTGCAACAACCCACAGTCCTGAATGTCAGCTTAATTCAAGGGTGAAGGTGGAAGCTTAGTGTAATGGGAAACAGAAAATTTCAGCTTTCTCTGGGATAAGCAAAACATGGTTTGGACTAAGGAGACTCCTAAGAGTCTCTAGTTCGAGGTCTCTTTGTTGTTGCAGAAGAAATCAGATTTGAAATTTATATATCTGTTTGTCTGTGAGCTAGACATAACCAAAAAGGACAATGCTCACATGAAAAGCAGGAAACTCCTGATGTTTTTCTGCCCTTCAGGAACACAACCTGTCCTGCCCAGCCCTCAGCTGTTGCTGCAGGTGTGGAGGAGCACAGTGTCCTTTGTGAAAGACTATGGAGTGCAAATCTTTACTCAGCCATCTCTTGCCTGCCAATAGGCATGTCCTTAGGACTTTTTTTTGGGTAGCACTGGTTTACCAAAAGATTCTCAGTTTCTTCCAAACTGAACAATTCATGTCCTCACCTAGCACTGCTCCAGTTGGCTGAATAGATATTTCAGTCGAATGCTAAGTAAACTAACCAAGTAAATAAGAATTCCTGGAGTTCTGAGACGCTCCTCCTCACCTTCCTGCATCAGGACCAAGAAGCAGTGACAGTAGGAGAAGGGCATTAAGACAGCAGATCTTCACTTTCTTTTTGTGGCTGGGGCGAAAAGGGTCAAACCCAGATTTTAATTTTTGTTCTCAAGACAGGAGCCTCGATGCCCTGGAGCCTCCTTGCTAGCAGAAGTTTTCAAACCAAAATACAGATACTTCTTTCATTGGTATACATTTGTTATATGTGGCACATAGAGGCCAGATAGGTCGGGCACAAAGATCTTAGTGACACTCATTTGGAACACCACAAGTAATTCTTTCTGGCTTCATCCACTCACAAGTGCTCTGGCTGTCACAGAAACACAAGCTGATAAAATCTTCATGCTGTAAAGCCTGATTTCCCTATGGGTGTATTGCACACAGGTCTAGAGTAGGGTTACAGCACTGGTGTATTGCTTGAACCAACCTAATTCTCTCCCATGGATTTCCATCTTCCTCTTTTGTCACTAAGGCAAAATTAATGATTCTTAAGCTTGCCAATCTACACTCGTTTGGAATAAGGTTTATTTATCCTGGCTTTGCTTTTACAGTCGTCTTTTCATAGATCCATGGTACTCCCAAAGAGAGGAGGTTTACAGTGCATTTTAATGGAGATTTTAGAGGTTTTGCGGATTCAGAAAGGAGAATCATATCCACATACAAAAGGCAAGCAGAGAGCTGGGTGTTAGAGGGGACATCTCTTTTGTATGCTTGCCAGAGAATGCAACTGAGACAAAAATACCAAAAAATTCCCAGAGATTTATCAAAGCAATCTGTCTTAGCCAGCTGAAATCTGCTGGTCACTTTTCAAGCAAGTGAAATTAAAACCAAAAAATCCTTATTGCATCCATTGACTGATTATACATTAAATGCACACATCTTTCCCTGGCAAGTTCCCTTCTGTTTTAAGAAGCTTATGCCAGAAATGTATTTGTATAACTCTCACCCCATTCCTTTCCCAGTAAAATGTTGACCCCTCAAGAATCTCTTTTTTTGATTTTTTGCATCTATTTCCTCTGTGATTAGCACAAGACTTAACTTAAATATCTATTGAAGGCCAGGAACAAAAACCTACAAAGAAGACAAAAGGGTAAGGTGATCTTGATAACACACTGTAATCCTAGGTTAGAGAGAAGAAAAAGATACATTAAAATCAAGTGAAAGAAATATGCAGGAGACTAAGCAGCCAATCTGATGAAAGTCCTTAAAGATTTCCCACAAATAGCAGGAACATGGAGAATAAGCCAGGAGAACATAATAGAGACAATCAGAACCTGACTGGGACTGCACGGGGTAAATAGTTGGATAGGAGTATGAGTATAGCAGGAAATCAAGAAGACAAAGGTGGTATATTGTGTCCAAGAAACAAAGAAGCAAAGTAGGAAAGACTCAAAACACAATAGAAAGAAATTTGCTCAAAAGGTAGAAAAGAGTTTCAAGGCTATTTTTCTGAATGAGCTTAAATAGATGACCAAACACAACCCTCTGAGGTGGATCTCCTATTCAGAAGAATAAGGCAGGGAGGCTAAGTATCTGACAGAAGCCTCCTAAACCCTGAAGAATATGGTGGGCATTACCTCCCCATACACCTTCCAGATAGTATCCTAGGGCTTATCAAGCCAATGAAGTTTCTGGGAAATGTTAGGTGATTTTATACTTATTTCAGAAGGCAGAAGAACCTACTCTGAAGAAACTAATCCTGATCTCCTTCTGACTTCATCTAAGACTTTGAAATAACTAGGTGAAATTTTCCAGGGGAAAACCAAGAATGACAGAGTAAGACAATTTCAGCTTCCTATGCAGAAGTTGTTGCTTAAATCAATGTTGATAAACAGCCTTAAATTTTTAATCCATTTACCATTTATTTCCCCTTATTTAATTGCTTTTTGAAACTGGATTGAGAATCAAGTTTCCAGACACACAGACTTTCTCCTATTGTACCTGCACTCTGACCAGAAGAAAGAAATTACCATCCGTGTAAAAATCTACCAGAACTGAAATATTCACTCCAAAGGTGTTATCTAACAGTTGTATGGCAGGCCACAACTCACATACACTGTTAGCAGATCCCAGTGCTAGTTTTTGAGTTACAAATGCCATTTTCCCCAGAACCACCTCTGCTACTCTCTGTCTGGGGTCTCTGGTCACCCTGACCTGGAGTTCCCTTCTCTAACAACTCCCTCTGCTGCCACTCATTATCTGTTTCCTCTGCCTTTGGCAGGCTAAAGTACTTTTACCATTTCAAAAACTTTTAGCCACCTATCATCAGAGGTGTGGTGGGATTCATTGCAAGTTTAGGGGCTATGAGGACTTGGTTCCTGTGCTGACAGTTTTATACCACCATAGAAGTTTAAGCTGCTATGAGATTCTGCTAGGTAAGTCCCATCCCAACATTTTCTTCCCAAGAATCTGAAAATTTGGTGTTTAAAGACAGTTAAGAAAAAGGTGTAATTCTGCCATCCCAAAATTGGACCAGTAGTAAACCTATGGGATTTAGGTGTACCAGGAATTCCTCCATTTTTGCAGGAGAAAGAGATGGTGTCCAAAGCACTGAGCTAAATCCTAACTTTCATAAGACACTGATTACCACTGGGAAATACAGTGTAAGAGTTCCAAAAACCATCCAGTTGGTGTAAGAAACAGAGGACACACTGTAGAGAGTAATAAAAACTGAATGAACTAAAAAGGGAGAACAAACACTAAAATCAAGCAGGCAAAACACAATCTCAGTCTACCAGCTTGTCCAGCTTTTGTTTGCTGTTTCATGGAAACTTTCTCCAGAAAAGAAAGCTACCAAAAATACCACCACTACGTCTTCTCTAAACCTTCAAATTCCAACCCAAAAATGTGTTTCCAAAGAAGCATATATACCCCTACAAAAAGCTCTGAGAAGGCAGAACAACCTACTTCTGTTTAAAAATATCACCACCACCAAAAATGAAAAACCCCAAACCAAACAGCAACAACAAACCAAAATACACTTGCCTTTTGTCTGCACTAAAGAGATAAATTTTAAAAACCATTTTAAAAAAATCCCAGAAGTGTTTTAGTGTCTTTCTAGCAAGTGTGGTCAGTTTTCAGTCTGAGGATCCTTTTGCAGATCAAGATGATTCTCATCAGAAACAATATAAACAACACAATGAAAGAAAATCTGTAAGCCCTTTTTTCTGCAGCAGTAAGATTGTTCTCTTCCACCCTGCAGTACACTCTGTCATTTCCAGGAACTTCGGGTCAGACATGGCCCTGGATGAAAATTCTCCACACAGTTACACTAGCAGCAGTAATTTACAACCACTTCCATTATATATAACTCTCAAAATGAAAAGGAAGGTTGAGCTGTCAGTTAATCTTCAAGCAATTTGGCAGCCATATGGAAGGTATTATGAACTTGAAATCACTCTTATTTGTTCTTGATGTCTTTGTTTCATTCTTTGCAAAGTTTAACATTAAAATCTATTACAGTTTTGGAGCAAGAAGAAGCCATCACACCTAATTTAAGGCCCATGAGTTCCCACAAATAGCAGGTATTATGACTAGGCAAATAGAAATTAATCCTACTGCACAAGTGAAAAATAGCTGATATGTGTTTTTTTCCGTCTCATGCATTGCCAAGTTTGTAAAAGAACAATTCAAGCAGAAACAGATGGAGTGGCTAGAAAAAGCAGCTGTATTGGAAATCACTTTTATGTGAACAAAGCAACACAACCCAAACCTTCACCAAATATCTTCTGAGTACTCCTTTGCTTGCTTCTGTTTGTCATTTATTTATTTATTTTATTTTTTTAATAATGAAGATAAAATTAATAGCTCAAACTGAGAGGGAGACTGATGAAAAGGAAGGTGGCAAGTGAGAGAGACTGAGGAAGAGGAAAGTGACTTCCAATAAGTAGGCTTACGGGCTCTAAGAACTTCACATCAATAACTGTCAGAGTACTGAGCTAAAAATTATCACCCCAGCACACTATGGGAAAGCAGCTAATAAATTGATGAGGCCAAGATTGAAAGCAGTTACAGGGAATGCACATTAAGCCTGGCTGAAAATGCAAAGGATCCCTGCCCTGGTGCCAAAACCACATGAATCTAATGACATACTCAGTTTATATGAGGACATACAACCCAAAAATGCCTCCCAGCAAGAAACTTCTGCCAAGTTGTTCTCTATTCACACCGGTGACAGGATTTGCTATTAGTACCAAAACTGCACTTGCAAAAATTTGTTTGCACTTATCTTTATTTAAGCACACAGTTTACTGCAGATGAATAAAGGAACTATTTACTTATAATAGTTATGGAATTTATTCATTATCTATAGATTTGTAAAAAGAAGTAAAATATTCTTAAAGACTTAAATGCCAGGAAACTTATGGGGTTTTTTTGGTGAGTCCGTAATAAGGATTGACACTGACATCAGTTACATAGGGAATTTGCAAACTGAAAACTAAGTAACAAATTATCCACCACCACACATCTCCTTTAGCCAGTGAAAATAAAGTGACAGACTGTAACAGGATGAACAGGCAAGATGACCAACATTTTTCCTCAATGTGCCTCTGCTCAAGTACATTATTTATCTGTGTAATGGGACACATTTCATTTTGAAGTAACAATGGTAATAAGAACTTACAGCCTTAGCCCCAGTAAAATCAGCTGTCAGTAACACAGAGAGAAATACTTGCTGTGTAAGCAGTTTCTCACTCATCACCATGAACTTGGTTAGGTTGATACAACTGGAGCTGGCAACGACTTTTATTTAGCTAGGACAAAGCAGAAGCTCCCTTGTCTGCAGGAAATCTGCCAGAGACCAAGACCTCCATGGGATAAAGGCAAGATAAGTCCCAGAAATCGGTGTCCACTGAGATCTAACAGTGTGCTGTAGCAAGTTTCCAGTCTGCACACAGCTGTCAAAGACTTTCTGGGGATACAGCAAGTTACCCCTGTAATTCACACCTGAAATAGGCCTCATTGCCTAAAAACATTTCAGGAGTGGTATACCACTGGGTATCTCCTCCATCATCAGGGAGAACTGGCTGCCACAGACTCCAGGGTAGGTAGCTGAGATAGGCACTACTGCAGCTAAGCTCAGAATTACCTCCTGGGGGCTGCAACTACCTTGAAAAATAAGCAGTGAGGGAAAATATATCCCCAAAACAGGTTGAAATGAGCAAGAGGGAAGTTAGGAGCTGGAATCACAATTGAGTGGCTGCAAAAGATCTTGTCCTCTTCCTATTTCACCTCTCTCCTAGTTTTCCATTTCCCATTAAGGAACACCTCAAGCTACTTGTGTTGTCACTAAGCAGCAATTTACAGCTGGCTGTATTTAGATAACTTTCCTTGGGTTTCAGTTCATTTTCAAAGAACCCTGAACTACAGAGGATCGAGGATTATACACAGCTATAGAAGCCATCCTGTGCAAGCGGGAACTTCTCCAGCATAGTAAAGGCAGCTGAAGGCAGTAAGTACAACAGTTATCTCAGGTTAGAGCACTCAGACCTCCCACTCGGGGCCCTCAGATGGCATCCTTGTGGTACAGTGACTTTAAAACTGTCTCTCATGAATGGAACTGACGTGATCTACAATGTGACAAGCTGAACTCAGCCCAACAGACAGCAATAGGACAAGGTGCATGCTCAGAATAAATAATTCTTCAGCTGTATGGATGATCCATACATGATCCAGCTGTACGGATAGCTTGGCCTAGGCAGGGCTTGTCCTGAGGGCTGATCTCAGCAGTTGAGACTGATGCAAAGAATGCATTCAGTAATGCCTCTTTCTCTCTGTCTCCTTCCACCAGGACATCCATCTGATTCAACAATGACCCCACATTTTCCCTAAGCTTCCTTTTGCTGCTGATGCACTTGTAGAACCCTTCTTGTTGTCCTAGATATCCACCGCCAGACTCAATTCCAAGTGGGCTTTGGGCTCCCTCATCACATCCCTGCATACACTGACAATGTTCCTGCAATCCTCCCATGTGACTTCACTCGCTGACACTACTCTTGGAGCCAGCTCTGGTGAGAAGCAGTACAGCACCTTCCTCATGGCAGGGGTGGAGATGTAACAAGTTATGCTGGATTCACTCTAGCTCCACACTGAGCTAGCCCACATGTGTCTGCATTGGGTTATAAGCAGCAGGAACTTGTAGTGACTCAATTGCTTCAAATGAAACCAGACAGTAAAAGGAGTTACTGGAAAATGGAAGCAGTAGAGAACGGGAGCAGAGCTCTGCCACCTCTTGGTTAGTACAAGGTCCCTCCAAGGCCAGATTACCTTCCCTTGTATTTAAGCTACACAATGTGTCCTGCAGAATCTTTCCCATGCTGGTCCTGGGAACAGCATCTGGCAATGGTGGCATTCTCTTCACAGTGTACAAAGGAAGTCAAACTGTGGGACATCTTCACTCTGAAAGCAGCTAAGCTTTGGGGTGCACCTTGAAGGTCTGCTTTGACAATCCACTGCTAAGGACAGAGGCTGTGTGTGCTGCATCTGCCCCCTCCTACTCTCTTTTGCTTGAAAAATAGATATGGCCATGCAAGGGGGTGATACATACCTAGATCCCATCCTGTGGTATGCGCAGAGAATGGCCACGACGACAGGGGCATGACAAAGGGCCCTCATACTGCAAGAGAGCCACAGAAAGCTGCAATCTTGAAGGGGAGAGGGTTTTTGGGCAAGGAAAATGCAGAGACATGCAGAACTGGTCACCCAGCAGCATCTCAGCGAGCACCTGGGGAAAAGGAAGGGATTACAGCACATTGGTATTTTGGCGTGCAGTAGCATGCAAGGAGTGCCTACAGCGAGTAGTGGACAGAACACTTTCCTACTGGAGTGCAGCACTTGTTGCCTAAGTTACTAGAAATAAAAGGCTGTACAAATGGCAGATGGAACAGCAGGAAGCTGCAGTTACAGGGAGGAGTCTGCTGTGGAATTACACAGCCTGACCGAGCAACAGAGGAGCCCCCAGGCACAGGTTCATCAGTGAGGATGTCCAGCTGGCCCCACCTGGTTATTTCCACTAGTCTAACCAGAGAAGAAGCAGCCATGCAGAGACAGTTCTCTTCACCTGAGTGTATAACAAAGGAGCTCAGCAAAGTGTGGTCTGAAAGACATTCATTCTGTTAAGTATCAGACGACATCACACAGCTCATACAGTACTGCTGGGGTCACTGTGTAAAAAACTGCTTTACCATCAAACTTCTGACACTTTACTAGGATAGTAAAATAAACTCTTATGATAAGAAAGTATGCTCACCAGGAACCTACTGCATTATAAGACCCTACATTTCTCCTCCTAATCCCTCTACAGACCATAACTGTAACCAGTTTCATTTGGAAAGACATACACTGACACAAGAAGGGTAGAAGAGTGCCAAGTAAAGAGCAAGTTCTGTGCAATTACTCTGAGCAGAAGAGCATAAATCTGGTCATGGTTTAATTAGGGACCCCTTTTTTCCCCCCACATTCAAGTAGGGACCCGCAGAAAGTGCTCATGGAATCAGCCCCAGAGAAAGGCCTCTCACTTTAGAGGAAAGAGAACGTTAATTAAAATTTTAACATACAACACAGTACAATGCAATGAGTAAAACGATGCAAATAAAAAAAAAAAGAAAAAGAAAGCGCAAGAGAATAATGTATTACAGAAACATTGAATGCACAAATTTGTGCATATTTTTAATACAAATACATTTATTTGAAGAGTACTAGCAGGTAGCTAAGGGAAAAGTCTTCCTAAATTTAGATCTCAGGTTCTTCGGTTTCAGACTGTTAGTTAAAGCTTTTAGTTTAAAACTGAACAAAGGTTTAGGACATCTACAGATGGGAACAACTGTAAAAATACAAGTGCACTATCAAAGGAACAAGATATTTTAAAAATAATTTTAAATTATCCCTAATACAAAGTTACCTCAGTCACTGGCCATATGCTATCTAAAATTATCATTCACATTTGCTAACTGTCACCTATATAGCTCTTTCTCTTAAAACTACCTTGTAATATTTCTTCTGTTACCTTGCTGTAGATAACATATATCAGCTTCCTAAAAAGTTATTCAGGAATGTCAGACTTCTACTTCTCAGTTCTCTGGCTGCTGCACCTTAATTAGGCAGAGCAGTCTGGAAATTAAAGCAAACAGTACCAGCTGTCCTCACTGCAGTATTTATCAAATAAAGACACTTCTCATTGCACAACAACAAATTGTGCTTGTAAATACAGGACTCCTTCCACTTGTGCTCTCTGAGGAGTTTTCAGACACAGCTACAGTTCCCAAAGTGGTTTGCAAGGCCTCTCCTGAATGTGGTTGTTTGCACTTCACTACTCACATAAACCAACCCTATCACATCATTCCTTCAGGGAAAGCAAAGCTTTCATAAACCACTCCATAAACCAAATGTCCACCCTGTAATAGTCTTCAACGAAAATAAAAATCAAATTGTCACTGAAGAATATGAAGATGCAAATACAAAAAAAACCCTCAAAACCAGAAACAATTCTCTGAAAGTTTGCTAGGACAGTAATTTCCTTTTGTAAATACAGAAGGTGGTAGGGTTTTTTTCCAAAGAAAAATATGTCTGAACTCAGGATAATTCTGAGTCTCATTGCTGCCATCACAGCTGTATCAGTCCTACTTTACCTTTGAGATTTAGAGAAAGCAGCACTGAAACTGTCAAAGAAATTGTTTTAGTCAAAAGCGCCTGGGATCTTCTGCTGGTTTTGGCTGGGATACAGTTAATTTTCTCCACAGTGGCTGGTATGGTATTGTGTTTTGGGTTTATGCTGGACGCAGGATTGATAATACAGAGATGTTTTTGTCAACACTGAGCAGGGCTTGCACAGAACCAAGGCCTTTGCTGCTTTTTGTGCTGCCACACTGGCAGGAGGGGTAGGGATGCGTGGCAGGAGACACAGCCAGGACAGGTGACCCCAGCTGACCAAAGGGATATTCCACCAGGCTATATGACATCATGCTCAGTATATAAAGTGAGGGAAGAAGGAGGAAGGAGGGGACATTTGGAGTGATGGCATTTGTCTTCCCACAAGCCCTTATGCATGATGAGTCCCTGCTATCCTGGAGATTGCTGAACACCTGCCTGCCCATGGGAAGCGGTGAATTAATTCCTTGTTTTGTTTTGCTTCCATGTGCAGCTTTTTCTTTCCTCATTAAACTGTCATTATCTCAACCCATGAGTTTTTTAGCTTTTATCCTTCCTTCTCTCCTGCTGTTGGGGGAGTGAATGAGTGGCAGCATAGGGCTTGGTGCCTGGTGGGGGTTAAACCATGGCAGATCCAAAAGAATATTTAACCATTAAAGAATTCATATTCATACTTTTTAATGTTTCCAGTGAAAAGCCCACAAAATTTCTGGTCTACCCCCTGGCTTTTTATTTATTTCTCTCTGAAGCATGTTAGACATTGCAGCTAATTTCCTCTTTCCATGTACAATAATAAAAGTACTTCAGTACATCAACTTCTTATCACCATCTGTTGTAAAACAGATAATGGATCAAAACTTCAGGAGTCACTGTGTCTAGGAAGAGTTAATATATCCAGCATTCTCTGCTGTCTTTGGCTAGCTTCCTATCTTTTCCTGCCTATTAGATCTCTGAACTTCCTTTGTATTGCTGACCAGGTGAACTGAGATACCCAGATCTGTTTTCCAGTTCATGTTGTTGAATGATTGTGGATCAGGAGTTCACTCAAGTAATAAATGCAGAGGAAAGCCTGAATACCAGATTGTCTGAACATATCCTCCATTCTAGGGACCAGGAAAAAAAAAAATCTCTGATCAGCACAAGAGGTTTACCTGCCCAACAGCTGTGGGCAACCCTTACAGAGGACAGAAGTGAGACTGGACTAGAAACAGGATTTCATAATTTACATGCCAGTAAGGAAGAAACTGTATTGAGCTATATCAGCAATTCCTACACTAAATAAAGAAGTACAAAGTGCCTGACACATAGGCCATTGCCCATTTCAGTCTCAAGCACTCCAGAGGTCAAGCAGGACGCATCTTGGCCACCCATACAAATGGAAAGGGGGCTCTACCTGCTCTCCTATTCCATGCCTCTCCAGAGGCAGGTATTATGGTCACAAATTATTTGTTTAAACACTCACATACCATTTTGCAACCAAAACCATAGGTGGAGTTAGAGAAAACTGAGAGAGGGAAATCTTACCCTCTTCCTCTCTTTATTTCCAGGCAGAATCTTCAAAAAATTGCCAGCTACCCTGAACTAGCCTTGCTACTTTGAAATCCACATAGAAAACTAGAGGAAAAAAAGTCTCTCTTCCATTCCTGTCCTTATTCCTCACTCTCACTTGCTCACATTCCATAATCTCCCTCAAAATATGACAAAATTTATGAAATATGAAAAAGAAATTTCACTGTGTTTTGAGAGAATAGGATGTTGGAAAATCTCAGGTTTAAACTGGACCACAAGGAAAAGAAACCTACATTGAATGTAAGCTAAACTAGAGGGCTGTTTTCCTACATAGTGAGATTAGCTGGTCAATTCATGGAAGAGTGAAAGACCAGATCAAATCCAAGGTACTAGGGAAAAAAAAAAAAAGCTCCAGAAGAAAAAAAAAGATGGTCCAGTGGGACTGAATTGAGGTTTGGGCAATTAAAGAGGTGCATATTGAAGATAAAATATGGCAAAGAACCATAAAAATTGTTCTAATTTAGCCTTAACTGTTTTAAAATTCTTTGTGAGCTAGACCAGGCTGTAACTACACTGTTTCACCAGGGTCTTAATTTGCATAAGGGCTTTTTACAGAAAAGACCATGAAGAATTGCAGAATTCTAGCAAGGGAAAGGCCATATGTCACAAGCCTAGAAAAGAAGCAGGGAAGAGCAACTTTCAGACACATAATGGTTCTAGGCTGCTAACATTTGGAGCGCTTACCTTAATCACACAAACAAACCAAGCAAGTAAACTGTATGCTGCAGTGCATGTGAGGAGAACACACTACATTTCCAGCAACACCCACATCCACACACCATCTTTAGGGCAGTGCATACAGTGAGACAACAGCTGGGAAAATACTCAGAACCATGGCAAGTTTCCTTGCAAGTGAAAAGCAGAATACAACTTGAAAGAGATGAAGACCTGAACTTTCCACAGGCCCAATTTTGGTGAAAGTTCAATTTCCTTTTTCTTGAGTTCTCTCATTGCCCTTCTTTTAGATATCTGCCTTAGTCACCTGGAATCAGCTGAGATGATGCCAAAATAAGTTGGAAGGCACATGGGAGGACAACTATTTCTCTTGCTTTCTACAGAGGGTATAAACACACTGTTTTCAGCAAAGTGTGGACTTTGAAAGGCTGAACAATTCCAGCAAGTTCTCTAAGAACTTAAGTCTTCAGTGTTATCAGTGGCATTAACTACTAACAAGTCAGGTGCTGATCATACTTAATGATTTTTTTTTCTGCATAGCATTGCTAGAGTTCTTAGGTGGTTGCTCTCTAATCAATGTTGACAATATTTGGGTTATAAATGAATACTAAAAAATAATTAAAAATTTGGAGAAACTAATAATTTTAGTAGTTGTCTAGGTGATTTAAATAAGTTGTCTGCCAGTTAATAAATTCAGCTCTCTCCTTTTAGCACAGAAGGTGGCACTTGTCTGTTGGGCATTAAAGCCATGTAAAGAACTAGGCTGACACATCAGAGTGTGCACAGCTTAGCATCAAACATGTTGATCTTGATTAATATCATTTACAAGCATCATGTGATAGCCAGGTAACAGCACCAGGGCCACTTGCAAACAGAATAAGGTTTACTCTAAATACACCATGGAGATAGATGACCAGGCAATTTTTAAAACTTATGTAAAAAGTAGATTATTTATCTAAAGAAGCTAAAGAGAAAAAGAAAAAGAGGTAGAGCTTTTTTACATTTTCCCCTTCTCCTTTCCCACAATCATCTGTACCTGACATTCACTGACTCCTGAGGAGCCAGGAAGAATAAAGTGTGATAAAATAGTGGACCTGCTATCACTCTCTGCTTTGTGTTAGAGTGGTTACTTTGTGTTAGCATGGTTACTTCTCTGAATTTAACAAGTCAATTTGTGTCTCGTCTTGTTTCTGCTGAGCAGAGACAGTATGCGCCCATTTTCATATGACTTTTCAGAGGGTGGAACTAATCACTTCTAACTTTATCTGCTTGGCAACCACACCAGTACATGCTGCATTATTACACTACAATGCAATAGATTGTTAGCTATATTTACTCTGAATAGGCCTATATGTGTGATGACTCTCATATAGCATGACAGCAGTAATTCATAGTTCAGAGACACAGAATGGGTAAAGGCTCCTCCCTCACTCTTTGTTTCCACAGCTATGGACTTTGCCTCAGATCCTCTACAAGCTCTAGTTTAGAGTAGGATTTGAATAGCATGCTGATCTATTGTTTAAAATACACACAGCTTAGAAGTTGTACTGAAAAAGACAAACTGTAAATTCCTGTTTCCCATCTCTTGTTCCTTTGCAAAGAAGGATCCTAAAAAATTGTTTCTTCTTCCTCTGTGGGACACCCATTGTGCCTTTCCCAGTTCGTTCTCATGCAGTTCATTTACTCAAAGGATCAGGTTCCCAGAGAAACGGAAGAAGCTCCAGGTACATTTTTCTCAGCACTACTCCATTTCAACATATACAACAGCAAACACCAGACTGGCATTGCTGTTGCTTCCCTTACAAGGCTGACTTCCTGAATACAGCATTCCAAGTTTAGTGATACACATTTAGTGATACACGTATCAATGGTCACAAGTAGTTCTCAGCAAAACAGAAGTTTTCTTTCTTTCTGAGTGCTCAGTGAAAGTATGTAAAAAATTAAAAAAAAAAAAAAAGAAAAAAGACTCCTTACTGGAAATCCACCTTCATGACCTTTATACAGTGGGTATTTAACATACCAGAAATGGTCAAGAGACACAGAATACCCTGCCTGCTCTAAAAAGGGAAAAAAAGTTCCTCTACAAACCCTTCGTTTGTCTGCTGGGATGCCAGCATCAGCCAGTAACACTCCTTCCCAAATTTTCTCCTTTTCACAGAACAATTTCTTGGTAAATAAATACAGAGCACCTCTGAACAATCTTCCGGTCTCCCAGATCTAGGCTCAAAGAAAATGCAAGTGATCTGGAGTTCTAATTCCACGGTATGAAATACTTCTTCAGTCTGACTAAAGCTGTGATCCTTTTCTTAGACCATATGACTTTTACAGTCATAACCCTTCCAGCGTTGAAAAGATGAGGACTGTGCAATTTTCATCCTGTGACGAGACAATGATTGTTCCATAAAAATAAAAGTGCCAACACTGTGATGGATCTGCAGCTGAAAGCACACCCTGTGTTCCATTTCAGCTCTGGTTCTCTGAGCATATCTTCAGAAATATTCAATATCCCACTCACCTTTTCCCTTCCCCCTCTCACTTTCTGGAGCTTTTGATTAAACACGTGTTCTACACTTGCAAAATGATATCTAAATGCCATCCCTCAGTGCAGCTACACTACTATTCTATTAAAACTGTGTCTCCTGGCTACACATTGCTCCTTCTTTTTTATATTTATATTAGAGAGATGTCATGGCTGCATTAAAACCTCTCCCTACAAAGCCACAACTGTTCTCTGGCCCAGCTACTGCTGGATCTATCATCTAGCCAGGGAACTATCAGCCCCTCAACACTGTTAGGTAAGTAGCAACTAGTTAGAGCCAGGCTCCTGAAAGGTCACTGTAAAGATTAACAATCAGTCAGAATCATCCTGAATTACCCTGAACTATCCTGCCGCTACACTCCTACTTTCTTTACACAAAAACAGAGACCAAAGATGAACACTGTCAGATTCTGAATCATCAACATATTCTCAGTACTGTCAAAGCCTCCACAGAAAGAAAACAAGAAAGGAAAGGTAAAGTAACCTCCACAAGGTCACTAACATCCAGCAAAGTGTGCCCAGAGGTAAGCTGGATTTAATTTAATGGCTGGACTCAATGACCTTAGAGGTTTTTTCCCTACTTCAACAATTCTATGATCTTTAAAAGAGGTCTCCCTGTTGGGGGCAGAGAGAGAAAAATCATTGGTTAAATGTGGCCTCACCCAAATGAGGCATCAGCCCCAAGTCCTTGTAACTTAATGGATGAATAAACTTTACCAAATACATCTGGACCACTACAAAAAAAGTTTCTTCTGATATACAAGATGCATTTAACAGTTTCCCTCTGCAACTGTTAATGTCAATTTTCTGGTAGAAGCATTAACAATACCTCTCGAATTCCAGCCATATTCATTATTTTTCCATTATTCCATTATTATTCTGCTGTGCCTGTTTCAATTCTTGAAAACTTACCTTTTTCTTGGATCTAATGGCATTTTTTCATTGCTATCCAACAATAAGAGTGCAATATTCTATCACGACTTTTTGCCTACACCTCTGACATAAGCTTTGAGCATGTGAAAGCAGTGCATATGCCACTTTGGCTCGTACTGATGACCCTTTTTGTTTTCACAACACATCTCCTGTTCCATCTGTAAAAACGTCCTTTTTTTTTTTCACAGTATCACATAACCCAGGTGCTACTTTGTCTCAGAAATGGGAAGCTTTTGACATTTACTTTCCAGTATACAGTTTCCACACCTTTAGTCATATAATTGAGCCAACTAGTCTGTCAAAATATTTTGCTCCCTGCTGCTCTCCAGCACATCTATTAATGTAACGCAATTGGGCTTGGATTTATAAGAATTTAGTAATTAAAAATGTATTCCAAAGAGTTAAACCTGCAAGACATGTCAATTAACTAACTTTTCCATGTAACGTACAAAACCACTTATATACAAACATAAAACATGTATAAAATATGGAGTGGCCTCTCCTCCCGTGTTCCCCTTTTTGCTGCTCTGCAAGAGAAAGAGAAGCAGGCATGCCCAGAACTACATCTGGATGCACAGAAGTCACTGCAATGCCTATCAACGAGTTAACCACACATATAGCATCCCACAGCAGTGCAGCTCCAGAATCAATCACCACTGAAGATTAAAATTGGACCTTGCAACTACCTCCTGTTCCTCCAGTTTTTACTGCCTCCTCTCTTCTCTCCCTGTTAGCAGGGGGCACCAGTTTCCTTTTCCTTTGGGACAGGGAATTTTGAGTTAATATTACATCTCTTCCACGTGCTGTGCAGCTACAATGCAGGAGGCCCAGCATTTCTGTGAGTGCCTTGCTCAAATATGCCCCAACCTCCACATTCTAGTGAGGTCTTGCAGGGACTTTATGGCCCTGGGCAATCTGGATGGAGACTCCCACCCACTGCTCGCCACAGGCCCTTGAGCAGCTGCAGCTCAGGTCAGGGTACGTCCCCAGCCCTGCCCTGGGTCAGATTCTCACAGTGTGCAGCCTGTTTCCAGCCTGCCCCTGGGGCCTTACACCTCCACAAACCTTGGACTCCATGCTGGAGAGTGTCTTTGCTGCTCCCAGCTGGATGCTGGCCATGTCAGAAGTGTCCCTGAAGCCTGCCACTTGCCTCAGACACCAGGGGACAGCACCCCATCCCTAAGGGCATGGCCTGCCTTGGGCTCATCCTGTCTCTCAGCTCAGCCCATCGCACAGAGCAGCCCTGCTGGCCTGAGAGGAAGGGTGTGAATGACACAGCAGAGATTATAAAGATGAAGAAAAATTGGCAAAAGAGCATCTCAGCCTCCAGTGTGCTCTCTCTCCCAGGGCTAGCACACTTGACAGCACCTTTGAGCCAAGCATCTGTTAGCTCCCACCCAGTCCAAGAAAACTGGCAAACACATATCCTGCCATAACTCAGAGGCTAATGAATCCTCTAGCATTTGCTGCTGCCAGAACTCAGGACTGCCTGCCCTCTGCAGTGTTATTTTTTCCTCTAGTGCTAGATCACCCTGGAATGGATTGTTCTGCTTAGATTAACCACAGGATTGCTCATGCTGTAAATTAAAGATCCCTTTCTGTAACTTTGCATTTTCTGGTCTTTGTGCCACAAATCTCTGTAGCTGTGCTGTTGATATACCTGGCACTTGGCAAAACATTTTCCTGGAAACATATTTCTATAGCTACAGCTGTGTCCATAACTAACTCTCTGTCACAGCTTGTGTCTGTACAGCTTGTGTCTGTAATCCTTCTATGCTCTTTAGAAGCTAGCACAGCACTGTCAAATGGCTACCTCTCTCTTCTGAGGAGCTCTACAAGCAAACAAAGCATTTTTAAAAACTTCTACCCTCAAACTCTGTAATTCCACTGTCTGGTTATAAGCACAACAATCCTAGATACCTACCCATCTGCATGAGATATATGGAACACATCAGATCCACAGTTTCAGTGGTTGTCCCTTTCTCTTCTCATTTTTGCAAGCAGGGACATGACAAATCCTTGTCTCTTCAGCAGTAAAATGACTTTCCTGTAATAGGCAACAAAATTGAGGGTTGATTACTTTCTCTCACACTGAAGATTTCTCCCTTCTGGCACTGGATCTTTTTTGTTCTCTTTTTTATTTTGTCTTTGAATTGCAGTCAAGACTTCTAATAGCACAAAAAGATGAATTAAATCAGTCATAAAAGCCCCACTTAGCCAGAGCAGAAACACCATGCCTGACCTTTATTTCAATAGGAAAGCACTTAAATAGTTTATTTTTTCTCCCAGAACTCTGCAACACAACTATGAGCAAAACTAAATAACTTGTTTTTTCTACAATTTCAACCATTCAATTAAACAAAAAGTAGTATACCGTCTAACAGCTGACTTTTAAAGTACCAGACACAAACCACACAGCACTTCTTACTTTTGTACAGAACATACTCCTGTCAGTGGGCAATCTCATCCAAGGTGTGTAACAAGTGTGCTGACAGCCCCACCACACATTTTTGATTTAATCCCTCCAAAGACTCACAGTTAGTGAAGGGTATGTACTCACAAACATAATCATAGGAGAACATCTTCCAAGAACGATAAACTGCCTGTCAAACCATGCCAAGGAAATTTTCTAGAGACACTCTGCCCTCGACCCTTGCTAGCTGAACTTAGCTCACATTTTATTTCTGATTGCATGGCATTATGACAAGAGGTACAATATGAATATGGAAAAGATTTCCTGAGATTTCTATCATCCAGAATTCTTTTCATGACATGAAAATGACAGGGCTTGTCAGCACCTCCTCCCAACCTGTACCAGCTCTCTCTCTCTCACCTAAGAGCTAGTCAGAATATAACCCAAAGATGACAACCAGCCCTCTAAGGATGTGGTCTGCAGAGCAGCCGTGATAAAAAAGCACAAGCCAAGGGGAGGAAAGAGACTCTTAAATAGCTGAGAGATGACACATTTCCTCATTAGTCCAGCAGACAGCTTATCAACGGGTATTACCTTACCTTTCAGCATGATTCCTGAGAGGAAGGAGTGGAGCTGCACAGGATAAAGGGGTGCCAGGGGATCTGCCATCACCATGGTAATGCTGGCATACCACTCACACCTCAGCAGCTTAGGTCTCCCTTGTCTCAACAGAACCCAGCAAGACTTTTTTTTCCCCCAACAGATTGTGATTCAATCACCACAGAAGCAAGAGAAACTCCTCTCTTTACTCTTCAGCTGATGTTATGCTCTGAATGGCTTTTATTTTGCATGAAGTACATGGGAATTAGCCACCAGGGCAGAGGCACACAGGCACCTGCATTCCTTCACTGTTAGCACTGCCCTGCAGAACCCCTGACAGAGATCAAACCTGTCTTAAGTACTTGCCTAGAGAAAAAATGCATGCAGACCATAAGCATCTGACATCTTAAGAGGTGATCTGCAACCAGAGAGCAAGAGAAAATTCATAGCTATACCTTGTACAGAAAACTCAAGTACGTGTAGAAATACTAAGTACTGAAAGAGTGGATGGCTTTCCATTGGCAAGGCTTGGCACCTCAAGTCAATGAAGAGCCAGTGGAAGTGGGTACACCTGCCACAGGGATGACTTGGTACTACACCAGTGCACTCTGGATCCATCTCTGAGGTCACATCAATGGCATCACAGGGGTGAATGGCTGGCTCCTTACCAGCAGCTCCACCTCAGCACCTGCATTAACTGGGAGAAGGCAAACTCTGTGGACTTCTTGCTGGCTCACCTGCAATATCTTCCCACAAACAGTTCTTTCGTTGACTGTCAAGGGTTGCAGGGCCCCTTCTTTCCCACGCCTTCCTGTGAAAAGGTGCTATCTCTTCAGCACTAAAGACTGAAGGATGGGGGTGAAGAGGGCCTGCCTTGTGTCAAACTGATGCCTTCCCCCTGTGGCAATGGACATTCCCATCAGCTGTCCTGCCATCCTCAGATGGGAAGGAACACGCATAGCCATACAGAAGGTGATCTGTCCAACCACTAGCCAAGCCTTGACTTCAAACCATCACCAGCATCAGCTCCATCACTGCCCTGAGTCACATCACCACCAGCAGCATCCCCAGAGCTGGAATTTGTCCTGCTGAGCCACAGCAGTGCTCTTGCAGCCATCCCCTTCTGCTGCCCATGCTCACCTAGCTAGCTACTGGAGGCCGTCATGAGCCTTGCTGAAGTCAGAGCAAGTAGCAGTCACTACTGTCCCCTGGTCCCACTAGGACAGTCACCTCCTCAAAGCAAGACTCATGCTTTTCCCAGCACAACTTGTCCTTGGTGAAGTTGTACTGCATAGTCACTGTCACCTTGTCCTTCACATGCCTCCAAGACATCTTCTGGCACATATCGTCCCTATTCTTCCCAGAGAATGAAGGAGGGGTGATCAGCTGGCTGCTTCTGGGATCCTCTTATTTGACTGTCTTGAAGATGGGCCCAATGCCTACCTGTTTCAAGTGCTCATGAACTTTCCTTCATTGTCACGACCTGTAAAGTGACAGCCAGCAGCCCTCACAGTGACTTCCACCAACTCTGTCAGCAGCCTGGAATGCATCTCCCTTTCATCACCTGGATTTGTGGATTTCCATTGGGCTTAGCCCCTCCCTAACTGTGCCTTCTGTAGGCAATGCTTCCTATGACGCATCACTAGCAGGCTTGGAGACTGGGAGGCTTGAGGACACACCTTACTCCTGGGAACTGAGGGAAAGCATAATTCTGCAGTTTATTGATCTGGTTTCTTCCTCCTAATGACTTTCACCACCTTATATATGCTGCTGGAATTTTGCCTCTTTTCTGACTTGGTCAAACACATTTCCTTTCAAAGGAGGAGAGAGCATTTAATCTCCTGGGTTACAGCACGTAACTCTTTGCTTCCCTTCAACTCCTTTGAAGCTGCAGCAATATCTGAACAGTTATATCTTACTTTCTCCCACTTCAGGATATTTGCAGAATTTTTTTTACCACCAGTACCCCTAGCCACTCCTACAGCAGTCTTACCCATTTGTCATTAAATTCTGATGTCTGATTCATTATAAAAATATGCTTTCCAAAAAGCACAATATAGAAATTTAACTCAAACTCCTTCATTATTTCTGACCAGCCTGCAGAATCAAGACATATCCTATAGAGCTGCTATCTTAAATAACTATTTCTATATTGAACTTCTAGACATTAAAACCATATTTTTCAGCCCGTACTCAGTAGAAAATCATCCTTTTAAACTCCCACACACACTTTACTGTTACTACTTTTGGTGTTCAAAACAAAAAATGCGTTGTGTCAAGAACAAATAGAGCTTGCTTTCCCTCTACCTTGCATCCCTAATCTCTTTGGTATGATACAAACCATTCTCAACTCTACTACCTCCTTCCTGAATATTAATAATCAGGAAAATGTCAAAGCCGGACTGCTTTTTTAGCTGTACTCCTCTTACTTTGAAACAAGATAGGCATCATGTGCACATTTTTTCAGCTTCACATTTATGTACATATAAATAACAGAATATGGACAGATCAAGATGGGATTAACAACAGGAAAAATATGCTTTTGGGCTCAAATGAATCAGACTTTTAGTAAGATACTGGAAGGTTCTTGCAACTAGAAAAGTTTCAAGTTCCATTTTTTTTTTAGAAAAAACAAATTAATTCCACATCAGTTTCTTTGTCCCCCTTTTTGTCTTTCCATGCTGAAAGATACATGTGATGAAATTTTTATTCTCTAGTCACACACACTGCAACAGAAGCCCTTCTGGAACTGTTCAACAGTATATCCTCAATATTTTGAGGGGCACCTAAAGTTGGTTAAATAACTACCTTAGTTTTGGGAACAGATTTTAAAGTTTCCCTCTGAATAACACATGTTCCCACACAACAAGTAGAAAAAAGTGTTTAAAAAAATCAAACAAAAACTTCCAAC
>VWZS01010170.1:866919-897109 GCA_013397075.1 Rhabdornis inornatus
ACCTCCAAACCAAAAATTATTAATCTTTATGTGTCTAACACAAGCAGGTATACAAAGATTATTTTGGGTTTATGGCACAACTTGGACAGCTTATAGTTTGCTTTCTAGAAGCTTCTACTCTGATTTAAAATGCACAGAAAATGTTCTGTGTCCAAACATATGCTTTCCAACACTGACCAACCCATTACCCTACCTCAAAACTTTAAGAAAACATTCTCACCTTTGAGGAGAAGAATGAAAATAAACAGACAACAATTCAGAAACCATTACTGAAAAGCCCTGTATATCCTCAGATTAGACCCAAGGTATGATTTTATCTTCAAATATTCAATTGCCAACAAAAGAAAGAAAAAAAGAGGAATAGTCACTATAATGCTAAAATAATCTATTTAATCCTTCACATTTAACTCACCTAGCTTACGGAGGTTTTGCACTAATTAACAGTAGTGTTGCTTTAGAGAAGTTTTCTTAAAAAAAAGCAGCAAGTAAGGAATATGTATGACCCAAAACCAGATTTATTTTTTTTTCTGTCCTTGGAGAAAATTTTTGAGAAAACAGCATAAAATTGGACTGGTAAGGGTTTTTTTCCTTGCTTGCGTGGATGTTATCTTACATATACATAGTGTTGTAGGGGAGACTTATGTGAAAGGAATGGCACAGAAACTTACTTCAACACTGGTCACAGCTGCCCAGCTCTACTTAGAGACCTCAGGCAGTAAAGGAAGATTCTAAAATCCCTTGCTCAGCTGACACTCGATACTATAGATATGTAAGAATTCTGCAAGTCTTGACAATATTTAGACGCATGAGAATTATTTCTGAACATCCACAGAGATATCAAAAAAATTTCAGGTAGAGTGAGTATCTTGGAGTATTGTTCATGTGTCGACACAAATGAGAAATGACACATTCTTTTGCCTTAATCCTTGAGAGCTCACTCTTGTCATAAACTTCAGAGCTCACTGGGTATTCCTCAACAACACCCATGTCCCACAGGTTACAGCTTTTTTTTGAGAGTGAGTTCACAAGAGAGGTAAAGGCATGAAACACTGCCATCAAAGAAAGAGCTCTAACTTTGGAAATAGGATTCAGAAGTTCAACTCCTTCTTCATTTCTTTTCCATAAGTAACTATTCCTCAACCAAAGCCTAAAAAGAATTTTCATAACACAACAGATTTAAAAATGGTAGCTTGATCTCTCTGAAATTTAAGTGTGGACGGAATACTATTTAGTAGTTTCAATAGAAAGACATTACAAAACAATATAATCCAATTCAGGTTTTTTGGAGTATGTAAAAGTAGAGCTTTTGTTATAGTATTAACTTAACTCAGTACAACACCCATGAATATATTTTTGCTGTTCAGACTTATAATGAAAACTTGAAACTCCCGACACAATCTAAAATAGTCAAGAACACAAAAAAAAAATCCTTTCTTCACTAGAGCAGCACAACTGTAAGCTCTCCTAAATGTGGGGTATAATTTAAACGATAGTCCCTTTGAGCTGTTTATATCCTCTTTCCTCCAAAAAACTGATGAATTTTGACCATAATGAATTAAAGTCATTTAAGCTATATACTAGATATTTATATGAGGCTACTTCAGTAATTTCCAGATGGCAGTCTTTAATCACTGGAACACTAAGATTCCCTCTCTCCCTGCAGTGTATATAAAAAAAAAAGGCAATTGATTTTGAGATACTTTAGTTTCACTTTGGAGCCTGCAAAAACATTAGTTGGAAGATAACACTAACAGCAAAGGTGGCAGTTTCTATTCCTAGCTATCCGTGTATCATATAAACTAACTCATATCCAACTTATTTCTAGGACTTTGGCCCAAGCAAAGCACATATGTCACTTTGCTTCTCACAGTTCTTTCATATGTCACCAACCTCCATAAAGAAGACAGCCTGATACAACATAAGTAAAAAAATTTAAGTTTCTCTCATTTCAGTCACCCTTCTACTTGGAATCCAAAGCTTTTGCTTTCAGACTGCCAATAAAATCCAGAGGTACATACATCACTTGCCTCCAAAACAGCCCGTTTTTTAAAAATGGGTGTTGCCCACACTGAAGGAGGAGGCTTTTCTGATTAAACATCATGGATCACTGTAATTTCAACAAACGGGGTTGGCTGTGGAGATTCATTCACTCTTTCTATGGCATTGGTTACAAAGAACAATTTATCACAAGGTCTTGAACAAAAGCATGTCAATTCGTAGTTAGGTACGTCCCTACAAAAAGTCTTACGTTATTTAATATCAGCATCTGCTGTTGCTTGAGTTTCTTGTTTCCTAAGTTCTCCTATAATTATCACTGCTGTGGAAAAAAAAAGATGGATGAAGGGTCTAGAGGTCAAGTCATCTGGGAAGCAGCTGAGTAAGCTGGGGGTGTTTTGCCTGGAGAAAGGGAGACTCAGGGGTGACCTTATCACCCTCTACAACCACCTGACAGGAGGCTGTAGCCAGGCGGGGGTTGGTCTTTTCTCCAGAGCAACAAGCAACAGGATGAGAGGAAACAACCTCAAGTTGCACCAGGGAAAGTTTAGGTTGGATATTATCAATTTCTTCATTGATAGGGTTGCCAAGCACTGGAACAGACCGTCCAGGAAAGTGGTTGAGTTACCATCCCAGGAAGTATTTAAAAGATGTGTAGGTGTGACACAAGGGACATGGTTTAGTGCTGGACTTGGTGGCATTGAGTTCATGGTTGAACTTGATGAACGAAGGGGTCTTTTCCAACTTCAATGATTTTTTTCCCTCTTTCTTTCTCTCAACAATCCTAACAGATTCTTTTTTCTGTGTTTGGAAAGACCACTAGAGCAGCACCAGCAGAAGAGGGAAATGAAGAGCAGGAGGAAGAACGTTAACAAAGGGGATGAACTCAGTTTCTCTAAATGCCCAGGCAACCCTGCACTACAAAACAACAGCAATAGCTGCCCAATGGAAGAAGATAAAACGGTGTCCCATTTTTGGGTAGGCATTTAGCCAAGAAAAAGCTTTAAAGAACCAAGTACTAATTCTTTCCTACTGTAAAGGCTTTTAGATTTCCATACACAAAACAGAATAAAGAGACTTTCAAAATTTTCACACAAAATATTCAGTTCATTCTGAAGGGGAAAACACAAAAAGGAACAAATAAATCCTATAATTAACACTTTAGTCTCATCCTTAAAGAAAGGTCATGGCTGAACTAAACTGAATCACCTAGTAAGCCTGTGTCCAAATATCTTGCCTTCTCTGAGTAGTGTCTGCATCAGTCAAGAATTTGGAAAATCTTCACTAATTTTTACAAGTCTCACATGAAGTTTTGCAATTTTCCTTTTTTTTTAAACTCCTTTAAGTTTGCTCTCTTACTTGGTTTTCTCCATAGATACAGTAGAATTTCCTATTCTAATACTCTCTCTAGCATATACCAGTGTAAAAGCACCAAAAATCAGATTCTGTATATTAACAGAATAGAAGAGTTTGTTGCAGGCCTTGTCTTCTTCACTCAGCAAAAAACCTGCAGATTCTGCAACATCACATTATTTATCTATTGCCATTTGTCTCAGATCTTGAAAAGTTTGTTTTAAATCCCATCTTCTAGAGAGCAGAATCAAGTGGAAGGGTACCTTTCATTCAGCAATAAACCAGTGCTTTTTATACCTTAATTTTGTGGACAGTTTGGCCATGCCTAGTAGAGGAGGAGAGAAATTCCAAACTCTTTAATATTTCTTGATTGTATACCAAAACTACATGAATATTTGTTGTTCACAAAGATTGTAGGTGGCAACATGAAACAAACTACATGAATTTATTATTGACTAGCACCATTCCAGATTCACAACCAGCCAAAGGGTCAGCAGTGGCATGGTGTGCAGTCAAGCTGTCTGCCTAAACTGTGTATCCACTGAAAATCCAGACACTTTCCTACAGTTTTGCCTAAGCTTCTGAGAAGCCTTAGAGCAGATCTGCCAGCTCTTGCTAAAGACAAAACACTCTCAATTACAAAGAAATTCAGTTGTACTCTTCAATCCCTTCTGGAAACATTGCTGGTCACTCTTGATGTTGCATACAGAAATTAAGTCTTGCCTCTATAAGGGTATTCTCTCCACAGCAGAAATTAAATGGAAATAAAGAAAACCAGAGTGACTTCTTCTCAAGCCAACAGAAGAGATAGGAACTAGAGACATTAGCAGGGCCGTGGAATTCTTACCTCTGCATTTTCCACTTCCTGGCCCTCTAGCTCCAAGGGCAGCCATCACACTAACATCTGCTCAGGAACTTAGGTGAGATGTTCAGCAATGGAAATGGGCTGAGGTTCTTTCCTATTTCCTAGTCATGAGAAGAGCATCTGAATTTGTTTTCACATCTCTCACTAGAAAGTACAGGAAATATAAATGCTAGAGTCTAAGTGAGCAAGGAGCCAGCAGATAGCAGCCAACATAATAAAAAATACCAACTGAATTGAAAACAGTCATTCATTCATATATTTCCAGCATAAGATGAAAAACTGTGACGACTACAAACGCCACAAAGCCAATGGTACTCCATCAATGCCCCAGGGAGTAAAAGATTTAGCTGAAAAATCGATGAAGACCAATAAAATTATTATAACGACACAAATAAATGGCTCCATGAATAGGCACCCATTTAGTGCTTAATATTGGAATATTACATTTTTGTTGCTCTTCCACAGAAAAGCTATGCAGTACTAAAAAAGGCTTTTTTTTGCTGTGTGAGTGACCACACACTGGAACAGGTTGCCCAGAGAGGTTGTAGAGTCTCTCTCCCTGGAAATACTCAAGAATTTTCTGGATGCAATTCTGTGCAATGTGTTCTAAGATGGCCCTGCTTGAGCAAGGAGGTTGGAGCAGATGATCCCTTCCAACTTGACCCATTCTGTGATTTTCATTCTTTCACCATAAAATTTTAAAATCCATCCTTAAGTAAAAAGCCTGCATCACTAGTGAAATCAGAGTGAGCTCTGATGACTGAAAACATATTCTTCTCAGCTGCCCATTGTTTTCTACAACAGATTCCTAGCATGACTGCTTAGCCAAGGTCTCACGAGACTGATTTGTCCTCATCTATAAGTAAAACCAGCCAGCTTGATGTTGACTGTGCTCAAGCATGAGCCTCCTGTTGCAGCTTAGATTATAACATCAGCAAACCCAGATGGTACCCAGATGCTGCTCACCACCCAGCCCAGCCTGCTTTCCCTTCCTCCCTGGTAAAGTTACTTTCCTTCCCAAGCAGGCAGGCACAGCCTTGCAGAACCCAGTTCAGCCAGAATGGTCTGAGTTACCCAACAGAGGCCAAGCTCACATGGGCAGAAACCCATGTGTGCCCAGCCTGTGGATGAATGCCTGACCTCATCCTTGAACAGCTTCATCCAGTGAATAGGCCCTTGGAATCAGAGTAGGTTTCCTGGGTTGGTTGACAGGAGCTGATGGCTTGCTAGTATGGAAAGGACCAGTCCCATTCCCAGTCATATCTCCCCCGCATGGGACAAGGTCTTCCTGCCAACTGGCAGGGAGGCATGCAGCCAAGAATTGGGAAGAGCAGGTCTATCTCTTTCAGTGACTAAGTGCTAGTAGGCCAGCCTAGCCACTCTTAGCCTGGTATCCTATGTCTTGAGCTGAATTATTCTGTATAAAATACAATGTATTGTCATAACAATAAGAACAACAGAGCATGAGAAGTTTTGAATCCACAGAAGAGCTGCTTTTATCTGTATTATGCAGTGGCTCAGTTAGGCCCAGCCTTCCTCATGCTCTTTCCCATTCTCTGGAGCCACTGGAAACTTCTCTTTCGGAAGGTCTGCCCCGCTACATAACGTTTTCTGAAGAGTGCTAAGTCTTTGAAACTCTCCAAGACATCTTAGCTTCCCTCAGTTACAGACAGGACAAGCCAAACTATCCTGGGGAATATTTGCCACTCTCAGTCCATTGATGACTGAATCTGGCATTACTGTTTGTCAGAAGACATGAATGTCAGGATGAATAAATGCTATCCTGAATGTATTTTCTGGCAAAATGATTAGCTAATTAATATTATGTGCAGCAAACAAAAACTTGTTCAGCACATGGTATTTATAAATTACTCTCTCCAACTATGAATCTGTCACACTAACAAATCAGTTAATTAAGTCATTTAGTGATCAGAGCCAGGAACTCAGATCAGAGACTGCTGAATACTGATGTAATCAGCAATTCAGTTGCTGCACAATAGTTCAAAACGTACAATTTTGCACCTTGGCAAAACTCAACATACCCATCTATGAAAAGGATGCCATGCTTGCTTTGCAAACATCCTGCACATTTAAATTAGCCTTGTGAATAAGAACACCTAAACATCAAGAGTTTCTCCCAGACACAGTTCAGCAGACTTTTATCTTTTAAGCACTGGTAAGAGACATATTTCAGGAGTAGATTTAACTCTTCTGCACAGTTCCAACCTAGTAAAATACCATATATTTTCCATATGCTAACTATTCTTTTGTAAGGCCATTTGATGGAAACAAGCCTGTTTTTCAAGTAAATGGATGACAGTCCTATACATGTGAAAGTTAATAGTACAAATTTTTCAGCTATATAATCAGAATTTGCTGTCAGGATCATGCTGAAATTTCTCAGTAGTAAAAAAATACCCAACCCCCCACAAAACCTGGAAGTTTATCTCCTGATGACACAATAAGGTAGGTACCATTGCAGAAGTAACTGCCAGAAATTGTAAGCAGCCCAAAATGAACGTGTTGCTGTTGGTTGTCAGTACCATGCCACATATCTGAGAGCAAGAGACAGGGAAGTGATAACCAGTGGCCTTGCAGCAATCAGAGGTGGTGATAGGGTGATGATGAATAATAACCATTAGTATGACAGAACATATGTTGCAGGCTTGTGGTTTGACTTCTATAGCTACCCTTCACATGCAACAAATGACGTGCATGTAAGGCCATGAAAGAGCAGAGATGCAAGGGAGATTTGGCAGCTTTCTTGTCTTCCCCTTGCATGCACAGCCTGGCGTAGGTCATTCCCAATTTTCGTTAAGAGACATTCATGCCACAAGGGCTATGATGTGGCCCCCCCATTAGCTTTCTGTGTCTGCCTACCAGAGACACTGACATTCCCAAGGCTAACTGAGGAACACTGGATTTCACGGCTAGGACAGGGCCTGAAGACAAGGATTTGCACTAACAAGGTCGCAGGAAACAGCTTTGCTGGATTTGTGTAATACCTCCCACGTGCAAGTGTTCAGTCAAAACTCTCCACCTGGGGAAAATGGAGTGGGTGGAGCGATAAGACAACTAATATAACTTCTTAAAAGTGTTGCTATTTACACTTTTATACACTTTACACAGTTACCACTGTCTACAGGGGAAATCACGCTGTTTGTGTTCACACATCTAACTTAGGTGGTTCAGCGATAAATCTAGACTTTCTGGCCAAGCAAGCTAGTTTCAGAATTGGTCTGGTGGTTTAGGTGTGTAATCACAACTGACAAACCAATAAGAAAAGAAACTAGGTGAACAATTTTTCAGCAGCACAAAGCTTTAAATCCTCAGAGAAATAACATTCCAACACCTACTTTATTCCACATTATAACTCTGACTTCCTGTCCCAGTTACACCACCTTCCTTCAGAGGCACTGTTTCTTCTGCCTCTGCTTTTACCACCCCAGTCAGCTGGTCCATTTTATGTTCTTCAGCTCCCCATGCATTTTGGGCTTGACTTGCTGGGTGGTCCAGTGACATCTAGCACCTAAAAGGTTCTTTGTGAGGGATAAAGAGGAACATCCAGAAGGTGGAGAATGTACCTTGTAGCAGAGGCAGTGCTGTCAAACATGATCCATTTACAGGAAAATGGGTTATCAGTGAAGGGGGCTTCACTGAACTACACAGACTTCTCCAGTTTCACTTGTGGGTTGGTCAAAACTCCTACTTCAGGCCTCTAAGCAGAATGACTCAGTTTAGAAAGTGTTGCTAAGACCTGTCAGCATATCTCCCTATCAGAGCAGGCTGTCTCATCTCATCTAATTTATTAACGTTTCTCAAATTTGATTAAATAACCTAAGAAAATATCTCTTGGAGAGCATCCCACCGAAGTACACATCACAGCTGGAGATTCTCTGCATCTCACATGGTGATTGACACATTCCCAGCTTTTCTGTGACAAGAACCTCAGATTCTATTCTCATTCTCTAGAAAACAGTCTTCATCCCTCCCCATACCTGTACTCTTTCACTTAAAGACAGAATTTTTCTCTTTTCGCATCTCATTCTTCTATGGAAACTGCTTTCCCACCCTTTCGTGAAGGACCATGCTGTGACTCTAGTGATATGATTAGTTATCCACATTACAGGAGACCAAGCAATTGTGTATAACTGGTCAGAGAATTCACTGTTCCTATCATCAAGGAGCATTGAATCTCAAATTTATGCTGTGTTTACTTTTTTGTTGCTGCTCTGAAGTGCAGAGACACTACCCCTTCTTACAGAGGCAAAGACAGCTACTGCAGCCATGCCTAAATGACTGGGGTCTTACAAACTGTGACACAGTTTTGATCCTCTTGATGTCCACATCAAAAGCCCTAAAAAAAAGCGCACATCAGAAAATGCTGAGTGCACAGCTCTTGTCTCAGCAGTCATGAATGTTCAGGGCTAGCAGCTGCACTTGGGAAGTGGTCCTGGTTTAAACACACCAAGTGTGATCAGTGTCCTCTCTAAAACAGATATCAAGCAATTCCTGAGTTCTTTGGGTATGTGTGCTGCTTTTGAGTTTAGGTCACAACACGAGGTAGCTGACAAATATTACATGAAATATTCTCTATCCCACACTCTTGAGAATTAATTTTGCAAAAGCCTTTGCAGTTTCTATGGGAGATGGCACATCCACCCCTGCTCTGCTCACCCTCGGGTGGTCTCCCACTTCACTCCACAGAGGATTCCACCTCCACTTACTGCTGTTATTTATTCATCCCCAGTGGAAAGTGAGAGGACTTCACTCCCACCTGAGACAGAAACAAATGGGCCGAGCAACATTCAGCATGATTAAGAATTGTGATCTCTTTTGTCCAACCCAGAATTCATACAGTCAAAGATGACCAGAATGCAGCTGTGCTGTCCTACATCAATCTAATCCAGGTTTATGGAGGAAAATAAGCACAGAAAGAAAGATTTCCCTGGAGAGGAATCACATATAGAGTGCTATAGTCCTGTGCAGTGTTCATCTTTCTTTTTTGTACTATGCCTGGAATGTTTATATGCTAAAATCATCTAACAGCACAGCCTACTGACTGTTCTCTCCATCAGACAATTAACTTCTATTCCTGGAATCTCATTGAGAACTGGGAAGTAAAAAAGAATTTGAGACAGTTTTCAGAAATTTTCATCTGTTGTTTGATGTTCAGGCTGTGACTTCCTTTGTATTTAGCCAGGAAGATCTGGCTCTTCCTAAAGCTGTAGCTGAAGAAATAACCAACAGCACCTCTGCTATCCAAGGCAAAAATTCCAAACCATTTCATTTGAATTTACTGCTGCAAGTGAGCTGCCCACCATCAACAGGGAAGCAGAGAAACCAAGTAGCTGAATTCTCAGCCTCTTTCTGATACGTGCACCAATGCTCAAACTCTTTGGGGGTATAAATTAAATTTCCATAGGCATACCCTCAGGAGCATGCCACTTTGCTCTTCAGAGAACCTTGAAGCCCAGAATGCAGGCAACATGAAGACAAAGCTGATTATTTAGAAGGAAAAAGTATAGCAGGAATTTTCTCCACCACAGCTTCAAATGGTCACACAGGGGCTCCAGGCAGTCTAGACCTATTCAAGCAAATTCTCAATACAGCCAGCTCTGTACCACTTCAAATGATACCCTGAAACCCCTAATTCTGTTCCAAACTACACTGGTGTAGCTGGAATTCTCTCCACTCTTTCAGTTTATTTGGAGTTACTAGCTATTTATTCTGATATACTCTAACACTGGACAAGTAAACAAACAGGAATTCATTATGGTGACCCTGTACAAAATCCACCCTTGCTATTTTCCTCAGAAGTTAGATCTGTGGTTAAATTTTCAGTACCCATAAATATTTATAACAGGCTTTCAACATTTTTTCCAACCACATCTCTTAGTTTTTTATGCTACTTGTATTTTCAAGGTGATTTCTCACTTGCAGAAGCAGGTGAGAAAAATTCCTTGCATCCAAAGAATCACTTGGCAATTAGAAAACTCTATCAGTGACCACAACAGAAGATTCCTAAATTACTGATAGGTTTTAGGAAAAAAAGTGGTAATACATTTAAATTATTCCAAATTAAATAGGAAGAGGATTTAACTTGATTAGATTAAGCAACTCATAAAAAAAACCCAAACAAACAAACAAAAAAAAAAACACAAAAAAACCACCTTAAAGAAAGGCCACAATATAATAAAAGGAATAAACAGGGCAGCCATAGGAAGCTAATCAGTCTTGGAAGACTCATTTTGTTCCTTCCTAATTTTCCTCTGTAAGTTATAAATGTTAATGAAGCTACTAGAGGGATCACTGCCACCCTTAAATTCATTACTGTTAGAGAGAGAAAAGGAAGTGGAATTGAATAAAAGTCGACACTCTTTGAATGGCATCATCACAACAGTAACACAACACAACAAATTTTCCCTGTCCACTACTGCTGCTATAAGATAATAAATCCTGGAGCTACCCTAATTAAAACCAGATGAATAGGAGTTGAAAATGACAGAATACTTGTCCTCTGCATTCAGCTCAGTCAACAGCCACACTGGAATGACAGAATGGGACCACAGACAAAATGCTGTGTTCACAGCCTGTCAGAGACAAGGCAATCTTTCAGTTTCTTTCTCTGCTCTAAGTCTCAGCCCACGGCACACCTCTGCTGGAACTCAGCCTGTTAACTCACTGCCCTATTTGGAACAGCAGCACCATACTTCAGACTTACGGGAAAACAGGTAGCTCCATAATAGGCCACAAAATATTTTAAACCATCTATATTTTAATTGTTAATTAGTTCTCCAGTAACAAAAGATAGCAAGTCAGAATTGTATATATTCGCCAGTCAGTTCAGATCTGTCCACATACTTCTACAAAAACAGTTTTTCCCATCTGAAAACATAATTCCTGTTACAGTAATACTTTTATTTCATTTCCATGTTTCTTTTTTTCTTTTAATTTTTCCCCTCAATTTTGAATTCACAGTTTTAGTGACATTAACTGTTTCTATCCAGAATCATTGAAATGCTTTCCTTGGGAAACCTAAAAATCAGCTTTTTCATTCAAATATTCTTTCAGGGAAAACTTCTGCCTTCGCAATTAGCTCTGTTCTTAGCTGAGAGTAAAATATTGATTAAACTTCTCAACACAATGAACATCTCCATTTTATGCAGCTAGGTTAGTTTATAACACCTTCTTCTGAGAAGCACAAATATTGGTCTGATATACAGATATTTACATTGCCATAAAGTCAATCATTACCTTCAACAGGCTTTAGAGGAAAACTTCAAATTTTCCACATAAAAGCTGTGGCACATTGTCCTATTTTTCTCACACGTAAGAGTGAGATAAGAAAAATCTAAGGCTGTACAGAAATGTAATCCATGCTAACATTTATCAAAATATTCTCATTTATCTTGGAAAGAGTCCATTGTTCTACACCTGCTTAAATTAAGACAGTTCTTCTTGAAGATGCAAAATTCACAAATATTACATTGAAGTAATTAAGGTGCTACATCTTTCACAGTTGTACATGCCTCTGTTCACTGAATCCACTTCCTGACCCACCTATGAAATCCTCACAGTTCTTCTTATGACCAGGTTTAGACTCAAAATGAAAAGATGCAAATTATGTTTCTCTCAGGACAGCTATCTTTCCTCAAAATCATCTGTGTAATGTAAATCTTGGGAAAAAAATCCATAATGGATGAAACATTTACACATCTTGAAATTTAAGGTCCATTTGGTAGGAGCAACACTTAATTTATGGGTTGCTTTTATTTTTTTTCCCTTTCCAGGTGCATGTGAGTTTGTCATGGGCTCCTGTCTTGTCTGCTGATGTCAGCACACAGTTCCAGACCAAGCCTTATCATCTAAAACAATCAGCTTAGAACATCTCTGTTACACTATTATCCCTCAGGTTTAATGAAGTTCTGCTATCATTACCCACCCCATTTTATGACAAATGGAAATTATTGTAGTAATCATTTCTGCAGATCTTGTATTCACTCTCTCAAAAGCTTTTCATTTCTTAAATTTGGAGATGGAGATCTGATAATTTAGTATTGGGTTTGTTTTTTCTCAACTAGGTTTTCAAAACCTGGGAGGCCTAGGAAGGAAAAATACCAAGCAATATTTCACCCTTTTGGATCAGGCTAGGCTAAAAAGCTTACACCAAGCTGATTCACATTCAGAAAACCAACCACAGCCTACTCTTTTTTTCCAAGTAACATCCCATTCATCAGTGCTAGAAACCCTGACTCCATTTCCTGCTGAGGTTGTTTCAAGTACGTGGAAAGTTTTTTTCCAATAAAGTCAATGCTGAAATATATCATGAAATCACTAAATAATGTAGGTTTGGAAGGGAGCTAAGGAAGTAATTCAGTTCAACCTGTTGCTCAAAGCAGGGCCAGCTATGAGATCAGGCAAGGCTGCTTAGAGCTCTCTCTACTCAGGTCTTGACAAATTCATGGGGTAGAGACTGCACAAGCCCACTGGGTATTCTGGTCCATCATGATTAATTATCATCATGATAAAAGAACAATTCCTTTATCCAGTTGTATCCTCCCACATTTCAATTTATTTCTCTCACCTCTCAACTTCTGACCATGCACAGCTATGAAGAGACAGGATCCATCTTCTCAATGGTCTCCTCAAAGGTATTGAGGAAGGCTACTTTTAGATTTCTCCAAAGCCCTCTTCTTCAGGCTAAACTCCCCAGTTCATTGAGCCTTCCCTCAGGGCCATATCCTCCAGCACCCTGACTCTCTGATGATCCTCTGCTAAGCATACCCCACTTTGTGCTTTGCTTGTGCTAAATGGCCCAAAACTGAATACTGGTGGTGTAGATGTGGACTGACAAGAGCTCAGTAAAGAGGGAATAAACAATTCCTTCAGTTTTCTGACTGTGCTCCTCTGTGGTAGGGCATCTTCCCTAATTCCTTCCCCTCCTGCTCCAGGCCGTTTTATGATCTGAGAAATGCTTATTAGACCTCCTCTTGAGCCTCTCAGAAATACTGTCTGTTCACAGAAAACCAGTGCTGTCTAACAAGCTCCTGTTTGTAAAATAACTAGCTTTAATAACTTACTTTTCTTGCCTGAATAACAACCCAAGTGGAACAATTTTGTTATTGAACTTGCAAAGAAAGTTACAGACCCAAATTGCAGCCCAGATGGAAAATTACTGACTAAAGCCCACTCTCTTGTGACCTTATAAACAGTGGTCCAAAATGAGAGCCTTTGAAATCCCCTGGACCTCCATGGACTGCAACCAGCAACCTCCCTCTGAGCTGGACACCTCTTTCAGCCAGCCCACTCTCAAGTTTGCTACACTTGGAAGACTGCCTTCACACACTGAGAAGATGCAAAGGCATCCAAAATGAGTATCTAACTGAATTTAAGGAGAGTTTTTCACAGGTAGCGCATATAGATTCTTCATGTCTCTGTGTAGGCAAGTGTGCATATGCTATAGCAAATGTACAAGGCATGTTGCTCTCCCAGATTCTGAAGTACTCTAGATTTGTAAGATACTGTTGTGATATAGCAAATTCTACATTAATCCTTTGCTAAATTGCCTAACTTGTTATGGATTGGGTTTAAGCTAAGTTTAAATGAAATTAATTGTTGTTTGGTGAACTGTTGATCAAGTCTGGGCTCAGTTTATTAGATGGGAGTCTACTCTGAACCTTATGACTCAACAGAAGTTCTACCATATTCCTTTTTATCCTTTTACTTTGCTACCCTTTTCTCTTCCTCCAGCCTCCACATAGATAATTTGGGATTTATTTTGGTTTGGATTGACTGATTTTGGATTTTTGCTTGCTTTTCCTTGGTGTGCTTTAACCATCTAGTAAGTAGTAGTCAACTTTGCCAATGAATGTTCCCTTGCTTTTATATTAAACCTGGTTTTGCCCAAACCTTTTCAGGTGACTCTTTAAGTGACCTTAAAACACTAATCCTTAACATCCTCTTACTATAGCTCCAGCAGTTGTTGGCCTTATGGCACTGACTCATATTAAGTTTGCTGTCTGCCTATAACTCCAGATCCTTCGCACCAGACTTCCAGCCTGTGCTGTTGCAGAAGATTCTTCCTTTCCACAAGCAGGACTTGGAATTTGTTTTTGTTGAATTTTTAAGGACCACACCACTCCAAGTTGCCTAAGTTCTTCTGAATGGCAGACCTACGATCAGTCATCTCAGCTCTTCCCAAATTTGTTATCAAATGCTAAATTCATGAGAGAACATTGTTGCCTCCTTTAGGCCAGTTACTGGAAATCAATTAGTTACTGATCTTACGAATGGTGTCTTCTCAAAGACAGTAGCTTCCTGCTCTGGAAGTAATCTTAAATGCAGAAAAATGTGCTAAGTTTTTGAAAAGCAGCAATTCCTAGATAAGGTAAAAAATAAATTGCAAAATCATTTTCTGAAATAACATCCAGACCTCTTAATTCTTGTTCATTTTGGTAATTATGTTATGTTTGGCAAAGAAGAATTGATGCTTGCAGACTCAGCAATTACTGCTGGCATAAATACACAACACAAGGCACAGAGAAATGCTACTCACCTTTCCAGTGTTCAGCCAAACAAAATGTTGCTGGAACACACCATTCCTTCACTTTGCCAAAAACAGAAGGCTGATAGCAAAAAATACGTCCAATTTTGTTTTCTTTTAGGAGTATCTGTTCAGCTGAAGTAATAAAACCTAGACCCATATTGAGGACAGAAAAATCTCATTGATCTAGATTACACAGAGGCTATGCCTTCTGCCAAAAGAAGCAATTAGGGAAATGATATATTGAGATATAAGCATGAAGTAACCTCAGGAGATTCCACCTCATTTTAACACCTTTCATTTCCTTTTTTGTTGTTTTGTTGTGCTACAGAAAAATTATATTTAACTGGTGGCACCTTACCATGTCTACCACTTTTCTACTTTCCCTTTGTAATGTCACAAAGGGTTTTACAAAGCAATATACAAAACAGACATCACCTTTTAATGCACAGAACCCCTACTTGTAACAGCAACAGCACATCCATCTAAGGCTAGTCTACAAAGAGCATTGCCAACAACCCTCTTTCTGAACTCAAGCCATCTTGTCTTTTCCATAGCAGAACAAGAGTTGCAATTGCCAAGTAAGTTGTGATTGTGTCTTACATAGATTTTTTTGTTTATTTTCCCCCGGCATACTTCTGCAACTGAAGGAACATTTCACAGACAGGTTAATAATCTGGAACCTAGATGGCCTGTCTCTTCCAGATACTCTAGGACGTTCTGATCACATAATAAATGTTTTGCCTTTTTCTTCTCCTGTCCTTTGTCTGTTACGGCCTGAATATGCTGTGTCATGGAGTCTCATATATGTGCAGGTCACATACAGACAATAAGACTTTTTATTGGCAGCTTTTTTACAAACCAAATGACCCACGAAATACTATTCCTCCTGAGACCTGAGATCCTCCACCACTCCTGACACAAAAATGCATTTGTCCTCCTGAACTTACAGTACTCATGAAAGAAAAGGAGAAAAAAAAAAGTAAGCTACCTTTTGCTTAGTCATTCCAGGCTACAGATTAGGGAAGTGGCAAAAAAGTATAGGGTACATTAGTCACATTATTGGCAACAAACCAGCATTGTTGGGATCCCTTTCTCTCATAAGACGCAAGGAAACAGCAGCAATGCTATCTGCAAAGTACAGGCAGAATAGGATACCTCCCATTTTTCCTCTTCTCCCCCAGGAATGAAAACAACCCCAGCAGCTCAGACAGTGCAATTCTTCAGACTTCCAGAGAAGACGCATTCAGTCACCTGCTGGGTATAGCAATAACCTTAAGCTTCCTCTTTGCAAAGTGGCTACCCAAAACGAGCTAAAATACTAAGCAGCATACTCCTACCCAATCCCTTCCAGTCATGTCCATCACACTCCCTCTTTAAAACAAAACAAAAAACCAAAACCAAACAAACAAAGAAACCAAGAAAAAAAACAAACAAACAGCCAACGTTGTAAGACTTTAGGGCCTTTTCTGGCTGCTAGCACGAGTAAACACACATATAAAATACTTATCTGAATGCAATTAATAATAAAACAGGCTTTTAAAAAGGTGATTTGAGGTTACCTCAGAGTGTGTTACAACTACAACTTTTGCTGGAATAGCCTTTTTCTTATATGGACCAAAGATTAGCAAATACTAATGTAGAGAGACTGTCAAGGAGACTCAGCTTAGCATCACAAGCAAATTTGTGCATTTAGATTCCACGGCTAATGTGCGATCCCTGCCCACACTGGAATAAAATAGCAACTCCACGCACTTTACTCGCTTGCATGCCAAACAAAAAATGTCCTTCAAGTATATGTTGCATTATATACTAAAAGTTCAATCATAGCATTTGGACACTAGCAACATGAAGTTACTGCTATTCTCAGAACTGGTGCATGGTAAAACATTACAGGAAGAGGCTGTGTCAGAGAATATATATGCACTGAACACTTATGTCTCCTTGAGAAATGTTGCTGAAAAGACACACAAATCTGAGATCATCAGTATTGTCTACAACTCAAAATGTTTGTTGTGGCAGTATTTCAATCACCAGGAAAGGCCCAGACTTTGAAAAAAATGGCACCCTGCCTTGCATCAGCTCCAGTCCATTGGCTTGTAATGAATGACATTTTCAGTAGCCAACCCTGTCAACCACAGTGAGTCAGCAAGATGCAAAGATGAAAACCTACTGGAACAGCATGATATTACATAGATTTTCTAGAAAACTTCTCTAATGAGTACTGTGCTGAAATGATAAAACAGAACTGAAGGACGTGGTGAATATGAAAAAGGGCCCAAAGGTTAGGAGACAGAAGAAGTGCAGCAGTGTGCAGACAGCTATGAGACTGGGTGGTAGTCATGGGTGAAGATAATGAATACAAAGAAGGCTTTGCTCCCACAATGAACACCAGGCAGCAAGAGACATGAACCAGATCTGCACGTCTTAACTTTACCTCAGCAGCTGGCATCTGTGTCAGGGGAAATGCCTCTAATACATATAAATCAACACATATTGGAGAAGTGGCCAAAAAGTTGAGAACAGTGAAGGGACAAGCAGGTGACAGTGTTTGGTTCAGTCCTTCATGAGCTACTAAGTAGAGAAGGAAAAGAAGTGCAACCAGTGGAGTGTGATTAACATTGGTGGGATAACATGATTGGCATCTCAGCTGCTTGTGACCAGGTCTGAGTGACACCAACCTGTCCTTCTCCTGGTATCTCAAAGAGCTACAGAAAGACAAAGAATAAGGTTACTACGGACTGAGACAAGCAGGAAAAAGCATACAGACATTCCTAGAACCCAGTACCAGCAAAGACTGAAGCTGGCCAGTGTGAAGCCTGACACATTGCTAGGTGCAGAGAGATCTAGAGAAAAGGGATGCTGCTGAAATCTCACAACTCTCACTACTGAGAAGCAGTGAGGAAAGGTTAGAACAGGGCGATTTTACTGCTCACAATTACATTGGAAGGTGGCAATGCCTGCCACCTAGTGACTCTAAACCAAAGATACCACAGACCCTTGAAGGTTGTAGGAATGAGGTTTACAACAGCTGCTTTTAGGGTTCTTCATGGCAGGCAGCTACTAACATAACTATATAACCTCTCTTTGTAGTCAATGGAGAGAAGCAGGCACTCCTCTCCACAGTGACCAGTTAGAAGTTATAGCAAGCAAGCACAAAAAATTAGCCAAAATTTGCATATATTTGAGTGGCTTTGAGAAAAGAGTGCTACCATTCCCACTCCATAACACAGAATCATAGAATATCCTGTGTACCAAGACATACACAAGGATCATCAAAGTCCAACTCCTGGTCTTGCAAAGGACCACACCACGTGCCTGAGACCATTGTCCAAATGCTTCTGGAGCTTAGGCAGTCTTGGTGCTGTAACCATTCCCCTGGGGAGCCTTTTACAGTGCCCAACCACCCTATGGGTGAAGAACCTTTTCCTAATATCCAATCTAAACCTCCCCTGACACAACTTCAGGCCATTTCTTCTGGTCTTGTCACTGGTCACCACTGAGAAGAGATCAGTATCTGTCCCTCCTCTTCCTCTCACAAGGATGTTGCAGACTGCAATGAGGTCTCCCCTCAGTTTCCTCCATGCTAAACAGACCAAGAGATTTCAGCCACTCCTCACACATTCTTCCCCTCCAGAACCTTCACGGTCTTTGTTGCCCTCCTTTGGATGTTCTCTAACAGTTTAATGTCTTTTTTATTTTGTGGTACCCAAAAACTGCCCCCAGCACTGGAGGTGAGGCTGCCCCAGAGCAGAGCAGGACAATCCCCTCCCTGGGGATGCTGTGCCTGATGCCCCCCAGGACTTAAGCTTGGCCCTCCTGGCTGCCAGGGCACTGCTGACTCAGATTCAACTTGTCGTTTCAGAGCCCCCAGGTCCTTTTCCACAGTGTTGCTCTCCAGCATCTTGTTCCCCAGTCTATCACACTGTAGATCCAGGTGAGAAATAAGGAACCTATTTGCAAGATGAAAACGTTTGTTACAGCTTGCATGTATGTCAGAAATTTAGTTACTAGGGAGCCACCAAGAGCCATCATGATGCTCGACAAAACTGAGACATTCACTGTAGACACGTAAGTTCTGTGGGTCTTGCAAACTGTCTGCAATTGTTCCCTTCTGTATTCTGGTAGGAAAAAGAAAGTATTTATTAAGAAAATCAAAACCAAAAAAATCCCAATTTTTCTCTGAGGAAAAGAGTCTTCAGAAGTCCCAGGTACTGGTTGAGAATTAAAGTCAAAGGAACTGTACATTGGATAATTGATTTACAGATACAGACTTATGCTGAGTTTTATTGCGACCTGTGTGAGTGTATCTTTACCTCTCAAGGATTTTTTTGCAAGTTTGCCTTTTTTATGTCTGCAAAAAACTGTACTCTAAAAACAGAAACAGAGTATTTAGCTAGTGTTTATTTATCACACGGCGATGGGAGAATTCATTGTGGTATTAAAATAAACCCTCAAAATACAGGAAGTTGGGATGTCTAAGTTTTAAATAGCAAAATGGTTAGCAAAATTGTTTTCTGTATTAATAATTAATATCTGCACTTAACATAGCTATGCAGTAGTTAATCTTCCTAGCAATATCTTGATGGACAGCATTCCTACTAGAGGCTTTTCTCAAACACTACATGAAAGAGAATTTTTGAAAGCTCAGTTGATACAGTACAAGCCCTAGCAGCAACATGTGCTTACTTTGGTAGATCATTGTCATTTTTAAATCAGCTTTCTAGAATTTAATTGTTTCAACTTATGCTACAGTGACTGGCACTATCTCAGGTTAAAGCAAAAATATTTTGGCTTAAATATTCTATCTACTACACTACACAGTACTGTCTCCATGAATGATAACTTGCCAGGACTTCTTAGGAATGCTATTAGAGCTCCTAATTCAGATGCCAGAAACAGATGTAGGAAATGTAACAATTATGAGCTTATTTCACTGATTAATGCACAAGATATTAACCAATATATCTTTTCAGTGATGTTTGAATTTGCTTTACCTAATCATATTCCTATCACAATTAGGGATTTAGAAATAAGATATTCAAAACAATTAGAGAACCCTTATTTGTTAAATATACTTTGCTAAACACTTTTAAAGTTAATTTTAAAATTAGCACATATCTAATGCCATAAACTGGAGTTTGGAAAGAGATTTGGCAGATGAAGAGTTCCAAATAGTACCTGAATCTTCAGTCAAACAATCAAGTCTTTTTCAAATCACCAAGATTTAGAAATCACTCCTCTCTCTTAACTGTAGTCAAATAACTGATTAGACACTGCTATTGGTAACTAAAGCATCTGATCCTGTGACAAGGAATTACTGAAACAATTACATGACAGACCTAATATGTAGCAACATTACTATGATCCACTGAAAATGATAACATGTCTAGCCAAATCTAATAACTCATTGTTACGTACTACAAGCATTTTTAATGTCATGGAACCAGGAATTCGAAAAGGAATTCATCTGAAAGATAGAGTATTGTGGAAACTGGTCAAAGAACTTGCCAAACCACTCCCAGCAATCTACCAGCAGCCCTGGTTAATTGGCGAAGTTCCAGCAACCTGGAAATTGGCAAATATGGTGTCTATTTCCAAGAAGGCACAGAAGGATGATCCAGGGAATTATGGACTGTCAGCCTAACCTTGGTTCTGGGCAATGTTATGGAGGACGAGTGCCATTATAGGGCATGTGTAGAACAAACATGGCATCAAGCTCAGCCAGCATGGATTCGTGAAAGGCAGGTCCTGCTTGACTGACCTGATCTCCTTTATATGATAAGGTGACCCACTTGGTAGACAAGGTGAGGGCTGTGGACTGTCTGGACTTCAGTAAAGCATTTGATACTGTCTCCCACCACATCCTCCCAGAAAAATTGGCTGCTTGCAAGTTGGACGGGTGTTCTCTTTGATGGGTAAAAACCTGGCTGGTTGTGCCAGACCCAGACAGTTGCAATAAATGGACCTACATCCAGTCAGCAGATGGTGTCCAGCTATGTTTTCCAGGTCTCCAGCTGTGTTTCCCAGGAAACAGTTTTCCAGTGTTTCAGTTTTTATGCCAGTCCTATTTAACATCTTTGTTGATGATCTGGATATAGGGATTGAGTGCATCCTCAGTAAATTTGCAGACAATGCTAAGTTGGGTGAGAGTGTTGATCTGTCCAGGATAGGAAAGCTGTGCCTAGAGACTTGGTCAGATTTGATCATTGGGCTGAAGACAGCTCCATGAGGTTCCAATAAGGCAAAATCCTGGGTCCTGCACTTGCATTTACAACAAGCCCATGCAGCGCTGCAGGCTGGGGGAGGACTGGCCTGAGAGTTGCTCAGCAGAAAGGGACAGGGGGGTGTTGGTCAACGGCTGTCTGAACACTAGCCAGTGTGTGACCAGCTGGCCAAGAAGACCAGTGGTATCCTGGCCTGTATCAGGAATAGTGCTGCCAGCAGGACCAGGGAAGTGACCATCCCCCCGGTCATGGCACTGGTGAGGCCACACATCATTAATAACTTGGAAGACCATATAAGACAGATGAATCAGAAAATTCTGTGACAGCTACCTAACCAAATCAAAGCATTTCAAGTGTCCCAGAGATTTAAAAATATTAACAAATTTACCTTTGTTTAGTAGATGGTAGATATTTTTTCCCTGGATGGCCTTACTCATATTTGTGGGAAGCAAGAAGCAATGAATCTCTGTTAAAGAAAAGGGATTAAAAATGTTGGATCTGCTTGTAACAGGGAACCAAGCAAATGAAATTTTGTTCTCATGATTTGATGAACTAGATGCTCAATTTGACCATTTATGGGTCAGCAAGTTCTAAACGAAACAAAATCCCTCAGTCAGAAAAACTCAACCTTCTTCATGACAAGTTATCTTCTCTTTGTTTATAACAGGCATTTTTGTCCCAAAAGACCACTATCAGGATTTACTTCTTTGTCTAAAAAAGACACTTTCTTACCGAAAAGCTTGGATTTTGGTGTGGTTTTTGTTTGTAATTCTTAATGATTTTGTTTATTTGTTTTTTAAGGTTACTAATTTTCAAATAATGATAGAAAATATACAGGTCTGTCGCTAACTTTTGCATTTTGCTTCCTATAGAGAACAAGAACTGAGAAGTGTGGTTGGCAGCACTTTTACTATTTCCAAGCAAAATTCTCTCGAAACCAGAAGAAACACCAGTACATAATTTCATTCAGCAGCTACTCTTCCAGGCCCTTTTCCAGTCATCATCATCTCTCTCCCAAACCATCTGTTTTCTCTTCTTTGCTCCACTTGTGAATTTTGCACCTCCCTTAGAGCTAAACCTACCTGTAAAGCCTTCAGCCCACAGCTTCACATTCTGTCTTTTCCTTCCTGCCTACACAACCCCCAATCTCTCAGACCAGCTCAGGCTCGAAGAATAACTTCTCACCATTCTATCTGCCAGTGTTGCCAGCAAGTCATCCTTTCCTACACACTCCATGACCGAGCTTCATCAAATTCCCCTCTCATGCTCCAGCTCTTACCATTTCTTGATGTATGATGTTAATAAATCCCATTCTTTGCCTTCCGTAACCAAGCACTCAAATGATCACCAATATCTTGCCACATCTCTAATTGTGCTGGTTATCAAAATGTTGCTAGTTACAGTCTTCTTCACATCTTCTGCTCTGCTACAAATACTTTCACTGACATAGCAATTATGAACTGCTCAAAATAACAGAATTACAAACTGACCATTTTTTCCTTGTCTCTAGTTAATTCCATCAAATAGGGAGACAGGACTTCAGCTCTGCAGAAAGGTTTATATTCCCCCCACGTTCTACTACTGACATTGTTGTTGCTAAGATGATCCAAGAAGTTAGGCCATGTGACCAAGGCAATCATAGTGCCAAATCACCTGCATTTTACCACCCTGCACAGTACAATATCTTTAAATTCCATGTTCACAAGCTCCTACCTTTTTCCTTGTGATACTTCTCATTAGCACCAGCCATGCCAGAAGCACTTTGGGGACTCACAAATAAAAAGTGAACAGTGAAAGTAAACTATACTCTGAACTACAATAATAGGATTGACTGAGACTGCTCATTTTCATACTAACATGATTTGTAGGATGAGCAGCTTCAGAAGAAATTATAATTTTATGCCATGGAACTCTACCTAAGGTATTTGCACACTAAAACACATCTAACAAGTTCTTAAAAGGTTTGCTAAGAGTTGATTATATGGCCTGGAAATTCCAGTTACACTATAAACCTGTTTATGAAGTCATTCATTCAGGGCTTGGAATGTTCTCACTACAATTTTTATTAGCCTTTAGAGCATGCTTTCCACTTCTCCTCTTTAAGGGGACCACAGGGCAACTCAAAGTTTTTTGCAATCCTATTGCCCATAAGTCCATTCTAATCTAATCAATTTAGCTGTAACTACAAGGTGGTTTCACTGTAAAATCTCTGAAAGTATCTATCACACCAGCCACTGTGAATTCATGGTTCCAGCTTTTAAATAGTTACTGCATCTAAAATTGAGTGACTACAGTATTATGGAAACAGCAAAAAGAGTTTCAAATAAAGTAACTGTAATGAAGATACAGATAATTGCTGCAGGGCTGGAAGGTAACACTTGCAGTTTTCATATCAATTCTCCCCCGAAATCTTTCCTGATCTTTTAAGAACAGAGGCAAGACTTCTAGCAATTTCTGACAGAAAAATAAATGCAAATCAGCTTCCTTATCTTCTTACCTCCCAGACTCCTAATATTTGTGGGGGAAGGGAACTGTCATTTGAAAATGTGCATATTTTTGAGCTTTATAACTCATTTGAGCTGGCAGTATTCCTCTGACCAGGGCTTCACTATAATCCCTGTTTCTTACTGTGAATTTAGACCAAGAACTAATTTTCAGTGTTTCCTGAAACACACTTATTCTGTATTCCCAAGTTTCAATGAAATCTGGTTTCCCAGAGGCATACTCACTGCCTCAAATAAGGGCTCTACATCCTATTAACTTATTTGGTGCTGACAAACATCTGCTATAAAGGGCATGTCACCAAAAGTATAGGGCATGGCCACATCCAGGTAGAAGGCCTGATCTTAAGGCTAGCCTAAACATGATCTGGGAGCAAGAAAGGTTTTATTTTTTTTTCGTAAAACCTATTGTAGGAAGACAGATTACGAAGCTCACTTCTGCTACATTTTGGAAGTGGCATCAATAGTACCCATATAACTCTCAGAGACTGGCTGCAGCTGAATGAATCAATGCTTGTCACTTGTTTGGCTGGGAGGTGCTTTCTATCCCTTTTTCTAAGTTTTATTTTGATGTATTTTTCTAAGGGTGTGATGAAAATTATGCTTCCCTTTAACACAGCATGAATCACACTAGAAGAATCTATGGTATGTTTGATCCAGTTCAATTAAATTAATTTTGCTAGGCAAGAAAGGAAAGGAAATTATACGTAAGAGATACAAACATATGCAATCAAACAGTTAAAAACTATATTATACTGCACTAGGGAAAGAGTATGGCACTTAACATACTGATAATTGGTCAGACTATAGAAACCAGAGCTAAATTCCATCAAACACCCCTGGTATTCTGCAAACAGCATGAAATCCTCTCTAAATTCTCCAATGGATTCATTGCATTGTACCAATCAGCTGCCTAATCCACATGCAGATTTCAATTTTCACAATACATTATGCTCAGCAATAAGGCAAGCTTTGACTTTTTCATTTTACTTAAGAGACACAAGGGTTTTCACATCTTGTAAGGCTCAAAATCGTCACTGTTAAGGAAAGTGTTCCACTACATTCAACACTCCCCCTCAAGAGACACAGTTTATTAACACTACTCAAAAAGCTCTCAGATCCCTACAGGTCTAAGGCACATTGCAGCCCCTAATCCTAGCCTTCAGCAAAACCATGGATATTTATGACTTTTATGTGAATTAAGTCAAGCCCCGTACCCCATAACAGCTATGTCATGATATAATATATCCACTGCCAATTTATATTATCAGTTTCATAGCCTGGGCCTCTACAGCACCTTATTCTTCATTGAGCTGCTTAAGAAATGGGTATATTTTATAAATCATAAGGAATAGCTATAGAGCATTAAGCTATAAGCAGAAATTAAGTGAATACACAAAAATTTGGTCTGAATTTGATTTTGCCTCATTAGCTGATCGCTCCAACAGCATTCTAGTTGAAAACATTTCCAGTTATGCAATTGAAACATACTGAAGGTCACCCAGCTTTCATGAATAAAAGCATCTGAACCAACAAAAATATTCAGCTCCCCTCTCAGTTAGGCTGATTTGTAGGTCTTTGGCTCTGTGTATTAAAGGTGAAGTTGATAAATTGGCCTGAAAACCAAAGTTTTATATATTCAATGGCCTCCTACAGACAGATTCTCTAAATGTGAATATGGTCAACTGTATTTTACATAACATTCTTGACTTCAAAAACTACAGAAACAGTCTTCTCCCTGGCCAGCTGTAACAACCAAACAAAACAAAGCAAATGAAATGGCATCCCAAATTCACATGCTGTTACAGAAAGGAGCACTTCCTTAAGAGCTGTTCATAACAAAATACTGCATTACAGGCTACACTTGCACAAAAGGAACTAAAAAATTTATTGTTTTATTAAATGGCTGTCACAAGCCTACTGGGACTTCTGAGCTTGGGCAGTTTGGAATTTATGACCAAAGTGTGATGGGAAGTGCAAGCTGTGGAAAATACAAATATGCCTCTTCTACAAATAACCACCAGCTTTATCTGTTCGTGCTCTGGGCACTCTGGGTGCCCATTTATGACTTGCCATTTCTTCAGTCCACACCATATTCTTCTCAACTGTCTGAACCAACATTCTAACTAATATCTGAAAATTAAAATATCTTCTACTCAGATATCAAGTCTTAACTTAAATAACTTCATTTCCCATGACAATTTTTTCCAATATTTAGTTACCATCTCTGTCTAAAAAATTATTCCTTAGCTACATCATAGAACAACTTGAGCATTTGAAAAAAAAATATTTTTCTTTTTTTTTAACAGTTTCAGACACTGGTCTGATGTGAGCACTGAATTAAACAGTCCCTTTTGATATCTACCCATTTTCATCAAACACTTTAAAAAACAGCAACAAATTTGCTGCATTAAGATCCCCAAACTGTGCCAGAAGGAAAGAAACCCTGGTTGTGGAAAATGACACCCACGCATGTTGTAGGCAGCAAGCTCTTTCTCAGAGTCCCCATCCTAACAGGAAAAACAGGCAAGAGAAGGCAAGGCATTTGTTTTTGATGAATAAACATACCATTACCTTTCTCTCCCCACACAGCATAAGGAGACCCTCACCCAACCTGCCACACTTCAGGGCTCAGGGTGAAAGCAGGACTCTAGTTAAATTCTGTAACATACATAGCATTACGAAAAATACCTACAGAAAACATCTACTTACTGCTAATCTCACCAAAAGGTTACTGTTATGAAAAGATTTGCATCCCTGAGAAATATAACAGAGGAACTTTTTTTTTCTTTCCAAATCTGGTCATGTTTTTCTTCCTTAAGAAATTTAGGTTCAGAACATCGGATTACTACCAGCATCTAGCATAAAACACCTTTTCTATACCCTAAAAAAATGCTGCACTTTAGCAAGATCTGTATGCTGTAGAAAGCCCAATTCTAAATTCAAGATCAATTGATGATTCCAGTTAATAACTGAATTTAAAATGATTGTTCACACATGCACCTACACATTCAGAATCAAATGTGTCCCAAATGTGTCTCAGAATGTCTAATGTCAGAAAAACTGGTTTTTTCTTCCTCTAGACTAAGTGTAGGGCTCACAAGATGCAACTTGATAAAATATACTCAAATTTTGTATCAATAAAATTTAAGAAAAGAGTAATAAAAGGGTAAGAAAGTAACAAAATCCAATTATTTAAGAAAAACCACCCACAAACTCATGTACTTCAAAGGCTAATGAAAGATATGTTTGTCTGTATTAAATGAAATCAAAGTAATTCTGTTGTGAGCAACTTGAAAGGTTGAATGCTACAAAGCACAAGCAGAATATGACCATCAAGGTTACAATATTTTATGCTGTGAAATAAAGCTGTAAAGTACATTGACATGAGCCTCCATCCCTCCTTCAGAGTCTCAGTAATCACAGAATAATTATATGAAGAAACATTAATGTCAATCCTCATTTCTTTAGCCACTTGAAATAAACTTAGTAACAACTGGAGAAGGGGAAAACCACTCATGCATAAAAAATAAGAGAGGCTGCAAGAATATTTTTTATTATGGCAATGTTTGCAACAGGTATAAAATAATTCAGAGCTTTATGTTAATCACCTATTCACAGACAGAAGAAAAAATAGAAGACTTAATACTGAAGCCTCAAAAGGTAAAAAATGTTCACATGTGTTTGCAAGTCAAGACAAACAGTGAGACCATCCAGAGAAGCCAGCTGATGCAACAACCTGACCATAAACACAGCTCCTAAAAATCAGAGGGCAAGAAACTTCCACTCTGTCTTGGCAACACAAATGCCCATTTTTTTGAAAATACTATTCAATAAGAAACTAATCATGTATCTAAACCCAGGCAAAATCCTCACTGTGAACTTCCTTCTCCTGAAATTAATGGGAAGCAAGAGAGGTTGAATCTCCCATGACGGCCAAGATGCATCCTTTTAATGGACAACTACAAGGTACTCAAATTATTGAGGAAAAGGCTGCAGAAGAAGTTATGCAAAACCACACCTAAAATCTCTCTTACAGAGACTTCTAAATGATAAATAGCAGAGCAAGTTATCTCTTTCACAGAGTGAAAAAAAAAATAATTCATCACCTGAGCTGAAATAAATTATTCTCTACTAGAACACTGTATTTCTGGCATATTACCCAAATGCTGAAAGATGCCTGCTAGGTGCTTATTAGAGTTATTAATTTTAATGGAATTGCGCATAAGAATGATCACTAAATGTATCTTTTATCTGATTAATCTCTACAACACCTGTTGCCATGGCTCTTTATTAGAGTCAGTAGTGTAAATCTCCAAACAACTATATCAGGGAAAAGAACCCCCACAATTAAAAAAAAAAATCAAAACAACTGAGTTAGATGGCCAACAGATATAAGAAGAGGCTTCCAGTGTGTCTTGAAGATCTCTGTTGCCCAAGCACTGCCCAAGCACTGATTTGCTGCCCAGGTAATAGAAGATATCCTGCAGCAAGACACATTAAGGGACTGGTTCTGATTCCACTTTTGCATGGCATTTAGAGTAACTCCCTTGAATGCCATGGAGCATTTGTGAATTCTTCACTTTCTCTGTGTCTTGGTGGGCCATTCTAGGGTTATGGTACTCTAAAGGAATTCTTCAGCTTCAGCCACGAGCTTTTGAGCTGTGTCCCCACAACTTCCTTAAAAAAGGAAACTCTTCATGCCTGAGCTTCCTGCAACATCATCATCTTCCTCTGAACACTTTCCTGTGACTCAAGTTCTTGAAAGCAAAATGTTAACTCGATGTGCAAGTCAGCATATTGGCTCTCCTTGCTTTTTCTCTTTTAAAAGTCTTTGAAAGACAAAGCTAGCAGATTCACTGCATGAACTACAATTGAAATAATTCTCTCATCAAAAGCACCGGGAAAGCCAGAATTTCATCTTTGACATTTGTTGTTTTATATACGCATGTGAGGTGCTTTTTTACAAATGCTTCTAGACAGGGCCTAATATGTAATGCAGTCATACAAATTTCTAGTATAATTCTGCCTGAAGATTTGGGTAGAACTAGATGTTAAATTCATATTTCAATCCTATCACCTTGTTTGGTTCAACTGAATGATCTTGACAGCTTCCTGTAGATTTAATTTCTTGAGCTCACAATTCTCCAGAGCAGAATAAAAATCATAAGGGATTTACTCCTCACCTGTGCCCACATCTTACCACCAGTGAAAGTGCATGGTATGTCTACCTTTTAAGTGCAGTAGTAAGCCTGCCTTACGTTTTAAATTAGCAAGAGAGCTGTGGGATGCAGTGAGGCGCAAGCTGTGAAGGATGCTCAGTCCTGTCAAGCACCCAAAAGCACTTAATCCTGCCAAGCACTGTACATTTGACTCAGGCATAGATCTCTGCATTCTGCTGCTGCTGACTGACATAGGAAGCATCATTAATTACTCAAATTTGCTCAAAGAGCAAATCTTCAAGGTAGAAAATTTTTTAAAATTAATTTCTGCATGTGAACCATTTCATCTCATCAGACAAAAGCAAAAAACAGCCTCTAAAATATATTCATAAAGCAATTGCCAACTCTGTGTGTCTGTGAAACACTGTTTTTAATGTTTACTTACATTGCTGGAGTAGCCATTGACTTTTCATGGAATACAGTAATTACATTCCACCCAAAAGTTTTAATGTTGCACATCCTAATTATTTACAATATAATGTGTTTAATGGTGCACTGTATTACTTACTTTGGGCAATATATCTCAAACATTATGATACATCAAGCCAGGCAATAAAATTGTTATGCAGAGAGAGACAGCTTTACACTTATCCTTCATTGCTGATATCCCTACTTGTCTTCTCAGCCTGTGAGTAATTCCCCTCTTTAAATTAGTCAGCTGCCTGGAGGGTTTTCTAGAAAAGTTTCTGATGATCTCAAACTTAACTGAATATGAGATGGAAAGTACATGCCATTCAATTTAGGTTTAACAGTTTATTACTGAGGTGCTGGTCCTTTGATGGACCTTGCATTAGCAAACACCTAAAAAATTTAAGCCTTCTGGCTAAAAAAAGAAATAAAAATTATAGATTCCACTAACATGATGGCCTAGCAATTTCTTTTCCCCTTTGGTAATTTAAATTTGTCTTTCCCCTTTCTAAATTTGTAGGTGGTACTGTAACAGAAAAAAAATTGGGATATTCAAACAAAAACATGTTTAAGATTGGAGTTTGGGCTCCAAACTGAAAAGTCAGAGAGACAATGCCTTCTAGATGTGCAGTTTTTAAAACTATCAGAATATCAAGTATTTAAACTTAGCCTCTCTAATGAATTTCATATTCTGAAAAAAGAAGTAGTGAGCTGAGGCCACTCTCAGCCTAGGATACCGTTTCCATCCTCACTAAAACTGTACCACTCTGCACTCTATCTCATGCTACTCCAGTATTTCTCAGGAAAGTAGCAGTCTCCAAAATGAGAGATGTGTGCATGCATGGTGGTGGCACCATGCCCAAAATGTGAAGTATGTGCATGCATGTATTTGGATACAAAGGAAGAATTTGTTGAAGCAAACTTATCCCAGCTGTCCAAAGGTGCCAGTCCTTACTGGAAGACATGGAAGTCACAGTGACAGTACATAGTGCCTACAGGAGCTTGGAGGGAATAGGCTCATCACACAACAGGTAAAAAAATAAGGGGCAATTTTAGGTAAATTATATATATTT
>VWZS01010170.1:897131-1117207 GCA_013397075.1 Rhabdornis inornatus
TATAGATATAGATAAAAATATACTTAATGTATAACAATTATAAACAGAGTGGAAAAGAAAGAAAAAAAGAAAGAAATTCCTTATCTGAAATAAAGTGTTCCCCTGATCATACTCACAGGTTATGCAATTTGTATACTTCAATTTCCCATGGGCTGTATTAACACAATCATGATTCTAATCCTAAAAATCAAAGGAAGGAGAAAACTTCAAAGAGAGGAAAAATACGTGAGATATCATCAGCCTCTGGAAGCCTTGACTGGCTTTCTTGAGTGCTTTAAGTCTAGCCATATTTATTAGCCACTCTCCAAAATCAGAACATGTAATTCCTGAAGGGTGTCACTGTTTCTGGAGAAGTGAAGGTATTAGATGATCACAGCAGGAACCTAGATCAGATAAGAAATGTGTAGAAAAAAACTTGTTCTGTAATAGGCATTTAATGGAAGAAACAGCAAATACATTCCTTACTGTGTTTAAATCAACACCAAAAAATATTCCTTCATTCACTTAAGAGTACCACTTTAAAATGGAAAGCAGTACAAAACATTGACAGTTTCGCTGGGGTTTACTACAGACTGATAGTATTAATTCTCTTCTCTCTCTGCTTTTAAAAGAAATGGAAGCTGCAATGCAAGCACAAATCATGCTGAAATACTATCCAGAGGATGGATGCAACAGATGACCCAGAGTGACAGCATAGGTGTTCTTCAATCCAAAGTGAAAACAGAACAGGATACTTGTGTGAGCTACAGTGACGAAGTATTTGATTTTTGTTAATAGAGATCACTCCTTTCCATTACTTCAGTGGGCTCCAGGCTGGGTTTGTGACAGAAAAATTTTGGCAAGATGGACAGTGATTGTCTGTGTACACTTCTACATGTGTATGTATGAAAAGGAGAGATGTGGGTATCAGCAAACTGACACACTTTCTAAATCTCACAAGAGCTCCCAAGTGGCTCAGACAATTGGTGACCCCAACTTGTTCAACCACATCTTTGCCTCCAACTTCAGCCTTGTCTTTCCTCTTCCTCCCTGATGCAAAGGGAACAAAACTAGGTCATGCCATTCTTCACTTTCTACTTTGTCATGATATCCCAGCACCCAGTGCTGCTGGGGGCAAGGGCAGAGGAAAGCACAGAGCAGGGTTAGATGAACAGACAATGGGAACAGCATTGCCTGCTCCAGGAATGAGAGAACTGCCTTGGGCTTAGCACCTGAAGTGTCAAGTGAAAGTGCTTGAAAAAACACAACTATTCTGTTGCTACACAAAACTGAATTTTGGCTATTTGGCTGGAAAGACTTAAAGCAGTCCTGCCTTAAGCTGATACTAGTATAGGAAAAAGAAAATAAAGTAGGTATGTTTTTTGGGGGAAAGGGACATCAGGTTGGGGAATTGCCTTTTCAAGACAAGTAACAAATTCTGAGAGAAAAATGAAAAAGTCTTGAAAGGAATAGATAAAATACAAGACCTCTGAATCAAAGGGAGAACCACAAAGCCAGTAGACTGCCAGGGCAAGAATTCAATTTTATTTGCCTTTCATATAGTTCCTAATCACTAAGGATCTGTGTTGAAGCAAAGCATGAGGCACTCTGCTCTCAGATGTATAAATTCATGCTCTGATAAATAAAACACCTCCGAAGAGAAAATACAGGAAAATTTCCAGAAAAGTTTAAAGGGAAATAATTATTCCTCATTGCAAGGTATGCTAAATAGGACCTCTAAAGGCGGACTCTGATTGGCATGGTTTGATCCGCCCCCCTCCAAAGAAGCACATGGCATTTGAGGTATAAAGGTACAAAAGACCCTGAGTGGAGGTGGAAACATCGTAAGGTAGAAAATGAAATTTCCCTGCACTCTACAGCACAGTGTGAAGGCTGTTAAACTAGCTGTAAATCTGCCATATACTCAATGTCCCAGATCAGACAGAGCAATGACTCTACTGGCATTCACTGCCCTGACTCCTTCCCCACTCACCTCTCCACACATTCAAGTCTGTCTTCACTTAGCTGGTCGAGACCTCAAACTCCACAATGCTGCCATAAAAAACAGATATGAAGCTTGGCTAAGAGCAGTATTTTATCAGAGGCAGTGGTAAACACCAGTACAAGGCAGATTTGGGGCAGGCTTGTTTAACTCCATGCTGTTTCTTCCTAGCCTCAAGGCTACAATTCCATGCCAATAAAGAAAGCCTAATCACTTTTTTTTTCATTGAGCATTCGTTTTAGTTACTTACAAGAACATGAACCCACCCTGAGCAGTAACACTGCTAAGCCACCACAGCTAACTTTTCTCTTTCCCTCACAGAAGGAAAGCTGACAGCAGCTTCCAAGAACTTCTGTGAGGAAAACTCATTCTCTGCTCTCCTGGGGCTGACAGATTTTGTTGAAATCTCTTTTTTTTCCCCTAGCAATGTGTCTTCTAGTAAATCAGCTTTGGTGCTGGACTGGTTAGCAATTAAGATCCGACTTGTTAATGATGGTAAATACCTGCTGTCTGCAGGTATTTCTAGTCTTTAATAATTTTTTCATTGTGTCAGTGATAGAAATCTAGCTCTCACTGGCTGAATTCTTCAGTCCTTCCCCATCTACATCCATCTACCCAATAGAACTCCTGAAATTTTCCTTGGGGTGCAAAAGCAATTGCATTTGCTTTGTGCCTTTGTGGGGCAGTCAAGAATTTAAGAGGTTTAAGCAAAGTTACAAGGGAAAATGTAATGGTTTTTGGAACTTTTGAAACAATTTACCTTTCATGCTTCATTCTGAGCTCAGCTCAGAGACAACCCTTTCACAGTCAATCTGTCCCAGCCATCTCTCAATACACTGCAAACAAGATTAAGCTTTTGTTAGTGTCTCAAAGTCAATCAGGGTCATCTGCAGCAGGCAAGGATTGAAGGTGTTTTTTAACTTGCTCCTTATCCTTTGGTGATAAGGTTCATTCCTTTTCAACTACATTCCAAATTGGGGGAAATATTTTTCTCTCAAACTTTGGAGACCTCTTCCTTGCTTTTAGAGCCATTGACTTTGAAAAATATTTTGTCTGTGGAACCCAGTTTTAAAATATTTTCGGTCTTTTAACTTCAGCAATGTATACATCTCATTTATAGCTATTTTACTACACACATCTATTCAGTTCTCAACTTCCAGGAGATTGCTTCCATTTCCTGATATTTTATTAATTTCACTCATATTGCTGTTATTTGTTGTTTTTTTCCCTTAGGTTGGTTGGGATGTTTATTTTAAAGGATTGTGGCTTCCCTTTTAGCTCTAGAGCTCATCCACTGTATTTGGTACATTCCTTGAGAAGAATTGTTATAGAGATAGGCTCATAAAGGAGATAACTGAAGCCTGCAAAGACAATGGTTTGCATTTCAAAAGGATGTTCAGCTGAAAAATATTTATTCCCCTTCTCTGAACAAATGTTCCAGAGATGAGACTTCATTTCACAAGCACTTCACCATCTGTCAAGTCTTGAGAAGTTAGACAAAATGCTGATCACTCGTGTGCACCTGTGAGCACTAGCTAGAGACTCACTTCTCTCATCACACATACTTGTGCCACAGTGGCTTCTTCTCCCTGCTCAGTATCTCAGCTTATTTGCAGTTTTGTCAGCACTTGGTCCAGGGCCAGTGAGATGCTACCATACCAAACTGAAGAAGAAACATATCTCCTAGCATAGCATCAAGTTCAAAGCAGGCAAGCTAAAACACTTGTTTCCAAGCTGCAAATTAGCATAAAGTTTCCTCTCTTGCTGACCCTTCATGCATGGACATTGGTAAAGTGGTCATCCCAACACCAAACTGCAGGCACTGCCATGCTGGCATCACTACAGAAGGGTTCAGTAAAAGAAATGAGGTTTTCATCTAGAATCCTTCATGAGTGAAATCAAACCTACGTGATTAAGTGTCTGATAAAATATCTGGTGTGCTCTCTGACCCTGCTAGGAGCTGCTCACTTGGCACCCCGATTTATTCTATTGGCTTTGGTTGGCCATAAAGTACAAAAAGCTTTCAGTATATGTATGAAGTTAAATATTTTTACGGTGATATTGCAACCTTAAGCTGAGGACTCAGCTGCTAGACGTAAAGAGCAAGAAAGAACCAAAGAAGCATGACAGCAGAAAAACACTCTGTCTGCAAGAAAAAAAGGATGTTAAAATTTATATCTTGGAAAAGAGTAAATATTGGGTTTTGCTTTTCTGCTCATACACTGAAATTCCCATTCTTGAGAAGATGAAAGCCTTAGAAATGCACTCTTGCATGGTTTGTTAGAGCATTTATTCATTTGGAGACAACAAAAACTAAACAAACTATACTGGCCTTAAACATACCCCATTCTCCCCTCAGGTAAAGTCCCAACACAATGTAATTAACCTAACTCATCACTCAGAACACGTGGGGTGAAATCTACTTATAAACAGGACCATAACTGCATTCATTAAATTCTGCGCCTGCCCAGTGGGTTCTGAATGCCAGCAATAAAACCATGGTATAACCATGCTTTATCTCACAACAAACCAACAAGCCAGATTTGACTCTTGCCACCTCTTGCTTAGGGTTAGCTTCTGTCTTCAAATTGATTTTAACAGGACTGTGGGGTATAGCTGAGTAAAAATGCATGAACTCTCAGTGCTTCAGACAGATTTATAGATTACTGCCAACAAAGAGATAGGCATTGGTCTGCTAGGGCTGATCAGGTACTGAGTAGTGACAGAATGCTGTTTGTACCTTCCCATGTCTCATAAGAGTTTCCTGGAGCTTTTGTATCTGTTATCTTCTTCCTCTTGATGCTTCCGTTTCCTCTGCCATTTTCAGCCATAAACTTTGCAACATCACACGTCAAGTTGTAGTAAGTGAAACCACACGCAGATAAAATATATGTATGCATGCCCACACACAAGCATGCATAAATACAAGAACTATATAAAGCTGTACAGGATAAACTGTTTTAAATGAGCATGCAACAAAGATTATATCTGGCATTCTCACTGTATCGTGCTCTTCACTCCATCTCCCGCAGATTTCTTCATTCTGTGATTCTTTTCTGAGCATATGCATACATATTCATGTGTATATAGAATTAAACAGCAAGGTATTTGCAGCACATAGGAAAACCTATGTCTGTGTGGGAGCACAAACTATCTGCTTGCAGCTCTGCCTTGGTGCAAAGCAAAGGCTGTGCATCTCGTGCACTGTTGCCAGATAGGATCTTCCAGAGACTAATTCTGAATGCTGGCAGTAAGATTTATCAGATTTTGCAATGTAGGAAACTGCTGACAGAACTGGCTGAATTACTGCACTGCTGCTTCAGATCTCTGTTATTCCCCCCAAGGTCAGCTGTCTACTTTGAAAGAATGAAAAGATCCAAACAAATTCAGAGCCAGGCAGAGGTTGGAGCTAGCTGTCCTCCACTCGTGCCAGTGGGACAGTAGGACTATTGCATATATAAGGAGCAATAAAAAGTGGAAAGTCAGAAGGTCTGAAGACATTTCAGAACAAGGATGTTCTGAAATGAAGAAAACAGCTAGTAAGGATTTTAGGTTATGGTTGCCTTTAGCTTGCATTATTTCCAGTTGCAGCAAGCAATTGTACCTGGTCTACAACCAACTCTGCACAAGGAGAAGCCATTTGCAGACATTCTTCTGATGAAGCTGGAATCACTGATTCCCATTAAGAGAATGTACTTCAGAAGTCTATTTCTCCTTTGGGCATCTATTACTATCACCAAGTTTTATATCATCTAACACAAAGGGAGTCCATGGCTATGATCCTTCTTCACCAGGAATCTGAAACAATTAAAATGACACCCTCAAATATTGATAGAGAGTGTTGCCAAAGAGAAATTTGATTAACTGCTCAGGGACATCCATCTTTACTCATTACTCGGTGAAATTGCCCTGTCAGTCAGAGCAGCAAAAGCTTTTCGTGTGGAAGATTTAGAAAAATCAGACTGGTCTGCAACCAAGAGACCTTCTCTACTCAATTTATGCTTGATATTATTTGCAAATCACTTCCTTCAAGTAACAAAACTACTGTCAGAGAAGAGGAGAATGACAGGTTGCCAATTTTTTTTTGCTTCTCTTAATCACTTCAGTAGGAAATAGGAATCTTGAGATATATTGAAGCCATTTCACAACTAAAAAATGCTGCTAGCCAACAATAAAACAAAAGAGAACTCCAAACCAACCAAAAAGCCCAAACCAAAACAAAAAACATGTCAAACCAAAACTCTCCTCGTCTGTGACCTCTCATACAAGGAGTTATACCCAACAATAACACCACTAAGTGGATACCTTGCTTCAGCATGTACTCATACCTGCCATAACACAAAGAATTAAAACATTCTGGAATTAAATTTTTGTACCAAATTAAGTTCTTCCATGATTCTTCTGTATAGAATAAAATTACTACAATAAAATCATTCCTATAATATAATAAAACAGCCTTCACAATTACAGTGTTTTAAAAGGGGGGAGGAAAAAAAAGGTAGAGATAAACTTTTTATTATCTTCTCTTTCTCACAGTTTCTTGAGCATATGACTGGACTAAGCCACTGCCTTTGCTAATTTTTTTTGTGTTATGTCCATTGTCTGCAGAGACTATGAACAGAGCCCAACCCCTCCATACGAGAGTACTACTAATGCACTTTACACACTTCCCAGAGCACAGGAAAGGTCACACACTACATGTAGACATTTCATTTGAGCTGCAGAAAGTTGGCAGGGGTGGTTGGATTAAGGTCTTGGAGGGAGTTTCAGCAGCTGGAAGTTCCTGTTTAAATTCTCTGTATGTGGCTACAGACACCTGCAAGGACTGTGCTGTGAGGGAGAGCTGAGTCTCACTGCTGCACACACAGGCACAGCTGGAGATGACTTTCCAAAATGCACTTCTGTAAAAGCCAGCTATGAGCATGAACCCATGAGAGGCAGAAAATTTGTCTAAGTGGTTCTCTGCTCTATGCCTCGTAGCATGATGAAGATGCAGTCAGTCTGTGGTTCCAAACACTGCTAGACAGCACAGTTTAAGACATCAGAAACTTGTTTAGGCTGGTTGGTTACTAATGAAACCAGTAGCAGAGTTTTAGTGATGTCTTATAATAATAATATTTTAGGAGGTTTCCTAAAACATTCATGAAAGGAGAAGTCAAAGTGAAGCCTGTATATGCTTTGGATATACTAATACTCAATATAACCTGCATAAGAGCGTAGAAAAATGGCATAATGACATTTTTTTACAGATAAACTTTTAAAAAATTAAATCTAGATAATTCTTCGCTTGACATTCTTTGGATAGGTCTAAGTGCTTAAAATATCAAATGAGGTTAATTCTTAATGATGATTTTACAGAGAACTATCAAACACCGTCTGACATTTAAGATTCTGTTCTCTCAGAAATGAATCCTAAATGAGCACTTTAAAATATTTAAAGGCTTACTTTTTCTCTTGACATTGCCTCTTTGCACAAAGACAAGATACAAATAGATACTGAAGAACAAATAAGGCTTTGAAACGTTGCAAACCTCACCTTGCTACTACACTCCTGTAACATTCGCAAAATGTCAAAAGGATCTTCTTCCCTTCCCATGTTATACTGCTGCCTTTGAAGAAAATAAATGTTAGTTCAAGGATGCTGTTTGAAAGAGAAAACAGTCTGTTATTTTTGGTTTCTCCATTAGTAAAATAGTTACTTGCTGTGAAAGTCTACATGACAGGTATTTACAAAACATAAAGGCATACCTTTCTTATCAAAGCTCTGAGTTCACAATAGTTTGGGATGCTCCACCACCCATTCCATTCCCTTGCTCCTACAAAGTGAATCAGGACTATTGTAATTATAGACAGCATCCCTTAGGTTTAACATAGTTGTCATAAGGGTTCAACCTTTGCCTGTCCTGGGAAAAAGACCATCTAAAGAGGCAGTGCAGCCTTTTTTCTCAAACACAATAGCTAGGTAGAAGTCTGCAAAAAGAACAGTGGAGTGGCTTTGTCAGAGAAACTGGCTGCAGCTCACCAACAGAAATGGCTGACACAGTCAGACATATAGTACCTTGCCTCACAGAAATACCTTGAGTTTCCCTATTCTGATTAATTGACCAGATATATTCATTGGAATCCAATTTAGCTGACTGGGACTGATCCATATTACATTTAAAAGGTGGCAAGACACACACTTCACCCAATGCCTTGAGTCAGCCTCAGCCTATGTGTAGCCCATAGGTTACTTTACCTTGTATTGGAGGCCAAGAGAACCTTAATCAGCTGTAAAACAATGATCCTTGCATGAGCAAATACAGGCTTCTTGAAATCACAAAAAGAAACCTAGGCCAGGTATTTTTGAGAACTGTTGCATTCCAATACCAAATGGTAAAGCTATTTCAAAGTACAAAAATAAGCTCTCCCACTTCTGGCTCAAACTCTTGGATCTAGATGTGTAAAGGGAACATCTACAGCTGGCTGTAGGTTGTGGCAGACTCTGACAAACAATCCCTGGAGACAGCAGCCTGAATGTGGGAAATTAGCAGAAGAGTACCGGGGAGGAGTGGGAGGAAAGATATTGATCTCTGTCATCCTCCTTACCACAGCCTAACTTCTCTGGTGTGCAGCATGGCTTTAAGGTGCCATGCATTTTGAGGTAATTGTATCACTACTAAAAGACATCCTGAGGGAGGGTGCCCAGTGTTTCTGCTTCTCCTAATAGCTCCACAGGCTTAATGCCCAAAGAATCCTTACTTTAGTGTGAGAAGCTTCTCCACAAACCTTTCTACTGCTACACTGCAGTTCACTGCTAGAAATCAAGACAAAGCAAGGCTGAGATCTGAGGGCAGTATAGATTAGACCTGCATAATGAGGAAAGAGTCATTACTTTCCATTTCAAGAAACTGTGTGTATCTCTAACAACTTGTTAAGTACAATGGATGGAAGAAGTGACCTTTAAGCTGAGCTAGCTAACATTTAAACAAGAAAAAAATACTCATATTGGTTCTTACTCTCAGTGTATTTGCTTAATACACATTAAGTTAGTATCTCTCCATTTGAATGAGCAAGATCTGGGCTTTTCATTACAAATATTTCACATGAAGGTGAACAAAAGAAAAGCCAGCTAATTCTTGTCTTCTCTAAGAATACCAAGTCTCTCATTTAAGAAATCAGCTTGTGCAGGTCACGAGTGACAGCAAACATTTATGAAAGCACCAGCACACTTGGCTGCCACTGGACTAATGTGGCAGGGAGGGGAAATCATAGTCCTGCATGGAGTGTGCAGGGCAGCAGGGCCCATGGCATGATTCGCTGACAATGGCACTAGAAGCATAGGGTACAACCTTCAAATGACTTGGTCAACTATGCGGACAAGATATAGCTTGAAACTGAGTCTCCATGAGGACTTTGAGAAGATCTAGAGCAAACTGCAAAGCTTCCATCTCTCAACTGCTCTGTCTCCCTGCAAGGTACCTGCACAGTGCAAGAATTCTTGGCTGACCAAAGCTAGACAGTGAAATTAAAATTTTTGTAATGTTTTGAGTGATGATAACTTTTCCACAGGAGAAAAATAAAATACATCTCAATTGACAAAGTTGGGCTTTTTTTCATAAAAATATAATTTTAGTCATAAGGACAAGTAATAAAGAAAAATCCAATGGATGATAAGAGGCCTTGAAGAGAAACCAGCATTCCAAAATACTTTTGATTACACTGACAACTCATTTTCCTTTGTTCAGGTTATGCCTGGGAGCTCACAAATCTTTGCGGATCTAATAAATCTTCAGCACCTCCACTATCCAGTCAGTTTTCATCTCTGTGAGTCCTGACACCAAAGTGAGAATCAAGAAATCTCTGAGGTCATGGCACAAAGCAGCCAGTCCTCTTAGCCTACCACCTGCACAGTTCAGAAATCTTGCAATGGCCACAGAGCTCTTGGGTCACTCTTCTCACAAAGAACTGATACAGGGAGCAGCTTCTTGCCTTACATACTGGTAGCTGGTTTCTCAGGCAGACCAAGACCATCAGACAAGTGCTGATTTGCTGGTTTTTCCAAAATAACTTTTGAAACATCAAGTAATCAATTTGGATTGACTCAGAGAAAAAAAAAAAACAAAAAAAAACCACAAGCTCTGGAATGTATCTTTTACATTTCCTTAACAACAAGCAGTAGCCTTGAAACTTGGCAGGAAGAGGCTAGTTCATCATATCTCTACTTGATAGTGTCTGAAAAGAAACAACAAATTTACTGAGAGGGGTATTTCTCTTGAATTTATGGCTAATCTCTCATTTTTGGACACAGCTGGGTATTTGCATATAAGTTTGTGACAATTTTCTTTGCACACTGTCAAGACAAGTTATTTACACTGTCCATAACTTTCATTGCTTGATGATGTCATCTCTACAGGAAAAAAAAAATCTTTCCCCATTATGACATTCTCCATAATCAGATCAGATTCTCTTTCCCAAGAAGGTGTAGTAAAAAAAGCAAAATGATCAACACAAAAGGCAACCAGCAATCTACTCACAGAAAACCTCAGAGGTTGTCAGGCAATCAAGAAAAGCACAGTGGATGTCTTAAAGTAATGTTATTTTTGGTGTTGTATAATCATACAGAGCTGATAAAGGCAGTCCAGGGACTTTTTCACAACAGGGAGATTGTAAAGAAAACTTTAAATTAATTTACTGCTGGCGGAGTTTTATATACCAGGGAAAATTCACCCTAGGGAGATTTTTAGAAGTTTACAAAAAAATAAAAGCCTGTATATGCATAAACCTGAATTTTCAGGCAGGAACAACAGGATTTATATCCATGACTGTCAGATGAGACAAAGCAATGCATAAAACTCGATTCTATGGCCTCTGCCACCACAGGTAGGTGCACAGGACAGGGATTTGGTGCAAAACATGCAGGAAAGTGTCATCTTACCCTAAATGCACACCCCAAATAAAGGTCTGTTCAGAGCAGACACTGGCTTGGCTGCCTGTAAACTTGGAGGAAACTAAAGCAGTCAAATGTCTTAGTCAGTGATGCAATATTGTTCTTTCTCCCTCCTGATTTTTGGTTCTGACGTTTTCTAGCTCACATTTAACATGTCCTCAACTAATCAAAACTTCATTAAGATGTCAAGGAGACAGGTACAGCCAGAAGTTTCCAGAGAGCACATTTTTTGCCCATACATTATTTAAAAATCCACTCATTATAAGAAGCAAGCACAGGGCTGTCACAGTGAATCCATCTCTCTTCACACAGGACGATTATCCATTATATTTGGAAACAACTCAGTAGCACTGAAGAAGAGACCCAAGGCGACTAAGACTGGAGCATGACCTAATGCTTTTTAATTGCTGAGGCAACAAAGGCTAAATAACTTTGCATTCCTACCAGGGAAAAAAGTAAGCCAGCCACAGAAGAAAAAGCAAAACAAAGGATAAGGTAACTATAGAGAATTTGGAAAATCATAGGTACTTTTTTGCTACCAAAAATGGAGAAAACAAAACTTTTTAAACTGAAAAAAAAAATGCATTTTGCAAAAGTGACACATATTAAACTGGGACACCAGAAGCTAGGATTGTCATAAATCCTTACTTCATTTTCCTCTAAGTTTCCAAAGCTTAAGAACTAAGTTTTCAACAGCAGATATCCATCTGAATTGTCTACAAAGTGGGATCTGTGACTGTTGGCTCACGAGTGCCCTGTCCTGTGTATCTGTGTGCTTAAAATTCTGAGCACAAATGGCATGTGGGTGTGCACATGCATGTACACACAGAGCCACGTACCACATGGGACCATTTGTGCATCTGCTTTGAGATGAGGCTCTGTAGACACCAGTTAAGAAGACAGTTTTGAGGAGCAGATGTCTGCTGAAGGTGACAAAAGGAAAAGCAGTAAAGTAGGCTTGACTGCTTATTTTTTGCTTTAGAAGTTGCATACAGTCAGTTGCTACTCAAAAGCGGCTAATGCAGTTTTCTTTAAATCAACTATTACATAAAAATAATATTTAGAAGCGAACACTAGACAGTCCTCTGTTAAGTCCTAGGCCTGCACCAGTTTACCTGAATTCCTTCAAGAGAGAACCACTTTCTTTGCCCCTTTTCCCTTTGGAATCACATACTAATGAGATCAGAAAACTTGTCAAATAAAAATACACAGCCTACAAATACATTTGATCACATTGCTTTTACAAAATACTATTTCAGAGGTGCACATACTCAGACTAAGTTCAGCTTGGCTCCTGAAGATAACAACGTCTACATGCTGGTTTTGGCTGGGATAGAGTTAATTTTCATCAGAGTGGCTGGTACAGGGCTGTGTTTTGGATTTGTGCTGAACACAGGGTTGATAATACAGAGATTATTTTGTTAATTCTGAGCAGGGCTTACACAGAGCCAAGGCCTTTGCTGCTTTTCATACTGCCATGCTGGTGAGGAAGTTTTGGGTGCTTGGGACGAGACACAGCCAACTGACCAAAGGGATATTCCAGACCATATGACATCATGCTCAGTATATGCAGTGGGAAGAAGGGGTGAGAAGGGGACATTTGGAGTGCTGGAGTTTATCTTCCAAAGTAACAATTATGCATGAGGGGGCTCTTCTGGAGGTGGCTGAACACCTGGCTGCCCAGGGGGAGCAGTGAATTAATTCCTTGTTTTGCTTTGCTTGTAATGTGCAGCTTTTCCCCTCTCTGTTAAACTGTCATCTCAAGCCAGCAGTTCTTTTGCTTTTACCCTTCCAATTCTCTCCACAATCTTGCTGGTTGGGCAGTGAGTGAGCAGCTGTGTGGGGCTTGGCTGCTTTGCTGCCTGGGGTGAAACCATGAGAATCCCTCATTTCAAAGAAGGGAAGCACTGAGGTCTGAAGCAGGCTGACACCTCACTGTGCAGCACTGGCACCAAGTTAAGGTTGGGAAGGTGCTTCCACCCTAACCCCTGATTTTTCATCACCTCTGTGCTGGACAAACAGCCTTCTGTGAAACAAAGAATTTGGAAAGAAAACATGATGACTGAAGCTGGTTTAATCTCACTGGTTAATTTTCGTAGAATAAGAATGAGCTGCCATGCTCAGAGACACTGCTTTCCCCTACTATTTTTTATTCCAACTTTAATTTATTGTCTTACTCACTACCATAGCTTTACTCGAAAGAGTGGGATATGCATGTATGCCAGCACGTGCTGGACTTGTCCTTAAAGGGCAGAATAACTAGCAAGGAAAGAAGTGGGAAGGGAGAAGTGAGATTTCACCTATTTTGTTGCCATAGGCGAAGAGCTCCCCATACACTAACTGAACCACTGCAGTAATGCCAATTCCTTTCTGATAAGGAATTTCAAAGCCATGGAACAAAACACTGATGAATGAGTGAAAAGATCAGAGTCTGGCCAGTCCTGAAGAGCTGCAGCTGGGATTATTTTGAACTGGTCAGGGAATTCATGCTCAGAGGCAGGCAGCCCAGCTGGTCTCAGGGAGTCCCTGAAGCTCCCAGGTTTGAGCATCAAGCCTATTTACAAAAACAACATTTTAGTACTCACTGCCTTCTTAAAATAGTACAAAATGGGCACAACATGTCCCATGAAGTTCTCTCAAAGAAAAGGCCAGCATTCACTGTCGCTTTCTGTAAAAGTATGCTTATTCCCCACCTTATGTTAATTTAAGCAAAATGTAGATACACTGATGTCTGTGTAGGTACTGGTGTAAAACCTCAAGCAAACAAGTTCAAACAGACCAAAATTATTTTTTATAACCTATAGGGCACCCGTAACATACCTTTTAAAAGAATACATAGCTTCTCAATTATGATGTGCCATAATGAATCTGTGCTAAGTCACCTCAGTTTGCATGCAAAGTGCAAGCCAAACACCAACACAAAGCAAGAGTAAGCCTCTTCAGAAGCAGGAAAAACACCAAGTAAGAGTTTTTTCACACTATTTTAAAGTAACCAAGAAGCGATGGAAGAATAATCTACTCCATCTGCAAGGTCTAACCCCATAGTTGCACATACCAAACTGACTAGGAATTTACTTCTTCACTATGCCCCCACAGTCAACGACACTTTAGAATTTAAATATTTTTGGCTGAATTTTCTGAAGACTAGGTTGCCTGGAAAAATATGATCTGATATTAGCATTTTGCAGAGATGTATTAAAAAAGCCAAACAAAAAACCAAAACTTCATCCTTACCATCCTAATATTTTCCAAGCTTAAGGGGCCAGAAGGGCTGCAGGGGATTTTGAGGCAGCACAAAGGAGAGAAATGATCCCCATGGGTTCCCCCCAGGGCAGCCATTCTAGCTAACAGAAGGAAGGAAAGAGCACAAGCCAGGCTCCAGGGAAGAGCCAGGAAAGATCTCCAGGTCCAGAGTGGTGAAAGAGCTGAAGAGCACAACATGAAGGGTGAGCCTAAGGGTGCTGAGAAGAGGCAGTGAGCAAAACTGGAGAAGAGGAAGAGCAATGTTTACATTCAGTGAGTGACACAGGGATGTGCACAATTTTCAAATATACTCTTCCGATTTCCATTGCATTCCTTAATGTGGCTTAATATACTTAAGCCACGTGGTTCCAATTTCAGCCTTAGTCAGCAAACCCTTGATAACACAAAACACACACTTGTTTTGGATTAGTACCAGAAACAAACAACCGCAACATACTAATCCATCAGGTTGCTATTAAAATCAATACCACAAGCAGAAAAACCTCTACTACTGATTTTTTCTACTCCCTCAGGAATTAATTTTCCATTGTTCCCTAAGTCTCCATGGCCATTTTTACAAAGTCACTTTATTTATCCAAAAATTACAGATTCTAGAAAACATGAAGGGTACTTCTGGTCCAATCTTCTCTCCCAGTCTTCTATCTATAGTCATGACTGCTCCCTGCATTATTGCCAGTTTTTAGTTTGAATCTAGCTCTAGAATGGATTCAGAGACAAAATTTCTACCACTTCTTTTACTCATTCAGTCGATCCCACTGCTAGCAATGCCATGCACTTTTGACTGCAGTCCTGTGAATTGCATATAAATCTCACATTAGTACCTGCATATCTTGAACAAGTGCAAGAGGAGGCTTTCCCATTCTGCTCTGTTCCTCCCCTAAATGAAATGAAGTCTTCCTTGCATAGAAAAATACCTAGCTCAGGGTATCAATCTCCCTCATAACTACCTTTTGGATTACATGGATTGCATTGGAACATAATGAATTGAATCTAACATAGACATTGGAGGGCACATCTCTTCAGCCAGTTGCCCTTTCTGCTCTGTGAGAATTCACCTGGAGGAGGTACATGAAATACACCCTTTATTCTATCAGTAGTTTAACTTCTGCTAGCAGCACAAAGCTATTTGCATACTGCAGTCATAAGCTGTGTCTGAGCTATCTGAAAGGCTGCTTGAGCCTTTCTCAGAACCTTGAGCCTCTGAATACACTTCTCACTGAAATATCTTCCTAGTTAGTGCTATTAATTACTCTTAGCATTGTTTTGATTCATTGTGCCTACTTCTTTTTCTACAACTTCTACTTGAAATACAATTGGTCATATTTACAATGTGTTTTCATTGTTTTAGCATGAAGTGCTTCTTCTAACTGTGGCTGTTCCATTTGCATAACATTCCAAATTATGAATTCAGCTCTCCCGGAGTTTTATTTCTGTAAGATTTAGTATTTAGTTAAAAGACATAATAAGCATACAGGATTTTCATTTTTTCTAACTACTCACAATAAGACTATATACTTTTTTCAGAGAGAATTTTATAGCTCTAGGGAATACTTCAGGGTGACAATTACATGAAGTTTAAAGCATCCATTTAAATTTGTCTCAAGATTAGTCAAATGTAAATGACAACTCATTTTTTTTAAATATTAACTTTATCAGACTAGTAATACCTAGTAGTCTAGCCAATTTTAATTAACAGCTCATTTTGATGGAAATATTTTACTTATGGAGAGACACCATGTGTATAAATATGCCCATTTTTTTCCATAATTAGTGTGGGTGAAAGACAGTTTGGGGAATCTATCTTTGTATGATATATGAATTTCAATTTTATTTTATAAACAGTGTATTTTCTTAAACTTTTCACTCTATTCTATGTGCTACCCAACATATTTTGGAGAAGGGAGGAAGTGTGTAGGAAGATCTGTCTCAAAACAGGCTGATTATTAAAGATTATCACTACCTGAACCAATGCTGCCTGGGGAGAACAGAGAGGGGCAATATCCTTGATAAAGCTGTTTTTCCCTAACTTATCTGGAGGAAGCTGAAAGAATCACATTTCCACAGAAGCAGAACAAAGGCTCAGGTGTCAGGCTTGGAGACCACAGAGCTTAAAAGAGTTGAGGTTGGAGGGAGGGGGAGTGGAGGGAGGCCAATACTTGAACAAATGATGGAAAGCTGAGCACCATGGGGAAAAAAATGGAGAGGTGACTGTTTGCCTGCACCATCAGACAAGAAAAAAAAGCTGTCAGCAGACATTCAAACGTGCAATTCAGACAAGAAGCCACACAAAAGGGAATATGAATCCTGTAAAATTTGTTCCCAATGTCAGTTACTGTTCCCCACCAAAAGGGAGGCTGGGGCAGCATTTTTTATTGTCTTGTACACAACAGCACAGTCTTGCAGTAGCTTGGGAAAGCTACATGGTTTGGAATTTTCATAAGACTTCTTTTTGTCTCCTTTTCCATGTTGTATTGAATTCTGGGGGTGTGGAATACACTGCTGTCTGCTCTGGGCTGGGCAGCAGCACCAAGACAGCTGTGTCATGAATCGATGGGCACATATAGACAGCGAACAGAGAGCACTGTGCTTAAGCAGCAAACCAGGAAACTCAGGAAAAGAGAATGGTAGGGTTTATCCTGGCTTGAAGCAGCAAACATCCTCATCTGTTCTGCTGAGGTTCACCAGGAGTTGCCTGGCCCCTGCTCCCCTGGGCATGTTCAGTTGGAACATTTTCCTCTGGGAAACAGCTGAACAGTAAAACTATTCACCAGAGACTAGGATATGCCCCCAGTAAATGTATTTAATAGTAAAGTAAAAAATTCACCTCTAGCAGTTCAATTTCTGAACTTGTAATTCCCTCAAAATGTCATTAAACTACTTTGTTATAAAGGCAGTATTTCAAGAGGCAAAAGTGAAGGAAGAGAAAGCAGTTTAAAGATATATATAACTTTTTTTTTTTTACAAATATATCAAGTAATTACCAGTGAGATCCAGATACTTAAACCCAGGCATGGATCCCAGGAATCAGTGGGGAACACATGTCAGCGAGAGCTGAACTTCAGCCCTCTACCTTCAGCACAAATTGGTCAGGGCTATTCTTCCAGAATTCACAGTGAACCCACAGCACTGAAAGACGAGGAGCACCAGGGTGAGCATCCCCACCTGCAGGCTATGAACACCAGGACTGCCAAAAGCTGAAAGAACAAGCAGAAAGAACCTTCCTTGGAGATTTCACACTTGCAGTTCTGACAGGCAGTAGAAACACTTAATTACAGTGACTTTTCCAATAAGCATCTGGGCAATGTGGAGCATGGAGCATATCTCATGCTGGAAAGCAATAAATGTTTCTCACTGTCACATGTGAAACACTTAGAGGCAACTCATAACCTAAAACACAGCGTAGCACAGCCATAGGGGAAGCACAGGGTAACGAGGATCAAGTCAATTGGTCTCCTCATTCCCAACAATCAGGATGAGGTGTCAAGAGCTCTAACCTTTAAGGACCCCATATAGTTATTTTAATTAACTAAAGTTTGCCCATTTCATCATATTTCCAAACCATAGGGTATCCTACATCATCTTGTTGCCTCTTACAAAGCTTCTAGGAGAATTGCAGGGGTCAAAAGATACGTCCACATGACACAACCCTAAAACTCCTCAAACTGGGCAGGTATTAGGTGAAATATCAACTCCTTAGGCACTGTCCCACAACCACTTCCTGCTGACTCCCAGTGCCAGTTACTGAGGGCAGCCTGCACAAGGTTCCACAGCATAGGAACATCATCCCCTGTTCCAGCCATACAAATATTTAGTTACTACTATAGAGAGGTAAGTGCAGTGACAGCAGGAAGACCAATCTCATCAAAACAACAAAACCAAAAAAAGTCCACTACTTTTACACTGTGTCAAAACTCCAAGTCCTCCAAACCTACAAGGCACTGCACTTAAATAAGCATTTCAAAGAAAAATTAGCAGAGTTAGTGCCCAGTTAGGACAAATAACTCCCAGGGAGACAAAATCTCTACCTTTTCACAACCTAAGCAAAAAATACAGTGCCAGTTGCACAGGGTGCAAGTTACAACCAGAAGGCTGATTGTTCTCAGCTGGCTGAAGTTCTGCCAGAAAAACACAGCATCATCCCAACAGTTCTGGTGCCATTCACAGCTGGATCAAACACAGTGGAATGACCTATGATATAAACAAGACAGGTCACTTAGGCTCTTAAGTCTCCAAAGACTTTTTATACCACAAGAAACAAAGAATCTGTTGGAGAGACCTGTAACCCACTCTCATAACAGGCTGTGGATGCAGCAATTTTGGCTGAAGAAAATTGTGTAGCTCTTCCAGGACATAAGTTGTGGCAGGTTTTGTACAATAATAGGCATCTGAAAAGCTAAGGAAAAGGAAACTGAACATGTTAAAAGTCCATCCCAAATTTCATTATGGCCAGGGAGATGTATTCCAAAGCAGAACTAATTTTCTGGATTGTAGTATATTTAAAGAAAATATAGCCCAGCTTTTTTAACCACAACAGTTTTCTTTTCTTCACACTTTTATTAACTTGACATTTTACTTCATTGAAATGCTATAGATCCTCCACATAAAAATGTGTCTCACAAATGCAATTCCCAGCTACAAAGCCTTCTAAGTGCTGCTTGCCTTTGAGTTTATCCCTGTGGGGACCCTGAAGAAGGTGCATTGAGAAGGTATTCATATTGAAAAAATTTTCTGAAGTAATTCAATAATCACAGATCTTTTGGTATGCAATTTCAGAGCTTCTTGTAGCTTGGCTGTCTGTCAGGATTTATTAAATCTGGGTACCACATTAGAGTAAACATTTGTCTTCACTTTTCATAACATGTTCATCTACACCATAACTGGCATACAACTACTTAAAAATCTCAGGTTGCAGTCCATGAACAGACATATTTGACACATAATGCTAATCTCTCTCCAGTCTGCTCTTCTGTCCCATTGTGAGAATAGCAGGATGCCCGTCCTCAGGCTGCAACAGCAAATTGGCCAAGGAACAAGACACCTTCAGGAGCTTCTCCTTCATAAAGTCCCTACTCTCATTGCTTTATCCTTCACTGAACCAATATTTGGATTTTAAATTAAAAGTTGCTAGTGAAGTCCTGGGATCCACACAGACAGCTGGCTTAGCATTTTGGGGGCAGCAGGAATCATTCTGCAACTATTAAAAAAGCATAGTCAGAGCAGCATCTACATGGCACCTGTTGGTACTTTGTGTGCTGCAAAACAATACAAGTAAAAGATGATGAATACTCCACATAATTTGGGTTGTCTCCAAAGATTTTGCTGCCACATTCATCAGGGAAATGCTAGTGCTGGTTGAATGCTGCACTCAGAGAAATGCTGCAAGAAGAAACCTAATGCAATCAAGAGCAGTGCCACCAGCAAACAGGCAGAACTGCAAATAAACTACTAATGTGTCACTTAGAGGACAGGCAGCAAGCCTGTGCCCCAAGTGTGCCTACTGAAGTCATTGAAAACCATTGCAGGCAACAGATTCCCCTCTGTATCTTGCAAACAAAAACGCACTTCCCCATTTGGAATCACCATGTTCTGCTCTCCTGGTTAGCTCCAGCATTTTCCCTGGCACAGCAGAGTCATAGAGGATGCAACAGGCTGATGTTCCTCTGCTCCTTCAAAAGGAGTAGGTATAATAATTTCTCTCACTGCTATCCTGTTTTGTTGAAGTTAATCATCGCCCCCCCCCCAATAGTTTCTCTAAAAGCCATTTCTCCTTTCCTAAAATTTCCTCTAAGCATTGAGAAAGCATGTCATGGAAAAGACTGGAGAACAGCTGCTACTGAGTTGCAGCAAGGCATCCACCATAGAACTTCACCAGGTAGAAACATAACTCGGATTCTAACTTGTAAGTTTCTTTAAAAAGAAAGTTCTAAAAGAAAAAGCTGGGTGGGATCTATTTGATTCTCAGTACTCTAAGACACCGACATTTTAAATACTTATACCCAAATTCCTTGGTATACTGAACTTAAAAAGAATAATACCTTTAAAAAAAACTTTCAGCCAAGTTCTGTCAGCAACATGAGGGGCCAATTTCAGGTGTCTAGGGGTTCCTCTTATTATTTGAGCAGGCATGGTTTGAGTCCCATGCAGACATTGGAGAGACTTACTACTTCCATTAAGTCTCTACTCACAATAGTCCTTCAATTACAAGGGAATAAAGCAAAAATATATTTTGAGTGGAGGAGAATGGACTCAGTGGGAAACAAACTTAAGAAAGTGATAAATCAACTACATCTTCTAGGTAAGGCATTCCCATCCCCAGAATCTCTTGGCAATGCATTTAAGTTCAGCCTTTCTCACAGCTGTGAGTGACTGCTGAACCATTGTTTCAGAGCTGGCATAAGCCATATCCCTCATTCTCTGCTGTCATGGTTGCAGTTGACTGGTCAGGTTCAGCTCTGGGCATGAAGAATAGAATGGCTCTGAAGGCACTACTCAGCTACAGTGCACATGCTTTTATTTGCTGATAAGTAGAAAAGGAGTCCCTCACTGGAGGCCATCTCTTAATTCAATCACAGCCTTCCAGAGCTCCAGCATAAGCAATGGATGTATTATCTGCCAACATCCTCAAAGACACAGAGGCTCAGTACTGAATCTCCAAGGTGTAAAAAACAGGTGTATTAACTCTTAAACAGCTTTTTCAAACAGCTGTACAGACCAGTGGGAAAGAAAAAGCAATAGCTGCTATTTTTTCCTTCACTTAACCTGTCTTGCTACAGAAATAAGGCTAACATTTGCCTACATGTATCTTTTCTTCTAAGTGTCTTGCTCCTTTTCTTACTCTTCTCTACCACCACTAACTTTAGAACCTCAAACAATTATTTCAGCACTGTAGAAGTCTGAGGTTCCTTCATTTAAAAAATCACCCAAATAGTGGAGAAATATCTTGTAAGCCCCACAAGTAAAGGAATCTGTGCAATGAAAATTTGTACTGTTTAAGACACCAGAAAACCCACAGAGGAAGGAGCTCTTATCTATGCTGGCTAAAATTTAGAGTCACAGAACTGAAACCCAAAAGCTCTTGGTTCTGGTGTTACAAATGTGTTGTGTTCTGTTTTTCAGTGTCTTACTCTGTGCACACACAAGGCAGCACTACTTCCTCAACAAGGAGGAGCACACACCTACAGCCTTGACAGTGTGACCATGCCTGAACCAGGTGCACCAGTCTGACATATAGTTTCTGTCCCTTGCACACATTCACAGCAGCCAGGGTGTACTAACTTTACTCCATCTCCTTTGTCTCACTGGAACCACAAAGCTGCTCTGGGTCCTTCCCCTCCCTGCTCAGCAACAAACGCAAGCAGCAAGCTAACACTTGTTCAGCTTAGGCCACAAATCACATTTGGAAGCAAAATACATAAAAGAAAGTACCAGAAAAAAAAAAAGAAAAGAAGTTTCTGCTCTTTAATTAGCTACTTCCTTGAACAAACAAGGCCGAGGCACAGAGGCTCACAAAACAGAAAGGAATGTGCAAAACGAGGAAGTAGAAACTTATAAAGAGAGGAGTTCATACTAAGAGGAGAACCAGATACAGACAAGGGAACTACTGGTTCAGCTCAGGAAACATCAGTGACTAATATTTATAAACTATGCTCGTGCAGGTGATTGCCAGGGTTCCATTGACTTGGTGAGCCAAAGTACACGACTCCTCCCCTTGTCCTGCATAGGATAAAAATGTCACAGGCAGCCAGAATTAGTCACTGTGAGAGTATGGACAGTACAGGTTGATGGCACTGGTCATGAATTTTAAGAGCCAGACTATAGACAGGCATCTCAGCAGAACAGCAGAGGACAATGCATTAAGAAGAAATATGACATCTTCAGGTGATAGGTCACCACAGAATTTCTATTTTGGGCCCCACAGTCAGCTGTGTGATAGATCATGATTACCACCTGACTTGTAACAGCATCTTGTGTGAGGGAATACGGTTTGGCCTCAGGAAAGGGACATTGTGAGATGCAGTGCTGAACAGAGGTCTGAATCAGGTCTATGCTTCATTAAGAGCCTACAGACATAAAACAAGTCTATCTGTTATGATTTGGGTTGAGTATATTTTTTCTCTGGAACAGAGCCATTTGATATACTTTTGCAGCACACCATAAGTCAGAAGAGTTCCATCAGAATTCTTGTGGTGAAAGCTTACAAAAAACCTACCAAAAAAAAAAACCTAACCAAAAGGTCCAAACTGAAGACAGACAGCATTCTCAGACCTTGTTTAAAAAAAAAAAAAGTCGTCTCTCTCAACATTTGCTTTGGCATTCGTACAGTGTAGCATGCCAGACCCTGTACCTAGTATTCTGCTAAAATATTTATGTGCTTGCAATATTTTAAATGCATTGGTATTCTCGATGTTTTGGGAAGGCTGGAGAGACCACAGGGAATAAAGGAACATGTTTCAGCCTGAAGCCTGACAACACGATGAGGAGCTCTGGGCTAGCACCAGACATCATGGCCTGCCAGAATCCTTGCATCAGAACAGCTAGACTTGTTCAGGCTACTTTAATTAAGACAAATGGGAGCTGTGTGTCCTGGAAGTTAGCACTGAGGTGTTTTCTTCACTGTTTTGCTGTGGGTTGCACTTTGGTTTTACACCCCACTTCTGACTGCAACTTTCAATCCTTCCCTAAAAGCACCAAAACTCAAACAACAAATCACAATTTTACAACCAGAGGTAACTCGCTCTGGGCAGGGTCACCACCAGCAGCAATTTCCCCAAGCAAGAGTGTTTTGCAGTCCTCATTATGAACTAAAAAGAAACTTTTCTGATCATCTGTGCCAGGGCAGCACAGCCTTGCCAGAATAGTAGAGATCAACTTCACACCTACTGAGCTCTCCTTCAAACACTGATGCTGAAATCGCAGTAAAACGTGCCAACGTCTGTTTCCTATCTCTCCTATGCAGGGAAAGGGGGTCTCTGGCTGGCTGACAGTTGAAAAGATCCTGATGCCTACTTTCCACACAGCTGACAGATATATAAGAGAGACTGTCAACTCATTTCTCATAAAGCAATTTTAAAGAGTCTGGCATCTTTCAGCTCACACTGAGTATGAGCAACACACTGAACCCCCAGATCCTTTTTGAAAAAACTGTATAGTGATTTCACCAGTATGAACCTGCCAGGTCTAGACTAAATGTAGACTACCCAGTTATTTTGTGTGAGGTCAAATGTATGAAGTGTTCTATTTAGTGAAACATCTCACCACAATTTTTCACTGCATTAGTCAATTAAATTTTATGCCTCTGCATTTAGGAATGATAGCTACCTACAGAAAGTTACTATCACTGTACCTTAACCACATTAAATGCTGCACAGAGGTGAGAACATTTCACTCAATAAAAAAGAAAAACAGAAACAAGCAAATAAAAAAGAGTTCTAAGCTGTTCTACAAGGGAAAGTAATACGTTTTTACTTCCCTTGGTCAAAGCAAAAACTCACCATTTGATTGCAACTTGCTTGATAGCTATCTGTTAATACTCGTATAAAGGTCCTTGAGGAACCAGAGGGAAAACAGCACAGAGAAAAGAGCAACATAAAGCAAACTTCAGGACATCTGATGAATATCCAAGCAGCAGAAGAGGTGAAAAAGATTAATGGTATAGTATCAGCACACAACAGCACAGTGGAATTAAGATAGCTGGGGTTTAGAAAGCAGGACCATTAACACACAAGGTGAAATGACCATGAAAACACTGGCGGCTGAAGGACAAAGTAGCAGGAAACAAAACAAAGTTACTGCTGCCTGTAATACCAGGTACTAAAAAGCCAGGGCAGCAGGCCAACATACTGATGAGAAAGTGCAAAGCATGGTAATTATTCCTCCCCTCTCATGAAAAACAGCAGGGTTAATTTTATCCTGAAACAAAAACCATATGCCATTGAAGGAGTATTACAGGATCAGCTCAATATCCTAACCTATCTGTCTAATAAGAACTTTTTTTTTCCCTAAGTACTTGGCAGTAGAGAAAAAGATCACATGGTATCTTGCAAATTACTGCTCTTTCTCAAAACCACTTTACAAAAGCATAAAGGTTTCAAAATATGACCTTACAGAAAAAAAAAGTTTGCTCCTTTTAAAAATTATCAAATCTAGGTGAATTGCCAGAAACTTAAGGAAAGCGTGAACTCAGGCTCATATTCTGAGCAAAATTCTGATCATCAATACGAAATGTGAGTTCTGCCTTTGTTATATCATTTAAAGAGCACATGTTATGAGCTTTCCATGAAGTTCAAACAGATAGTCTTCTTTTGCATAGCCAGACAACAAAATCTAATGCAATTAAAATTATATAGCACCCTTCTAGCTCTCATTAGAGAGCTAGATGCAAAACAAGTGAAAGGGATGTAGCTACATGTTGCTATGCTGGCAGTCAGACCCAATATGATTCACAATGGACTTCAACTTCTTTTAGGTAGTGGAGACAGCTAATTGAGATTCAGAGTAGCATAAGGGAAATGGCACTTCTTATCAGTGCAAAGAGTAGAGAAACCACCCTTTTACACATTAGCTTTATCTCTGTTCCAGTACAATCCCCCGTTTAATGTTTTATCTGATGATGCCATACGTTTTCCAGACTGCTGCTGAGCTCCTGTGGGATATTACAGATACCATGGTCACTGCACTCAAGGTAAGCTTCCTACAGAATATGCAGGACTTTGAGAGCGGTGACATCAAGCTAAACTATCTCCTCTGGCACTATTTAAGTCATACCCTCTTGTTACAGGTGTACATACAGCAATTTACCATAAGGTCTGTTTTCAACAACAAGTTCTGTCTCTGACTATTTTCTATGCTGCCTTTAAAAAAAAAATTAGAAAAAAAAACTAATATAGATTTTAAAAATGTAGATTATTGACCATCAAGAGCATCCAAATAATTTTGGAACTGTCATAGTGCTTTGATATATCAAAAGGTTTTTAAATACCCTTATGATAGAGGCATTATAGAATGAGTTGCTTTCAAAGTGGAACTCAGTTGTTTCTTTTCATTTCATTATTCTGTTTGGTCAGAAGGCTCAGCAGGCCTCTCTGCCATTGCAGTGCACAGCAGCATTCCTTCTCAGTGGCTGGAACAGCCAGGGACTGATTACACTGTCTGCTCTTATGCTTGCCTACAACCTTGTTTGATCCCTTAATGCTGGAGAACTTGACTCTCCTTATGACCTCTTCCTCCCTGACCTTCATTCAGCTATTGCCAGCTGAGACCATTGTACAGGAGATCCACCATTAAAGGAAAGGGTCTTTAAAGTTTTTGTTGAGACCTACACTGAAGTTATTTCCTGTTGAGACATCTGTCCCAAACTATTCAAAATATTTCTCCCTCTGAGTGTTAATTTTACATAAATTCATAGAACAAACTAAAGTGCAATTGTATGACTCGCATTTCTGTGCTAGATCTATTTTAAGACAAATAAAGTATGCAAAAGCACTATTGAAGCCTTTAAACCATATGTTAACTAGCCTCAGACAGTCTTGCCTTAAAAAACATGAACTAAAGGGTGCTTCATAAAAATAACCTTTTTTGCAGCTCCTCATGATTCAGATCCTGAGTTCTCAGCCTTTCACATAGAACATGAAAGAGACAGAAGCTGAAAGGCAAGGTCCAGAGCAGTTAGTTTGGTAAGCATCTCATTTTACTTTTCCTCCTACTGCATGTAGTCCAAATGCTAAGAAGTATCCATCTCAAAGTAAAGATGCTCCATTTTAAAAGAAGCTGATAGTCGCTGCTATTTTTAAAAGGCAATCTTTAGCCTGGGTTAGAGATCTCAACACAGCACTTTTCCAGAGAAGAGTGTGATCTGTATCTGAGCAGGTAAGGACTCCTGGGGATTGGAAGGCCATGCAGAGATCAAGCACATCGTGAGTGAGAGCTGCCCAGCAGAGCCCTCCAGCAGGATGCTCGAAGTGGTGCATCCTGCATTTTGGCAACCTGCCCTCAGGCATCACACAATCTGCCCTCAGACCTGCTGTGGAGCAAAGGTGCTAAAATGCCCCTCTCTATCCCCAGGTTTTCTGGCAACTGTCTTGTTGATCCAATAATATCACTTACCATTAAGAGACTGAGTCTCTGACATAGGGAGTGCCTACACTAATTTAGTTCTGTTTATATAACCGCTCAATCAGAAAAGTTCTTTCCTGTTTATATTTTATATGCTTTAATAATAAACAGATGTTTGTTCAAAACTGGCAGTTTCTTGCTGTCAGAGACTGTTCAGAAGTTACAGATTACTCTAACTACTCCTTGTCAAAGATGTTTTTCACTTGGGCCTAATTTAACCATATCCCTACCTAAACCTTTTGTTGCTTCATAAATTTTATAGCTGTAACTTATCTGGATTAGATATTTTGAATCACAAAGTTATGATTATAGTGAAGTTAACTGTATTTATGTTGATGACACAAATTATATACAATTCCTTTCCTTGTTTATCTTCTTAAACACTGAGTTTTGAAGGAGAGTTTTTCAAAGGCACAAAAACCAGAGAAGTCTCTCCTGCATAAGGAGTTATTTGAAATCTGGCACTGCACTTTTAATTTTGCCTGTACCCAAACTCTACCAGCCTTGAATGAACTTGGGCTTGTGATCAATGGGTTTGCTTTTAAAACTCTGTCCCTTAACATTTTCAGAAATTACTTGCCTGACAGCTAAGGAGAATAGTTCAATGGGTTAGTGCTTGCTTGTTGATCCAACCAGGGAGTGCCTTCTTCCTCCTCCCTTAGCCTATTGCTTGGGCCCTTCCTGTGAGGGTGGCATTTCTGAAACAGTGCTGCTAGGGGTGTGAGCTGCCAGGGAAGCTTCCCAGTTACCTCTGTGAGCATGGAAACATGGATGCAGTTATACTAGAGCTTATGGTTGCAGTACAGCTTATATCTGCTCCAGAATGAAGATTGACTTTAAGTCTGCTGACACAGTTGTGTTAACACAGTTCTATTAACAAAGACAACAACAACAAAAATCTGGTACAGAGAAGTCCTTAACCTCACAATATTTCAGCTCCCATCTGCAAACTAATGCCTTTTTTGCCCATGACAAGAAATGCAATATTCCATTAAAAAGCTTCTCACAAAAATCCTGTCTTCCGGTATTGTCAGAATCACTCCTCCAATATACCTCTTTAGATAAGATAGCTGTGTTTGGGTGACATTTGGGTAGTTTTGTTGTGAGCTCATCTGGCTTTAAAACACCTTTGTACTTTTGACAGATTACCTCTGAGAGTGATCCGTTTCCAGAGCAGGCTCACAACAGGCGCATACTCTAAACATAAAGTATTTAAGACAGAAGGGTAAGATTATCTGCCTTGAGGGAAGGCAATATTTATGCCAGTCTACCATCCAAAACAACACATTGTGGAAGTACAATCCCAAGTGCTCCAGAAATGAGGGCTATACCAAGTAATCTGTTGAGATAGATCATACTGAGAAAACTGAACTGCTGGAACACTATACCTTTATTCCATGCTGTTAGCTTTTAAAATGAGATACTTGAGAGAGAATACCCTAGATTTCCTCTTCCATCCTGCTTTTCTGCCTAGTGTTACCCATTAAACCTTTTCAAAGGCACCTCTTAGCAGATGTTGCTGACAGTCTGCAAATGCCACATCCTCTTATGCAAAACTAGTTTTGTGTAAGTTTTCAGTTACAAGCCTTCCTCCCATCTCTCTTACCTCATGGAGGTCATCATGGACTGTCCACCGTCACAGCCTCATGGACTGTCCTGCAGCAGTCCTCTGCACCATGGGCACATCATACCAGCAGTAGCACAAAGACCACACTCAGCTCTGGAACTTCTGATATGGCCACATTCTGCTGTTTTGGTTTAAACCTCCCCTTCTCAAGCAAACTCCCTTTGGTTATCCCTCAGTGTTAGATTCTCAAAAGAGATGCAGACAGGCTGAAGAGAGTCCTGAAAAGGGCCACAAAGCTGATCAGAGGGGAGAGAAGATTGTCACATGAGGAAAGTCTTAGGGAATTTGGCTTGTTTAGCCTTGAGAAAAGAAGGTCTATAAGATACTTCCTCAAAGAGTGTCAGCAAAGAAGATGGAGACTCCCTTTTATGAGTCATTATATGGGAAAAATGAGGGGTAAATGTATACAGATTACTCATGACATTCCAATTGGATGCAAGAGGAAAGTTTTTCATAACAAGAATTATTTCCATTGGAATAATCTCCCCAGGGAAGTGGTGAATTCCACAGCATTAGACACTTTTAAGATTAAGATAGACATAGTGAAGGGACACCTTTTCTAGACTATGCTTTTGCCAACAAAGTTTGTCTCAAATGCTGTTTGAGTTCCCTACCAGTGTGGTATGCTACAATTCCATCACTATGATGATTATTTTTTAGTGAAACTAAACCTCATGTTTAGATCTTTGGTAGTTCCCAACAGGTATTCCAGAACAACAGCTGAATCCCAAAAACCAGACCTGTTACTCAGATATTAAGAGCCCTTAGAATTAAAACCAGAGCAATCTCAACATAATTATCATGAAGTGATGAACACTTAGACCCATTATTGTTTACAAAGAAATTTGTAACAAAGTCGTCCATGCAGGAAAGCATTTAACCATTGCACAGTCCCATCACCAAGATGACTTGAGGTTTAGACAGGTATCCACGCAGTCTCTTCTGCATAAACCCATTTATCCACATACAGACTTTTTTTCTCCTTTCTTAAAGGACAAAGACAGCCCTGCATGAGGGACAGAAATGCTTGTTATGAATAAAAGAGCATAAAGTCTTCATTCTCCACTTTGCATCATGTAAGAGAACCATGTAAAATAATCTGTTCTGGCACCCATTCCAGCTGTGCTCTTTCTGCAGTCTAGGAATAAAAAATCTACAATGTGGTAACCTCTGTTCTGCCTCACCTACTCTTGCAGAAAGTTAAAAACCACATACATTTTTCATTTCTCAAGCTGTCATGATGAAGAGATATTTTGCAAGTTTTCTCAGAGACAATGTTATTTGCCGAATAGAAACACAGATTTTAGAGGTCAACTTCCTACTTATGAATAGAGTTTACCAAATAGAAAAATCAAATGAAAATTTTAGATGTGAAGCAATTAGAAGGCAAGATAGCCATACCAAAAGACATGCCAAACAAGGAAAACAAAAATACATTGATTCTTCAAGTCCTTTCAAAGCTGCACCTAAGATTGTTCAGACAACACTGGTCTTCATTAAAAGCATCAAATCACTGAAAAATCAATAAAGAATGAAAACAGTGAATTCACTAGTGTAAATATCTTACATGAGAAAGCCAGCTGAAACTGCAACACAAATGCAAAATGCAAGATACAGAAGCATCCTTTCCACTCTATGTCAGAATGAAAAAGAAAAAATTAGAAGTCACCACTTCAGACTTACATCAGATCACCTTAAACCTATGGAATCATTTGCATATTTCAACAGGTCAGAGCATTGCTGTTTACACTCCACTAAAATCCCTTCACAAATAGGGACACTATACTTGCCTGTTTAATGCTTCAGGGAATAGTCGTACTTTACACGAAATTTGAGTTGTCCTTTCAACAGCTTAGTGATGTATCTGAAAAAAAATTCCACAATTCCTCCTACTTTATTCTCTTGTAGTTGTCTTTGCACTGACTCCCTGCATTAGCAGATATTCCAAAAGATTTCTTACTTAAAATCCACTTCCTAAAATTAGCCTTGCTACCTGCCAGCCTTGCCTCTTGTGTAAAGCTTTTCCTAAAAACACCTGCTCCAATCCTTGGCCTTCCTATTTTGATGCTTCCCTATTGTACTCATTTTTTGCCTCAAAGGAGAGTTTGAAGACCACTCTTTGGTTGTTAGACTCTATGGTGAATAGGAGTCACAGATAGAGAGATTAGAAATAAAAATTTTATCCCAGCTTTCCTTAAAAGTTCAGCTTTCAAATGACTTGCAAGCATCCCAGGTTTTTGTACTGCTCATTTTAAACCCAGTCATATTTTCAAAACTATTTATAGAAATAATATTCCTGAGAAGATTCTCCCTATGATAGATGACAGTGATTCTGCTTGCTTTGCAAGAGCTGTCTGATGACTGAAGGCCTGTCTGTGAAAAAAACATTATGATGATCCATAGATACAAGAAGTACATGCCCAGAAAATCTGATTTCCACTGCCAGCAATGCTGTGCTGCCTCAGAAACTGACCTCCATATCACTGTGTCTAGGATCATGTACCACCTCAGATGTAGGAAAGATGAACTAGTCCTGCAGAAAGCAGGTTTGCATAAACAACCCATAAAACATTTCAGGAGGGGCTTTACTGTGCTAGAATATCTGGAAGACACATTATTCTCACAACTTCCAACATGAAGTCACTGCAATTAAGAGATCTCCCTTCCGTGTGCTGGTGCCAAGGTAAGCCTGTGCCTGACCTAGGCTCACCACTGCAAGGGATAAAAGTCTACTGCGCTGCCTAAACAAGAAGAGGCTAGCAGGACTTGTCCTCTTTCTTGGATAACAAAATATCTCCAGTGCTTCCTAACCACTGTGCAGGCACTGACAAGAGCGAAAATACAGCTGTACTAAATAAAGCCATTTTTAGAAATACAGAACTAAATAAAATAATAATCCAAAATCCATATATGAATAAACCATACTCAAAAAAATCTCACTTGATAATCGAGCACAATGTAATTTGCCTTGCAATAGGAGACAGAAGTGTTTTGAGGGGCACGTCTCCCTCAAGTGATAGGAAAGCACTTCACAGAGGAAAAAAACACCCACAAAACCTCAAATCAAATAAACTACTGTTCACTGAACAACTATATTCAAATTCATAACCTTGTAACTGGTAATGTTATATACCTAGCAAAAAACAATCTGGAGCAATTTAGGCATAGCTCTTTGTAACTAGTGGGAATCTTCATAACTCTAGAAATTTTTTTTACAAAGAGCAGCAGAGAAAGGAAAAAGTATCAGTATGTACACATCCCAAACAATGTTATATAATATGGTATTGCTAATTAAGCATATAGTCACAGATAAGACAGAGCAAAAATCTGCCTCTATCAAGGAAAAAACCTGTATAGACCTGGGAAAACAGCAGGAAGTCATGTCAGGGGAGTTTTAGGCTGGATATTAGAAAAAGGTTCTTTACTTGGAGGGTGGTTGGGCACTGGAACAGGCTATCAAGAGAAGATGTCACAGCAGCAGCCTGACAGTTCAAGAAGTGTTAGAACAATGCTCCTGGGCACATGGTGTAACTCTTGGGGATGGTGCTGTGCAAGGCTGAATTGGACACAATGATCCTTGTGGGTCCCTTCCAACTCAGCTTAGACAGTCATTCTGTAGTATGGAAACAGGCATGTTCAGACCTGAGAGGTACAGTGATAGCAGCTTATCAGGAAAATCTTGCTAAAATCAACTCTTTTACATGATTTCTAATGTACATGACTTTGAGAGGTTCACTTGAATTTGATTGTGTCCACCAATATTTTCTCAGGAGTGCACACAATTCCCCAGGCCCAAGACACACAGAAAGACTCAGGTAAAAGTTCCTTCCAGTCAAACTTTAAGTCTCCTCTAGAATCCTAAAATTTTCCAGGCTTCTTTGTGCTAACAATGTGCTACCATGGTTTTGTGTTATGTTTGTCCTTCCTTCCTCCCATAAAAGGCAATTTTTATGCTAGTGATACATAATGCACCATTACCTGTTATTTCACAGGCAAAGCCAGAATCCCTAGCATTAAAAAAGGAGTAGTATCCTGCTAAGAACCTTTTCTTTCTGCCTACCTCACTACTTCATGTATCTACATGGACATTGTTTAATGACTACATTTTTAATGTAATGTCTCACTATTTCTGCTCAAACCTAGATGAACTATAGTCATACTTAAAATTTAACCTTTGCTCTAATTGAATTTCTCTGCTCATTGATTTATTTTTTAAGATTATAATATTGCTGATGCCCTTGGTATTGTATCTGCTGCAACACAGCAACTGTCAATATATATGGCCCCACAATTTGCCCTTCACTTTCTCAGCATGCCCTCTAGGCCCACATTCCTGCACACATGGTTTCAGGTCATGTTAGAGAAATATTTATTTGCATATTTCATTGATTTTTCATACCCAAGGAAAATGTGCCATGGTCATTCATTGATTTTTCCCTTTGGCTATAGGTATGAGAAAACTGATCTTATTACCATCTCTGAATACCTAGACAACTTCAATGATCCAGCAGAAGTTTGTCCATACTCATCTATCTCCAGACTAAAATGAAGCCATAAGTAACAGTTACAGTGGACCCAAATATCACTCTTCTAGTGAAAACCAACTTTTTAATTACTATTCTAAAAGAAAGTCAAATACACAAAATGAAAGCTGATGCCATAGAAAGCCGATACAATACACAAATTCCAGAAAATATAGAAATGCAATAATAGGATTCTGCACAACTTATTTTTACCATTTACCTTAACCTGTCTTCGAGCAAAGACTGCAAAGAAACATGATCAGTAAGTGATATGCATCTTCATTAAAGAAATGCATTTTCTAGATGTTTCAATTGACAAGCATGGTCTCAAGCTTCCTCTGGTCTGGAAAACTGGCAAACCTAGACATGCAGACAGTGTAGGATTTATCAGCAATATTTATCTACTTATAAGCAAAGAATCCAACAGATGAATGTAAACAAAGCAGAACTTCAATGGGAAGCTTCTAAGGAAGAAGACAACAGGAAATGGGACAACACAAAACAATATTTCAACTGAAGCAGGTAAGCCAACATCTCTAAATTCTTTGTCCACTGCCACAAATTCAGAACACTTCTCAGAGCTGTTAAGGCAAACAGCAAGTGCCCCCTGTGCTTCAGTATTGTTGAGACTGGGAGAAAGCCAATATTTTAGAAAGGTCTGTGCTCTTGCCACTGAAGAACACACCATTTCTTGCAAATTTATAGTCCGGGGACATTGTCTCACATCTGAGGCTGGATGTGGACATTCACTACCTGCAACCCCTGGTTCTTCCAGAGAAGTAAAATTTCAAGTTTCAAGAGCTCCTTGTATATTAGCTCGATCCCACTTATCACTCAGATGCTGCCCATCTCCTCTCAGCCTCTCAAGTGTTGCAGCTCCCCAAAACAGTCAGTGGCCCAAGGGCCCTTACTGTAACCTCCTACAGAGTGCAGGAACCTCTTCCAATGTCTTTCCGTCTGCCTAGGCCAGAGCTCCTTAACACGGTCAGAGTAAGCTCTGCTCCAGAGAGAAACTGGACACTTTTCTCTCCACTCCTCATTACCAAATAGGAATTGAGGAATATAGCTCTTTTCTGGGAAAGTTTAAGGAATGAGATCACACATGACAGCAAAGAGAGTAAAGAGAAACACTTCTATTAAAATTTAATGGGTAAATGAGGATGACAGAGAGGATAAACACACTAGAAGAGTCACTAGCGACTGCTAGCTTTATAACCATAACAACCCTCTTCTTTATGATGAGCAGCCTCCCTTGTGACTGAAGCTTCTTTGTGAAGCACCTTAGGATTCCAACATCTACCCAGCCAAAAATACAATTAAGCCCAGCTATCAGAGAAAAACAACAAAATTTCCAATATTCAGGTCTTTTGGTATTGACAAGCTTTTTATCTGAAAGATACAACAGCTTCTCATATATGCCACAGACCTACTATTATTTTTGCACATTCCAGTAAAACCAAAAAAAAATCAACCCATATGATATCATATGACTGTTCACTCCCTCTTTCTACATTCGCTAAGATTTGTGACATCTGAACTCTAACCATAATGTGGGCATTTTAATGGTCAACATCATATCTCTCACACTGCCATTTGTGTCACAAAATTGCTTCCATTGTCATGGACTTGAGATTTACAGCTGAAGCTGGCAGAACCATTTCTGAGCACAATATATCAAGGGGGGAAAAGGAAAAATAGTTCATAAAAAGCTGACTACTACCTTAATTATTGAGAGACTACTACATCACAAAAGCACTGAGGAAATTTCAGAAATTGACAAAGTCACAAAACTCATAATTTCAGAAGCACCATCCATTTTAAAACTCACCGAAAGTTGCATTTGGCAGTGGGAATTGGAAGTCTTCATAAGCATTGATACTTTTCCTCTGCATTTCAGAGTCAGGCCAATCATTCCAGCATTTTCCTTTGTTGCTCACCTCCAGCTGATGTCAGGCCACCAGCCAGCTGACTTCATTTCTTTAGCTTTTGACACTCAGGATGCCATTGTTTATGCCTCACCTGCCTTTTCCTGTGAACGAAGAAGAATATATTTTTGAGTTTTTTATTTTGCTGCATTACCTAGTTCACTATCCAATCAGGTTACAAATCAAAGTACACTTCAAAATCATGACTAAATAATCCACATACCCTATACTGCCATCAGGCATGAATTTCACACACTTCGCACTTAATTTATTCATTGATGACAACAGCCTCTGCTATCAGCCAGCCTGGTTATATATGTTATATGAGAATAACATTCAAAGATTTTTATTTTCCCATTCACACAAGGGATTGACATAACCCCATCCGTATCACACAGCCAGCTAAACAAAGGTTTGAAAGCACACACAAACACGCTGCTTATTTACATGCGCAATATAAGAATGATTTCTGTATCTCATTGGTATCACAAAATATTTCTCTAAATAGCTTTGATGTATTTCATGGGAGGGCTAATTGTTGCAATAAAAGCATAGAATTTAAAAGTATAAAACAAATCAAACTCCAGGTGTGAATGTGTTGTCGCAAAACAGCGACAACACAGCAATATGCTCATTGCTGCACACACATAGACAGAACCAAGTCTGAATTTGTGATTACTGAGCCTCAGCATCAACAAACCTGCCATCATTCTGTGATGCAAAGTGGGGATGAACAGAAGACTTGCAAGCACTGTAAATATTCTTGCTAAGCTTATGCTTGGCTCTACGGGAGCACACGATGCGTTTAGTAGGACCAATGAAGCCAGTTGAATGTCAAAGGCAGCACTTAAGTAATTACAGTTCTCCTTCTCACCACAGGGCACAGCCTGACTGGTGGGGTCAACTTTCTAGGCTGGTCACCTGACAGAGGGCAGGTGACAATACACCTCAGTTTATACAGCTACTCCAATACCTTTGGCGAGGTGCTGGCAAACTCCAGGTAAGCTCTGGCTCTGCACAGAAAGCTCTGTACTATCCCTTGAGAAATCGGACACTTGCACAGAGCCAGCCATATGCACACCTTTTCCAGGTGGGCTTTACCTGCTATCTTTGTAAAGAACAACCTCTACATTGTGCCTCTGCTATTAAATAGCGCAAACATTGCAAGAGCAATATTTTTTATAAAACCATATTCTTTGCAAACTTAAAAGTATTATTAGATAGAGAAAATATACTTCTATTTGCCAGACAGAGCAGCTCCCCTTTGAATGTTATGTTGTATTATATGATAGAGTATATTCTCTCCCCCTTACCCATTTGCCTAAGTTTCAAAATGAGGAACACTTTTATAACAGGTAAATGCAAATAAGGTGAAGAAAGGATTGTTCCAGGAAATTCACTTTCACATGAGTTCATCCTCACTGCTAACCCTACCCTCGTATCATGTGAAAGCTTCAACAAGATACAATCAGCCTCATCTTGTTTTATGAAATAATATTGAAATCAGGTGCAGCAAAATAAAAGTGCATTAAGGTTTACTTATGTCTTGAATAGGACTGGAAGCTAGTTAAAAGTCAGAAAATTATTACAAAATGTCAATTTGCAAAGATAAAAACATAACACGGACTCTTAAGAAAAAAGCTAAGAATTTCAAGGACTGCACTATTCCCAAGGGTCCTATACTTTTACAATAAATTGACAAAACTTGAAGATGCAGTAAGATTAATTGGACACTGACATCTAAGTTCAGACACTGAGGACTTTTCATGCTCTGGCAGTGCGTGCTGTAAAGGCAGACTCTACTTCAAAATGGCAAGAAAATGAACAAGAAGATGAAGAGAACTAATTGGAGCTATGTCAAGGATCCTTACAGAGAGTTCAAAAGGATGGATAGATCCCTGGAAAAACAAACCAAAAAAACCTAAAGCAGGTTTTTCATATTCTGGCAAGTGCTGCAATAGTTATTTAGCATGCCTTTGCTACCCCTTTTGAGTGTTTATTATTGTCAACACAAACTTCCTTAGGCTAATCAAGGTCAACAAAGGATTTAAAGGGAATTCACCATAATTAGAGACTCTTAGAATGTTTAGACACACAGGATGCACTCTGTGAAGTTTAGCGTACACAGAGAGGTGCGCAGCCCTTAGCTACTTTCAGTGGTGTTTGTTACACATCGACAAATGATTTTTTTTGTTCTGCAGACTGAGCAGTGTACTGTTGCAGTTACTCTGCCAGCAGCACCAGTAAGAGTCACTTCAAAGCCAACCTTCTGTTTTGCTGGACATGAAGCAGTTTTGAAAATACTACTGCTTGCTAAATACCAAGGGAAAGGGCAAGATCATCTTCGGTGGCACATAGGGATGCTCAGTATCTCTCAGGAAGTCTGAAGAGTCTTTAACCTTACAATAAAACGTTGTCTGCTTAATTTGAAAATTTTATGGCCCTGCTATATTTTCCTTTCATAAACGTGAAATCAACAACTCTTGCTGTTATAACCTTTTGGTAAGTTTGTTCACAGGACACAAGTACTGATGCTTTGTAATGCTGGTGTTAGTGGCTGCCCTGTTGCAGGACAAGGTTTTCTGTTCTAAGACAGGGCAAACCTAAGCCCAGGTATGAACAGTGCAGGGAAAAAAAGGTTGGTAGGAATTTCAAGAATTTGCATCATCTTACAAGAAAAATAGGTCTCCAGACAAACTCTTTACATGCCAGTATTCCCTACACCAATCTACGGGCAGTTTAGAGCACTGAGCTCTAAAGCAACCACTTATTTTAAGCAGGCAAAAACGTTACTATGCATTTACTGTAAATAAAGCTGACTTAAAACTTTGGGAAAACCTGCATTCTGCCAGCTGCCTACCAAGCTGGAAACCAGGTTCCTGCAGTGCCCATAACCTTGAACACCCTGGTGGCCTAGGAAGCCAGCTGCCTAGGGAGTGGCTTTAAACAAAAGAACCTTTCTTTCTGTTGACTGCTTCACTAGGTTTCTACTCACAAATATTTAAACTACATTAAAAATACTATTTTTTTAAGCATTTGATCCAATTTGGTACCAAAATAATTCCTTGTTCCAACCTTTCCCACCCCACAAGTTAGGAAGAATATTTTCCTCCCTATGAAAACTGCATAGGAGAGAAATTCCTTTTTCCAGCCAGCACCATCTGAATGTAAAGCTTAAAATGTCAAGAGGGCATGAAGGGAACTGCAGACGGCCAGCTTCCTACAGAGGGAAGGCTAATGTTAATTTACATACCCATTAAAATTCAGCATGCTTCAAAAAGATAGAAGAAAATTGAAGAAGATAATACATAAGTGCAGTAAAAAGTAACAAAAAGCAGAGATAGCCTAAAATCAGGAAAGAGAGAAAAAAAATACTGCAGAGCTTGAACACGCTTAGAAAGGAGACCTCTCAAAACTCAGAACCTAATACAAAACTTAAGAGAAAAAAATTCACTTTATGGGAAAAATCAGTAAATATACCTAGACCAGCAGATCTCAAGCTTGTTTGAGCTGGGGTTTCACCTAACAGCAGGACCTATTTCCAGAGCCCAACCTCATGTCAATTACTTTGAAGAAGAAAGATGCTCAATGTGCAAGACTCCCAGTGGACTATCACTGCTCCCAGTGCTCTAGAAGATGTTTCCCAGCTTGACTTTATACATTGAGACAACAAAGCATGGCAAGTGCAGAAGAAGCATTTTTAGAGGAAACGTGCCCTGAAGCAACTATAACTGGTTCAAGCAAGATTTCCTCAGTTCAGAGGATAGCATGTGGCAGTCACATCCATTTCCCATTATTACCACAGAAAGATTAAAGGCCCAGGGTGTCCTGTCCCTCACACAAATATACAAGCAGCCTTATACCATGACAGTCCCAGGTTCACAAAGGCAATTTATGGAGGTTTCTCAACATCCTTCTGTGGTGTTTACACCAACCTCCTTCACAGGTCTCCAGAAACATGGGAAACAGTTTTGTGGTTGTTCTCCATAGCACTGTACTGCTCTGTGTTATAGGAAGGAAAGGGATCACTAACATGCATCATGGGATGTCAAAGCCACAATAAAGCCTCTGGAGCTCATTAGCATAATTTTTATCCTTCTTGCTCTCCTCATTAGAATCAGGCCAGAACATTAAATTTGCATCATATAAAAATTGTACCATATCCAACAAGAAAGGGTAAATTAAATTAATCTCTAAAATTTTATGTAAACTTTGCATGTCTAACTAAATAATCATCAGAACTCCGAAGAAGAATATATAAACTAGTTGGAAAACTCTAATTATAGATACATTCCACCAGTGTCCAAAAGCCAAGCACAACCAAGTATAAAAGCCATGTTTTACAGATGTAGAAATCCTAATTGCAAAGGGATAAAGAAAAAAAATAACAGAATGTGCTAATATCAATATTTCATGCACTGAACCATAGGATACAGTAGCAATATTCCACCTGCTCTTCCCACCAATATCAACAACATACTCATTCTAAATAAGAAAAGCTTTTGCTGCATCCTGAAGATACTAAGATGCACAATAGTGTAATTGAGAGTGATTCCCAGCTTCTCAATAGGTAGCTTGTTCAGTGCTACCTTGCAACCCAAGATACTTCTATTGGACACCCATCTTAAATTCAATAGGGGTTTTTTTCTGCTTTGAAGGTATCATACATAGCAAACCCTCCAGAAACACATTCTGATGAAAAAGTAAAGTTAAAAGAAACTGCTGAACATGTGGTAGAAATATCCTCATGTAGACATATTGGAACAGCAGCTGGCACAAGAGTAAGGTTGATTGGATCTTCAGCAATCATTTGTTCATCAAGATACACACCATCAGCATCCCCCCATGAACTGTGGCCTCGTGGCATTCTCAAAAGCAGCCATAATGACACAGCTGCTCTGATGTTTCTTCTCAGCAAAGGATCGTGTTCTACAATAAACCTGAAAACATGGGTATGAAGAAATATGGGATTATGTTTGAGAACAGTTGAAGCTTCAAACTTTCTCTTTGCCATTTTCTTTCTCAAACCTTCCTTCTTTTTTGCCCTGCTCCCCTTCTTAGCTTGCCTGACTTCCCTTTGCTAGATGAAAATTCAATATTTCACAGTTCTATTATTCGCTTTAAATTCATATTTTATTCTTATAGTCAATATTAATGCTTTTCAGTATAAGAAAATTACCATTGATCTATGCACCACACAACTTGTGAAGACAGCGAGATCAGAATCCCTAATGTTTTGTTCTGTGCTGTGACCTTTGTTATGAAAATGAAAAAAAAAAAAATCCGTTCCATGAAATTGCTTCTCCTGGCAAAGATTTGTCACACAGTGGTTTTCATTCAGTGCTCTGACCCAGCACCTTGCAAAATCATGGGATCGATGGGCTCCAAGCAGATAGAAAAGCACAAATAGTCAGTGAAAATACAGGCCTGAATCAGCCCAAGGAGGTGCCTGCATTTCACAGCAAGATGCCCAGTGCCAGCTGGGAACACCAGGCCAGCAAAAGTGAGAGCTGCTGCAGAGGTTAGAGGTGGCACCACTTTTCATCTCTACACATTAGAGAATTTTCAAGGTAAAATAAATTCCAAATTCAACCCTCAGGTCAGCAAAACAAATCCTTTAAAGCAAAGATTCTTCCTGATGACCGTCAAAGAAGTTTAAGAACAGCAGATTCATTTGCTCATTACAGCTTTCAGAGTAACTTTTTCAGAGTAAAATGAATTCCATCTTTATTTAACAAAGAGTTTAAGCAGAAAGGGCTACAACTTAAAGCACCAGCATTTAAGGATGAAGCCACAGTGAGAACTTAAAACATGTCAGCTCTCAACTTTGTGTCTAGATACCATATCAGCAAGATTCAGACCAAGTCTATACAAGCTACTTCTTAATTTGGCACCCTGTCTGACTTCAGCCTCATATTCCTAAGAAAGTAATATCCTCATGTCCTCATTTTGTCACTCTAGATTTCAATGGTACACAGTTTTGTCAGCTGGATTCCTGACACACACTCAAAACAGGCAAATGGTTTTTAAAAAGCGAAAAAATATATGCCTGTCTCTTCTGCTCCCCCCTCTATTATTAAACAAGAGCCCAACAAGTACGCTCCTTGGGATTTTATTTTTTCATCTTGCTAGGAGTCATGATCTCTTCAGAATCAATTACAACAGCAGTAAGAAGATGCTCTGTTTCACAAAAACACAAAGACTGTGAAGCGGCATTGATTCAGTTCTTATCTGGGAAGATGTTGCTTCAATTAAGATCAGCAGCACAAACAACTCTCAGAGTCCTTCACTCCCAAACACTACAGTCAGTAGTTTCACTGTGTGTGTGCTGACCTGTGATCCAGCATATATATGACAAAGTCTGTAGTGTCTTAGGGGTAGACACAGCACTGCCCTCTTAGCACCCTAAGCCACCTGTAGGACTGACTCACTGAACTGCCAGAACATAATTCAATAGTCTCAAAAGCATGTAGCAATTTATGAAAAAAGATAGCCAGCCAAGCTTACATCACTCTCTGAATACACAAATTGAACCTGGTGCTGTTAAAAAAAAATGGAAAGCATTTTTCATTTATTTTTTATGTCAATAGAAGGATTTTAGCCAATGTGTTATTATAATCTAAAGTTCTTTCACAAAGAACATTTACTAAAAAAATTTCAATAAGTTTTCAGAAGTGTGTTTTAAAGGTTTAATCCTTGAATTAAGGAAAGCAAGTGAATTCCAGGATATTCAATATCAGACCAACAAAACAAATTGACTTTTTTTGCATCGTTGAAATGCAAGAGTGTGGTGCATAGAAATCAGTTTCAGGATGACCCTGAAGTATTTTTCACTTTCAACTGACCTAAAAAATTGAAATACTTTGGTTTTGGTTGAAATATGACATTTTATTTCCTTTGAGATTTTTTTCCTGCTCTTTAAATTAGGTTTACTAGAGCTTCCCATTAAAAAAAAAAAAAATCACTTAGAAAAAAACCCTGAGTGGCTTGTGTTGGAAGGACATAACTCAAGAAGTGTTAGGAGAACACTCTCAGGCACATGATGTAACTCTTGGGGATAGTCCTGTGCAAGGGCAGGAGCTGGGTTCAGCCACCCTTGTGAGTCCCTTCCAGCTCAGGATATTCTGAGCCTCAGGATATTGTGAATCTCTAGAGATCCATCTTGCCCAACCCCCCTTGAATATCACCAGAGACAGAAACTTCACCACCTCATTTCCTCACTGTTCTTGTCATTTTTACTGAAGATGAGACTGTTTCTAAATCTCACTAAAATCTACAGGTGGTTTTGCTGACTTGCAACTGCATCTTCTGGCAGCAAAGCTCCATATCAATTTTCATGTTTGACTTTGCTGGTCAGCTTGTGCTACCAAGTCATAAATGCCCAGGGACAACCTGCCAACCAAACTCAGTGCAAGCAACATACACACAGGTATCATCAACAGTGTGCTAGCTTATATGGACTTATCTGATGAGATATAGGCCAGTACAAGGAAGGCAGCAGGATTTTTTTTTCTCTCTCCCTCAGACTGAATTCAAACTGCTTAATGCAACAAGGAGCAAAGTAAACAGTGGTAAGGGGAGTTACCCAATATTATTTTAGCCAGAGATGATGTAAATCTGAATTCAATGCTGTATTCTGGCAGGGAGATAAGGATGAGAAGGAGAATGCACATGGCACATAGTCTCAATACTGTCTGTGCAGTTCAGGAATAGCTAGAGCATTTTATTCACGGCCTTGCACTTCCTCTGAAGAGGGTTCTTTCCCCTTCTCATTAAGCACATAGTAAATAAAAAGAAATACAAACCCCAACAATCTTCTGCCCCAGCAGAAAACAAATAATGCCAGGACTAATATTTCCTGCTACAGAGAGCAAGCTTTCTTTCCTTTTCCCATCATGATTTTGTAGTTCATGTGGGAATAGTTAGGTAAGTAACTTAAAGGGGGTGAGAAGCCCTGATACACAAAGGAGAAAAAAATCTGGAAGCATTAGGACAGATGATTGTAATTTACCTGCAGTGTAAAATAGTGGTGAGATAAGTAACCATGAGAAGCAGCAGGAGGTAGAAAATAGGCAGAGGAACTCTGCAAGGAAGAGAAAGAATGCAAAGAAATAAATTGAAAAGAAAAAGCAGCTGCCTGGGTAAAGATCCTGAGTGCTAGAAGAGCCTGCTGAACATAAAATAATTCAGTGGGGCAGGATTGCACTGTAGTGTGTGAAACCCTCAATCTAAGATCAGAGCCAGTGTCCTTTGGGTACAAAAGCAACTGAATCACTAACAACAGAAAAGTCCACACCTTTCAAAATTATTTCTTCTAGAATCCACTGTGGCTCACAGCTCTTTCTCAATCCTCAGTTACTTCTGTACAATTAAGATGGTGTGCATGGATAAAGATGAATCTGTTTGTCACATATCTTTCTCTGGAATATTCATTGCTCCCAGGACTTAACCCATACACCCCATTTACAAGATGAAACACCTCCTCTCATTTCTTTTTTCAATAAATATCATGAAAATATATTAGATTGCTGGGATTTATACAGAGATATTTGGCAGGATTTTCAGGTCTATCGAAGAAATTGAATATGTGGTTCTTCTACACAGAGAGAATTATCTGAATAAATAATGTATTAGGAGAATTTTACTTCCTATGTCTGATTCATTCTCAGATAAGCATGTATACATTTGCACTGGTGTCAGTCATGTTGCAGAACACATAAACAGAAGCAAATGTGTTCTTAGTTTCTTTAATATTCAGGGTAAAAAACTGACCAGTAACATTGATATAGTAAAACAAACCAAAAAACCCACCTCTTCAGATATAGGAAGGGAGTAATTTATTTTCTTTGTTTCAGTTTTCATTATGTTTGGTCTTATCTTGTAAAATTTAACACAGGAAATACATAAAACCAGCTATAAAGCCTTTATCAATTGCATCTCACACAGCACTGTGAGGTATTTTCCAATAGGTCCTAATTATGGAAAGCCACCACCAGAAGCAGCAGGTTCAGAAGAGCAATTGGGTTACCAGTAGTTTTGGACATACATCTGTCGACCAGGCCACTTGTCTGCACACATGGACACGGTCATAACACTCACAAACCTGTTTGGACAGACAGCTGATGTGTGCATAGAAGCAGGCTTGACATGCACTTGTCTCCAGAAGATGAAACAGAGGTGATTATCTGTATAACTCCAAAGGAGAACTTCATGATACTCCATGAATTCTCTCACTTGCTGGTGCATGGAAATAAAACCTTTTGTTACTGGTATCACAGGGAAGTGTTCAGTCTCACAAGGAAGACATACTGTCCATCACACTGGATCTACTGTGAAGTCAATGACAACTGACCGCTCATAGTTTGAGAGGAAAAAACAAAAAATTTGCGGTTGAGGAGACTGTTCCTGTTCCAAAAGAAAAGGGAGCAAAAGCAACTTAATTGTAGTACAGATGAAAATGGTGGGAGATGCTTTGCTTCTTCAAAAGCCATCTCAAACCTTTGAAAAGTATGTACAGTTTTCCATATAAATTTAGTGATATAAGCATGCAACATTCAACTTACACTGAATTCTTCTTCTCTACTTCATCTAAAAGATATGTCATACAATTAATGTAATAACTCACTTTTGTTCAGTGAAAGACATCTCTCTCGAGCCTTTTTTAATTTTTCAGTTACAAGAGACATAAGATATTTATGCCTTAGATCTGTAAGAAAGCTAAGTGTGGAAGTGAGAGTGGTTGTAAAAACTATCACTTACTACTCAGGAGCAAAAAGCAATTTTTTTGTTGGATGACATAGTAATACTTCTTATGTGTATCAATGATTGCTTCAAAGAACAAAGGAATCCTTTATTCCCCATATCCTCTTGGTTAGATCATAGTGTGAATAACTGGATTAAATTGCAGATTCAGATTTGACAACACAAAGTTTTGAATGAGTAAAGATAGCAAAGCACTAGACAGATCTTTAGACTGTGAGACTACCTTCAGATTTCCTGAACAAAAATGCCTTTGTTTTCACAGAATATGCTGAGTTGGAAGCAACTCACAAAGATTGATGAGTGCAATTCCTGGCTCTCCAAGGGACTAACCCCAAGAATCACACCATGTGCTTGAGAGCATTGTCCAAGTGCTTCTGGAATTCTGTCAGCCTTGGTGCTGTGACCATTTCTCTGGGGAGGCTGTTCCAGTGCCCAAGCACCCTCTGGGTGAAGAATGTTTTTTCTGATATCCAACCTAAAGCTCCCCTGACACAACTTCAGGCCCTTCCCTCAGGTCCTGTCACTGGTCATCACAGAGAATGCAGCAAAAGAGAGTAGCCAACAACAGCACGCAAGCATGCAGGTGCTCTGCCAGGCTTCATCTGCATTGCTCAAATATCTACAGTCCACAACACCTGAGCAAAATGTGTTGGCAGAAAAATTGAGAGGTAGCTGGAAAACCTTGAACACAGACTAGCCCAAATCTCAATGTTTCAGAAGCCAAGAGAGCTTTGAGTGAGTAACTCACCAGCCAAGACTCATCTGTCTTGTCCTGGTAGTCCGCTGAGAAGACTGAGACAAAGCCAAACAGAACTGAACAGAAAATTAGATCTCCAACTCTAGATCTGCTCATGCAGCATTAAGACAAAGCCCAAACATCTGCCTGCACCTTCCATACAACAATCATGAATGCTTACAACTGCAAAAAAAGTCAAAAGCTAGAGCTCCAAAATTTATTTGAATTTCAATTGCAGACAAAACTTATCCAGGTATTCACTGATTGATTTTCTATTCGTTTTGCAATCGGAAAGATGAACTGTATTCCATCTACCTGCTGCAGCACTGGCTCACAAAAACAGTGGCAGTCAAATGCAGGCCACTACAAGTGACAGAACCCTAGATGGAATAAACTTCAGTCCTTACTGCATATGCCAAAGATGCCATAGATTTGTTACAGGTACCTTATACTGAGCATGCAACAGAAAAAGCATTCAGATGTCAAATGTCTGGTTTTATCATATTCTGTATTTTCTTGTACTGTAAAAGGTTTTGTTATGTCTCAACAAAGTAGGACTGTCCTGGGTTAAAGCAACAGAGATAAATAGCAGTATCTTGCAGAGGCTGTTTGCCAAGAAAGGCCTAAATACACCCCAAAAAATGAAAACAAACAAAACTAGAAACAAAACAAACAACACAACAACCCCCCCCACTCCAAAATACTCAACAAAAACCCCAAGAGACACGGGTTCTCTACCTGCAAGCTTTTGAGCAAATCTTTGATGTTCAGCTTTCTCTTCTCACATCTGTGAAATAACAAGAATTATCTGACTATACCAAAGGAATGATCATGAGATTTAGCCATAGACTGAAAAACACACTAGATGTGTTGTATACCACATTCATAAAACTAGAATTATTAAACTGATAAAATAACAAAGCATTTAGCATCATAATAATTGAGCTTCAAATTAAAAAAAATAAAAATCACACAGTGGAATATTCTCTTTCAAAACAACTCCCATCACAAGTTCACTTGCATATCTCAAAGCAAGACCTCAACCTTTCTTACATTCAATACACATTCTGAGGAAGTCATACAGAAGAGAAAGAACCAGTATTTCCTTTTCTCCTGGGGGAGCTCAAGTTGTAGGATTTCAAAATACTGCTGGAGGAGCCACTAGACGATTTCTGGTGCGGGTTTCCCAGAACAGTACTTTAAACAAGACCTTGGGCAACACCTCCTCTTTCAAGGGAAACAATAGAAATACTCCAATGCCTACAGGTGTGCTCCACCACTTTAAGGAAAACTGTACTTTTGCTCAGAAATGTCTTTTCGTTTTTCTACTCAGAAAAAAAATGTAAAACAGTACCAACAGGAGAATACAAGAAAATGCTGCCATCTTCAATAAAATTTCTCTGCAGCAGCTAGGGCATACCTGTTTTGGGCACAGAAGTTTTGAAGCTCAGCCAAACTGAAACCCACCCACCCCACCTACCCACTTTTAGTCATCACAAACCTGCAGCTAAATAGCTGCCAGCGTGACAACAGACCAGATGGAGCTTTTGAGCCAGAAACTCCTATGATGTAATGGTTTGCCACTGATAACACATGGAAAACTCCCATATTCTGCCATTACTCCTGCATTCCTATCAGAAGAGGGAGAATAATATCATTATAATAAAGGAGTCACCAATAGGAACCTGGGGATAAATTTCAGTGGGCCAGCACTGATTGGGACTGTTCCCTCACATACAATTACAAGAATTTAGTATAAACTACCAGAAGAAAATTATGAGAACTTGCAGGTCTGCTAAGAAATTCCAGTCTTGCTTAGAACATTGTTTTGTCCATACAGAGCAATCATCATTATCTCTGTTTACTGATCATGAGGAAATGCAGTGCCTGAAGAGCAGCTGTCTCTCAATTTGTAGTTTTCATGCTCTCTGTGTGAAGGATTCTATTGTTCAAACACATTTACATTTGAAAACACACAACATATGGTAGGAATGACATTTAACAGAATGCTTGCTTTGCTTGTGACCATGCAAGCCAGGCTGACTGTCATCATTCCTGCACAACCAACCTGCCTTCAGCTCAATAAACCACAAAATAAGAGGCCAGTTTAGAGACAACAGGAAAGGAAATTGAACCCGTGGCAGTGAGGAGAGAAGAGACCTAGGGCAGTAAGGCTGTCCCTTGCTGACAGAGCTAGAGTCTTTCAGAGTAGCAGAGTGTGAGCAACAGGATGGAAACAGAAAACGGCTGGGTGCCACAGGAGCCTGACTTGGGACTGGGTATTCGCTGCTTGACCCTAGAAGGGAGGGGACCTGCAGTCACTACAGAAGGGGCCCAAAAGAGACCTCCAGGAACACCAAAGTAGCATCAGGTGAGACCCCCAACTCAGTCAGGACTGCAGACCTCATATCTGGACCCCCTAAGCCAACATGCTGGAGTCATTTCCTGGACTCATTCTCCCTCCCAGAGGACACAGAACTCATGCCCGTCATGTCTCTCACTAACATCATTTACACTGGTTCCAAGAAAATGGAATGAGCCTTCCTGTGATATAAATGACACTCCCACTACATCTGAATCTGTCAACAGCAGGTCTTAGCTCTCCACACTGATCTAGACTGAATAGCTTTTTCAAACTCTGAACAGCTATCTAAACTGAATTTCCATGGTTTTTTTTCTTCCAAGATAAAACAGGAAAATATGATTCTCGCAGAAGTAAATTAGACGAGCCACCAGGGAAGCAAAACTTAGTATACTGAGTGATTGCCTTGGCTCTGAGCAAATGTAATCTTTCCCCATCTCTTCCTTTCCTCTTTTTATTTTTTTCTGGCATTAGGCAAAAGCTTAATATCTGACCACACTATTTTGATGGGTTTTGATCTAAGTTATGTTTTGACAATATAGGATTAAAATACCTGTTATGTAAAGGAGCATGGTCCATGCATATTCATGCCTGCAAACTGTCTAGAGAATTCATTCAATTAAATACCTACCGGTTTTGACATAAGAAAGAGTACTACCATTAAATCTCTATCAAGAAAGAGTAAATCAATACAAAACTCTGTAAGAGAATCCAAGTAACCAAGATTTACTCTCTTCCAGTAATGTAATGCTTTGTTTTCCCTCTTCAAATGACAGATGCCAGACAATTTAGGGTTTTTTTTGAGACTAAGAACCCTAATTTAATTTTATGTTTAAACAGTCATTAATTGCAGATTTTTCTATTCACATGACAGAAGTTATCATGGTAAAAGGGGCCCTGAAAAAACTGAGACATAAAACATAGGCATACGGACATATTTTTAAAGATGACTACTGCTTTTTCCTGCTGATTTTTTCTAAAGGTCTTTCTTTGCTCTGTTTGCCTTCCTACACAAGTCATCAATTTTTATCTGGTTTTACGTTACCACATCCTAAAACATTCTGTGAAACCTCTGAATGTCTGGTTCTTCCTAAAGCCATTCAGATTTTCAAGCAGAGAGAGGATACTCAAGGAAGGATATATTACCAGCACAACGTGTCACTTAAAAACTGTAGGCAAGTTGGTGATATCTTCTTACTCACTATCACTTAACAGGAAAAGTGAGAAGACATACATTAAACCTTCATGCTTGCTGATTTTTAAGTATTCAGCCATGTGCCTCTACTCCACTGCAGCTAGTACAACCTGTGACTCCTAAATAAAAACACTTTGAACTTCCATCTCCCTCTGGAAACACACTCCCCAGAGCTTTCTGCTTGTCCTGCTGTGAGGATGGTAAACTCTTCCAAGGGTCAGCATTTCAAAGTTTCCAGTTTGGCAGATCACATTGCTCTGTTCCCATCACAAAACCCACACTATATACACTGTTAGTCTATACCTGTGCAGTAGGACAGACATTTTCCTGAAGTGCCTTTTATGAGCTCCAAATCATACCTTTGAAAACACTGGTAGCCAGAAGTAAACCATGAGGATAGTCCTGACAGAGGATGAATAGCCAAGGAGCAATAGGTTGACCCTAACTACTGCAAGACCATTCTTTGGCAAGTGACATCCATGTTATTTTGCAGGTGTGTAACTATTGGCTCATGCTTTCTTCTTGCACTTCACTACCATTATAATATTTTTAAAATATGTCTGCTTCTGTATTTTAAGAGTGGGGAAACTAGTAGTGCTAAGAGACTTGGGCATGACTCTACTACTGCTTTGAAGGAAAATGCTATGTGTTTAAGAGGCAGAAAGACAATCTGATAGCTGTCCATAATTAAACTTTTTCAACCCTGAGTTGTGACAGGTAACAGATACACATATGATACCTATGCTCAGCTCATTTCCTTTAGACTTAACTTTCACCAAATGCAAGAAACCTGACCGCAGGACTTGCGGTAACAGTGATTGTATTTGTCCCTGGAGGGGAAAGAGGGCAAGGCATGGGAAAAACAACACCCATTTTTCAAAACTCTTTCTAGGGGCTTTCAACCTCAATATACTATTCAACAAGAGAGTCTTCTCTTCATTCCAGGAGGTGCAGAAAGGGGAATCTTGGGGGATTACTGCAGTTAGGGGAATCTGTCAGGCAAAAAGCAAGTATTAAAAAATGGTGTTTGAGTAACAAACATAAAAGTTGTTTCTGAGGTACTTTGTCACAAAAAAAATAAAGATTATATTTTCATTCCATACATTCCCCATCTGTTGTAAATACAGTATAACTAATGGGATTTGGGAGGCAATTTTATTCCATTGTATCAGAATAAGACATTTTAAGTCCAGTACCCACTCCTTTATCTGCCTCTATGCACATTCCACAATCTGATTCTATCTGTGCTCTTTCAATTGAATCATAAGTAGTATTTCCACATCCCCAACAGTGCTTTTGTTCCTAAAACAGACAGTTCCAAGCATTTGATAAAAAAAGAAATCAAATCCTTGCTACTTTTTTATTCACGCACACCAATGTCTATAAAATGAGTTCTGGGAACTACCACACTGACATTCAGACTATCCTGGGTCCTTGAGTCTTTGACTATATTGCTGGAGTGCCAACAGCCACCCACCCTCACACCTGCTTGCAGGGCAAACAAGCCCCTGTAATTGGACATTACCAGGTGAAAGGTTTGCCCCCTCCCCTCTAACCACCCCTCACACCACCTATGCAGGGAAATTAAGAGGAGGATTTGCCGGAAAAGACTCATCTTGAGGGGCAACACATTTGCAGTGAAGGGTTCCACTTTTTTGTGAAGCAGCTTTGTCACTGTTTCCAAGTTCTTCAAAAGCAGCTCAATGCTTGACAGTTATGTATCAACAGCCCTGAGGATTTTTCCCATCCACTATTTTGGGAGAAACATGTCTTCCTCATACTGTAAGGAACAGACACAAGGATCTAAAATGTTACATACTAAACAGACGTACCACCCTACTGCAGGGCAGACACATTCAAACCAGCAAAGAGAGTTGCAAGCATTGGCTTACCATAATTTTTCCTTCATTTGGCTAGAATACAGCCGTTCTGCTAATTGATACTCCTACCACAGCATCAAACAAACAAATCGGATAAAACACAGTTTGCCAGTATTTTGTCACATTCTGGGTTTCCTGGCAATAGTTACTGTCTGTATATCCTGGGGCACCAACAGATGTAAGGTCTGATAAAAGCTGCTTCCCCAGTTTAACGTTCAAGAAAAATGCAGGCTTTATTCTGAAATGTATGCACACACAGCAGATTAAAAAAAGACCACAATTAACCCTCTGCCCCTGGCACACACTGGATTTTTAGATTCTGAACAGATTTTTAAGCTTCTCCAGCCCAGTCCCCATCTCTCACAGTCTACATGACCCTAGAAGAGGGGCTGAAAGTGTCATTTTTTTCTGGAAAAGAGGCCAGAAGAATCCATCCATTCCTTATCTTCTCAAGAAAATAACAAGGGAAGAAATTTAGCTCAGGTGGACCCAGATAGCTGGTGCTTAATCAATCAGTACCCAAAGATGCTGTCATTGAGCACTACTCCAAAGTAAGCCACACTTGGCAGACACAAGGACTCTTCAAACACTGAAGAATATCTGAATAGGCTACAAACAGCACCAGATAAGGTTTCTTTAAAAATGGTTCATTGAAAGTGACGAAGTTTATAAAATTCCACCAAATAGGAACAGTAGTCCACAAAACTTGGACAAGTTTGCTGGTCACCATACAAAGTCAGGACAAAACCCAGACCCAAACTACTCTATAGTTTGATGCTTGATTTCCTCAAGAACACCTGGAGATGGTGAGCATTGAAGATAAGCATCCAACAGTGTTTATTTCTCCTAACAAGGTCAGATCCTGATATCTCTTGTGAAGGAAGGAGTCAGTCTACTTGCACCAACTTAATTACTTTCTCCAGAAAGACTGATCTATTCTGCGTCTGGAGCCAACATGTATTTTTTACTCTCAATCTTTCTGATTAAAATAGCATTCTCTTATGTATATGCACTAAGTGGTAGACATGTAAGTTTTTAAGTAACACAACACTGAGAAAAAACTCAGTTGGAAAGTAAAACAACTGAAGGCTAACTTGATACCTCCATTTGGTCAACAGCTATTCTGCTTAAAACACAGCTTTGATACTGTCACAGCTCTCTTCTCACACAGATCTTGATCCAAGTAATTTGCATTTCTTTTTACCATAGAATATCAGGGGTTTCAACTTCGCTACATACATTCTCAATTGTGACACTAGGGCAGTCAGGGTTCATCACTGCAGATAAAATCTAGAAGGCTCCATGAAAAAGTTAGGATTTGGACACTTGATGATTCTTCATACATGCTGACCTTAGGTTCTATTACAGAGCCATTACTGTTGACCTATGGAAGTGCAAAAGACTCCAGCTTCACCAGATGGTGTTTTTAGCCCACTTGGGCCATGAAACTAAAGAGGGTGAGAGACAGGTGTGATGTATCAACCTGATGTCCAGGACTTACACAAAATTAATCTGAAATACTTTTCAATCCTCTGTTCTCAGATTTTCTCTGCTTCCCAGCTCCCAGGGATTCATCTCTTATTGTATGCTGTGAACATAACTGCAGCGAGCCATTTCATTATAACAAGCTCATTTTGTAACCAACCACAACAGTAGCAGCTGTTCATTCCAGAACCAGCACAGACGTGCTGCACCCAAGTGGCACACTGAGCACTGGTACTTTAGCTACCCAAATCAAAGGCAATAATAACAAAAGTATGTGTTGGGGAGATGCCAGAAAGGGCCTCACCTGATTCTGAGTGGTCCAGAATTGCAACAAACCTTATTGTCCATGACTGAAACAATAAACAAGATTTTTGGAGGGCATAATTTCAAATTAAGGTACAATGTAAAAAAATATGAAGTCTGTCCAAACTAGAACAGAAGAGTCCATAAAATACCATAGAAAACACAGGGACTGAAAAATAATTTGGAGAGTGCCTTCCATATACTCAATACTAGCCACTGCAATATACCTTAGCTACCCTAGAAGTCCAGCAAGGAAGCTGAAAGAACTTTTTGATGACTGTTACAAAAGAGGCACTCAGGAATGATGAGGCCACAGGCAAGAAGCTCAGTGCATTCTTTTGGCCAGTTGCTAGTACAGAAGGTATTGGACAGAGCCCACACCTTATGAATTCATAGCAGCAGATAGCTCAGAGAAGCTGTATCAGTTTAAAACAAGGACACAAGCAGCATTAGAACAAACAGACAAATTGGAGGTCATGGCATCACCAGGATTGGATGGCATTCACCTGAGACCTCTGAGGAAACTCAAGTGTGGAAGTGCAGATCTTCTGGCTAAGGTTTGTAGATGATAAACACAAAAAGCTGCTTTGCTACAAGACTGTCAAAGGAGTCCATAAAGGGCTCTAAAGAGCATTGTGAGGACAACTGAAGAGTAATTTGCAAAAAGAGTATGTCTCGATATAAAGGCTCTTTCATAAATGATTCTATGAGCCTTTGAGCCTTTTCTTATTCTTCATCCTGAAATCACTTTTCAGGATGAAGAATAAGAAGTGGAATCTTTGGGAAATCAGAGTTGAGACTTTTTCTACTCCATATCTTCACCAATGACCTGGAGAGAGGAATGAACAGCTAAACCTCAGTTTGAGAATGCTACTAAACACTCGCAAGCAGTTGAATGCTATGCTGAAGGAAAAGAACTTCAAAAGGAGTTCAGGGAACCAACTGAGCAGACAAAAAGCCTGACAGGAGAGAAAACTGTAGTGAAAAGATGGCATGAGATTTTGTTCTTCTACAGTATGGCATTCCTGTATGCTCTCTTCTTGTGTACTGCATACATCTCAAGGATGTAGTTGAGTTGGAAACAGAATCACAGAAGGAACATCAGAAGGAACCTCTATATCATCAAGTACAACTCTACTGCTCAAGCTAGCTCAGCTAGAGGAGGTTGTCCAGGACTGCCACAGTTAAGTTGAGACAGACAGGGCTGGTATCACCACCAGTCCTTTATTCACAAACTCTACATGCCTTTTTTACAGACCTTTCTTTCATGCAACTCTGATTCCTTCCTTCACAGACCTCTCTCTGATAACTCTGACTCCTTCTCTTACAGAGAGTTCCACATAGCTCTGACTCCTTCTTTCATTCTGCATGACTGGCTAACCCCAAGCTGTCCCTTTCCCAGCCACCTCACCCTGACTGTCCCTCACACAACATCTTCTCACCATATCTGTCCCTTCCACGAGCGCACATCCCTTACCTGCTCACAGCACAGCCAGCAGCCTCCCGCTCATACTCCAGCAGCCTCTGGGTCTCCAGCTCCAACTGCCTGGAGCTATGGCTAGCTAAGCCACGCCTAACTAAGCCACGCCTTTATATACCCCAACTGATTGGCCAGACACAGGTGTTTCCACTCTTTGGTAATCAGTACAGCTGCAAGTCATTGGGGAAGATTCCCTCCTGCACTGTCCTTGCAGCCCAGCCCCCCACACAGGACCGTGTCTGGCTGGGTTTTAAATGTCTCCACAAATGGAAACACCACAAATTCTCTGGGCAACCTGTACCAATTTTCACCACCCTCACGGCAAAAAAATTATTTTCTTGCATCAGATAGGATCTCACCTGTATTAATATATACCTGCTGCCTCTCAGCAATTAAACAATCAATGAGGGCATCCAGAGGATAAGTGCTTTACACAGAGTACCTACAGGCTGAGAGTAAAAAGAAAATGGGGACTAGTTTCCCTGAGGTTTAATGTCATGAACATGATGGATGACCTTAATGAAAAACTCCTGTTATCATCTCTGGCTACCCAAAAGACCAAACCACCATCTAAGGATATGCTTCTATAGCTGTAGCGTCAATTCTCATGTCACCTACAAACCATGGAACAATGATGACTCAAGGTGACAGCCAATTTTGTTGTTTCCCACTTGTCAAAAAAAACTTATTACCCCAACTGCCTGGTCTCTCCACTGGTTCCATACTGAATAAATAAGTAAGTAAAATATTTTGTGTCTTAGACAGTAACCCACTGGAGTAACTTCTGGCATGCCAGAGGCAGACTTTCAGGTGACTGACACCACAACTCATCCTATCCACACACAAAAAGTTTCTCCCATAGAAGCAGGGACAGGCTACCTAAACTAGTTTCTGAACTATCATTCTCTTCAAAAGCAATGAAGAGCTAAGTTAACAGAAACTCATCCAAAAAAAATAGGAAAGCAAGTCTTCAGCCAAAAGGGGAAAGTTACATTAAATAGCAATGAATTGTATTTAAAGAAAAACTTGTTAGCACTAGCATTGTGAATCTTGTAAATTTTCCACTCCTTCATTTTCAGTGCTGAAGAGAGATACTGAACTAAGCTTGTTTGCTAAATTCTCTGGATTAACATTAACTTTTCTACTTGCTTAATCAATTGCATAACCAAAGGTGTAAATACCTCTAGAACTGGGACACTTCAGTAATTCCTGTAAATCTTACTGCTTTTTATTTAGGCCAGCCTGATATTGATATTGATAGCCCTTCAGTATGAAAGCTTTACAAGTCTACAAAGCAAGTCTACACCCCAGCTGCGTCCCTCCCAAAGTCAGTGCTACCAGCCTTTGCATGCTGTAACAAAATTCTGGCTCCTCTGTGCTGCCTCCTTGCATTCAGCTACACCAGTATTGTACCATTTTGGCAGCGAGGGGCTAACAGATGGTAATTCAGCAAAGCTTTTCCATGGAGGTCATTAATAACATCAAGTTCATTTGATACTTCAGTCACATCTATCCCTTTGGAAGAGCTGCAGCAATCTATGCTTTTCCCACATGCAGGAAAAATTGAGGGACTACAAGCCAGTTCTGTGCTCTTCTAACCCTTGGTTCTTTTGAAACAGAAGCTTCCTGATAAGTGAATTCTTGGACTTGCCTTCACATATTATCACTTGATCAAAGATCCCAAGAAATATTATCAGAGCAAGAACAAAATGGCAGAATACTTAGGCTGGACCCATATAGTCTTTATAATTGCACGATCTTTTCTAGTAAAATGTAAGAGTGTTACAGATTAAAATGAAACATATTAGAGCTTCTACAACTCAAATTTTGTAGAAGTTTGTACTTAGTCACCAACTTCAGCCTCTCTTTTCTGCTCCTGGAATTTCTCACTATTTGCTAACTCTAGCTACAAATCAGCACTAGTTAGGATTTCATACCAGGAAAACAAACTGAGATTTAGGCCTATGTATTTCCTTTAAATGGTCATGAACTTGTCTCCTGAGTACTTCACATGTGACACCCAGGGCCAATCACCAAGTTTTAAAGCACTGAATAGTACAGGTCTATTGCTCTTAAATAATTAACAAAAAAAAAAACCCTGCTCAGATTTTATGGATAGGTATTCAAGAAGGAATTTGTGATCTGTCCGAGACCACACAGAAGTCTGTTGTGGAATTGGAAATACAACCCATCTTTCAGATTCCTGTACCAATATTATAACTGAAGAATTCTTCCTTCCGAAAAATCTTCCCTCTTTCACAGAGCTCTCTTTTTTTTTTCCTTTTTTTTTTTTTAGTTTTTTGTTTTTGACAAGATATTTCCCTTAAGAATGAAGAAACTTTCCTGACAAAGCTCCTTTACAAAAACCTCTTAACTGCTGACAGTAAGCTTAAATGAACTTGCGTTTTCCAAACCAATCTGCTTCCAGCATAAAACAGCTCCACTGTCAAATATGCTCCGCTGCCAGTTTATAACAATACTTATCACATTGCCATTTATCTGAAAAAATTCAAAGAGCTTCAGCCCAGTCAAGTAAAGAGACATCTTGAACACAGAAAATGAAGAATTACTTGATGAGCTTGAAAACGCACAGTTGGCTTGGAGAACTTGTATTTTTCTCCCTTCATTTTGACAGGCACATAGTTTTTCATGAAGGCTTTCACCCAACAGCCTTGACCCTGCAAGACAAGTGCTGCCTCTCCAATCTAGCAGTTGTTGTACCCTGACTATTATCTAAGTACACTCCACAGCAATTCAAGCCTGGAGTTATGTTTTAAGTATTTACTCAAGCTGACTCTACTCATTAGTTCCATAACTAAAGCTGCTTTTCAGTTAACACGAGAAATATAGGTCAAGAAGAAAGAAAATACACTCCTTGTGTATTCTCTTATGTTTTGGGCCACTCAGAACTAAATTTGGTCTTGTGTCAATTCCATTCTGATGGTAGCCCAGGACCCTCTGAGCAGATTACAATTTTTCTCCTGAAGGCTTCCTACCTCACTCTTGTTCAGATCCACCAGGTCAGAGGGTAAAGTGAAGCAGCCATGCTGCTCTGTCAGCTTGCTTGTCTTTTCCTGTTGGCCTGCTCTGGACTTTCCAGGCAAGGTCAACCTTTTTATTCTCTCTCTCAGTTACTTTTGTACACTTATCACCTCTATTCTTTTGTTCTCCTTGAGAAATGTGCATTTCCTCCTACATTCCTCTCACTGAAAACAGAAGGCAAACCAGAATTGCCCCAGTTCTACTTGGCCTTTTTTTTTTTCCTCAAAGATAGTTGCAAAATTCAGTGCTCCCCACTGTCTCTGGTTTGGTCCTTCTGTTTGAATGAACTCATCAGCCAAGCAACATAACAGAAGTATTTCAGATTAACAGGTTCACACTTATCTATCCCATTTTAAGTTGTGCACATCCAGAGTCCCCAGGGTATCACAATATTTTCTGACAACATTCCTTGACTTTCACCCACACTCATGCATAACCCTGACTTTGCACAAGAGCTCAGCCAAGCAGTGCCTTGGAGAGCCAACATCCAGTAACAGGTGACCGTACAAAACTACTCCTCTCTTTCATCTTGATCCTAAAAACAGCTACACAATTACAATCTCCATACTCAGATCTGCAACATTTCAGCACCCTTAAAACACTATTTCACAGCATGAGGTTAGTTCCATTAAAGCCCAATCATGGGCTCAAAACTCAAGATAAGCAGTAACAACAGCCTAGGGCCCTCATGGGCTGCTATATGAATGTCTCATATAGTTCTCTCATACAATGTCACTTACCTTTAAGCCAGTCCAGCAGAAATATAGTGTTAACTGTCTTCAAGATCAGTGTTATTGCAACAAGTAACACTAATTTCCATTTGGTTCTCTGTTCACAGAGACTAAGAACGGAATATAAAGAGAAAAAAAAGGGCCATTTTTCTTATTTGAGAAGACCTCTATAGGCCAGGGCTGCATGGAAGTGCAGCAGTGAGGGTGAGAGATAAAGATCAATCAATCTACTACACGAAGGTACTAAAAATACTGTGATGAGAAGAATGAGGAGGAAGAGGATGAAAGTTCCTATTGCCCTTAGTGCAGAGCAGTTAAGCAGCAGCACGGTGAATGTTGGCAGCCATTGGGCTTCCCAGACAAGAGAACAAACTGTCCAGGCACTGCCAAAAGTATGTCACTCCCCCATCCTCTTTGCAGGTTAAAAAAAAAAAATCAACAGTGGCTTGCAAGACACCGAGGTCACAAAAGATCCTGAGACATGACTTTACAGCGGCTGGGACATTCCAGCTGAACCAGAAACATTGATTGTGGCAGCTGCTTCCTGCAACATAGTACTTCCCCTTTCCTCTGGTCCCAAATTGATTTGGGTTTTTTTCTAGCCAATTCACCCAAAGGCCAAGAATCCACTGACATGTTTGTAAGAGTTTAAGGTCTGCCTCTTCTGTCAGGTCTTTTCTGAGAGAGAAGAAATGAGGCAAAACAAATGAGTTCAACTTAGTCTCATCAAGTGTTAATCAGTGCTTATGTAAATGTTAGAGGGAAAACATTTCAAGAACTAATTTCTCAATACACTTTCAAACATCTTCAAAATATATTCCTTTTAGTGGTAGCTACTAAAATAAGCATTCAATTTTATTCCTATTTAAGCAGCTCTTAAGGGCACGAATACACCTAATTAAGCTTTCTGATATTCATAGAGTTTGCTTTGCCACCACAAAGGCAAAAATTATCTAGAAAAAATTCAAAATATTCCTCCTCCAGATTGTCTCATACTGGGGGGCTATGAGGTATTCCTCTCTACAACTGGGAATATCATCAGGACAAATACAATACTTTGCAGTAGCTCTCCCAACAGAAACTATCAGGAAGTAGACTATCATTTCTGCTTGACTGCTGTAGAGAAGCAAGGAAAACAGAATGCAGTTTACAACCTATTCAAACTGCATCCATTTATTACAAAATGGAATTTAACCCCAGGGAACCAGGGGAAGCCAGAAGTGCCTCAGAAAGAAGGATAATGGATCGACCCATAAGACAGAGTTTCACCTGGCTTCCAGACACATCCATGGGGTATGACTGATTCCAAGCTGTTCCTTCTCAGAAATACACATGATATAACGAGAACACAAAGAAGGGAATAATATCAAATGCCTAAACACCCTTCCAAAATGTTAGAGCATTCCAGGGGGTTTTGGGGTTTTTTGTTTGTTTGTTTCAATTTTGTTGTTGTTTGTTTGTTTGTTTTGTTGTTGTTTGTGGTTTTTGTCACATGCATCAAATCCATTCAAAGAACTCTTGGCTAAAAAGTTCATTTAACTCTAAAACCTACAGTTCTCCCAGGTTAGTCTGTTCCTTCCTTCCTTCCCAGCATATCAGAGAGACCACTCTTGTCATCATGACAGAGCCACACATTGTTTAAACACATATTTATGGCAAGAAGCAGGCTCTCTCTTGGCTGGCACAGTGAACTATGAAACAATTACTGGGAAGTGATAAAATGCTATCCAAATAATGGTCTATTGGTGCTACAGCTGTATTTGTCATTTCAGAGTATCTGAACAACCCCAGCAGGTTTCAAAGATAGCTGCTCAATGAAAAAGGGTTTGGTATCTGGAAAAGACAACCTGTACTTTTGGTTCTTCAGCATTGACGCTAATTTTTGCTTCAAACAGCACATAAAGTAAAACAGACACAGGGAAAATGAAGGGACTCTTGTGAATTGTATCCCACAGTGCCTTATGAAATGTGGCCTGTGATGCAAGCACCAGGATCTGAGGCCACAATCTCAACTGCACCTTCTGGGGCTACAAGCAACACGATCCAAAGGCCACCTCCTCAGTAACAGTACAGGACTCTCAGGGCCTGAAAAGAAGGGCTTCTAAAACTGTGGTGCTGCACATAGACTGACCCCCAGTGTCCTCAGTTCCACAATCAAACATCCTTTGTTATACTACAAAATAAACCCTGAGTATAAAAACCTTAGATGCTTTTGGGGGAGCTGATAATTTAAAAAAATTACAGAGCTGGTCAAATATCCAGGCAAGGGTCAACATAATGTTTCAGTCTCCCAGTGATCTTACAACCACACAAGCACTCCTGAACAGCTCCTGGGCACAGCTGTGCCCCAGGGCATAACATCAGAACAAGCCCTGAGAAAGGGCTTCATAGGCAATGGAGGTGACTAATTATGCTTTCTGGTTTTAGGGTAGCTTTTCTATGCCAGGTTAGCAATATCTAGCAATATATCCGTGCTAATCTATGTTAGGTTAGCAATTACCAACCACACAGGGAACACAAGGGATACCTACAGAACTGGAAGTATTTTTAGTCCTCTTTCCAAAAGCTGTTATGAATGCTTTCTACATTCTCTGAAACACACTTCTCACAGCAATAAGAAAACTATCATAAAACCATAGGATAAAATACCTTAGCCTTATGGGCTGAATTACATTTTGAGCAGGTTGGGGTTTTTTGAGAAAGAGAAACAACATTGAGTCAAACCAAAGTTATACTGCAGTGTCTATAATGAGATTTCCTTTGCTATCAGAAGCAAAGGTCATCATGTTGATATTCCATGAAAGTCTGTAGCTTTCAAGGCATTTTGAATAATGTAAGAATATGTCTGCATTTGCAGAAGTCTCCTCAAAATACCTAATGATATTGTCAGCATGAGGAAGTTAGTCAACATTTCCAACATCTACGCAAAGGTCAAAGCAAATAAAATAACTTGGAGTGCTGAGCCCAAGGGCATTCTCTAAAATACAGTTTAAACACAATCCATCAATACGTACTTTTTCTTTTCTATTACCCACATAATCACCAGCCCTGTTTCACCATAAATCTGTTGTTCAGAAGTGTTCAAAAAATGTCACAGTATTGGTCATCTATGTCAATTGCTCAAGAGTGATTTATTAAAATGTTTGGCTAAGCAGGTCACCATCCCAATGGCACATAATAAATCAGGGAGCACTTGACAATATTGCTGTCACAACAGGTGTGACTGACAGTGCAGCCAACTATTAAAATTGCCAGGGACTTCCATGAGAACTCCCTATTTTCAGTTACTTGCAGCTTTGACAAACTGTTCAAGCTGAAGTTTTCCATGCCAGAGTCCAGCATTTTTATTTTATTTAACGGAAATTTTAGCCAAAACAGCTCACCTCTTGTGAATGCAGGATACAGTATGCTTTATTTCTGTTAAGAAAAAACAAGTGTACAGTTTGCTGGAAGTTCCAGCACTCTGATGCTCTCAAGATGCCATCTTATCTTGACATTCAATAAGGATGGTCTGTATTTATGGCTGTGATCCCAGCTACCCAAACATCACCTTAGATAAGGTCAAGTTGACAGGTAGAGAAAAAAAAAAAGTTTCCACTACAGTTTGTTAGGAGTTACAAGCACCATAATAGTACCATCTGCATCCCAGGTGTGCCTGCTGATCGAGCAGTTCTGTTGCCTTACAGGTATAGTTCCCAGCTGCTTTGGGCCAGCCTGAGCCAAGGGACTGATTAAATACTGAGCCTGGAAGAGGGAAGCTTCTTCTGTCAGATTTTAAAGAAACAGAGCTATTAAAAGAGAGAAAGCAAGAAGGAGGTGTGAAATGTTGCCGGCAGAATCCCCCATCAGAGGGATCTGCAGGCTAGAAAGACATTGACCCAGGACTTTTGAAGGTGACCTTGCAAGGAGGCTCAGAAGCCATTGAGGACTTTAAGGAACCATTTTTTGCTGGCACTTGTGAAGTAAGCTCATCAGGGTTGCAGATGCATGATTTAGAGATTAAGTTTTTGATATAAATTCAAACAGAAATTTGATTTGCTGGCCCCTCTGCACAGGGATCAGCATCATCTGCTCCCTCTACTTCACATCCAGAATAACAAAGGATTCACAAGCAACACCTTTATGGAATATGCAGTTATTGATTAAAATAAAATCATAGAGAATCCTTCAGAAAGCTGAGGTATTAAATCAGAAAGTGAGAAGGAAAATGTGCACTTAATAATCTACAATTAAAACAGAAAGTGCATTTAGACTGACCACTTTAGCAATCCTAGACATATCAATCCCAAAGCACCTGGACAAACTGACAATCAGCTACAGTCTAAGATAGGCAGTGTACTAATTCACTAGTTCAGCCCTCAGAAAAAAACCTCTGAAAAATAAAGTCTATACTCAACCAGATCTATCATTGCAGAGGAAGAAACATCTCCCAGAGCTTGGAAGTTTGTTCCGAAAGTGCCTCAGTCTCTGCTAATGGGAGCAGTAAAAGCCCATTAGTAACACTGCTCAAATACACGTAGGCAGCTCCAAACTGCACTGACATGACAGCTGCCTTCCCACAACAACCACCCAGCTATGAGGCGTGATGAAGCCCCCAGACACTTCTCAAAAATCCTGAGAGGAACCAACTGCATTCTCCAGAAAAAGCTATTACCTCTGTGTTTAAAAATATTAATTAGAACAGTCTTAACCCAATGCTGAATAGCCTTGAAGAACTTGCATATGGACTCCTCACAAGGATCCAGTGATCTGTGGCAGATCTCAGACTCATGCCTGAGGATGGACTTCTGCAATGCTACAGTGCAACTGCAGCACTGCAGTTCTCTCATGCTTCTAGAGCGGGTTGCAAAAGCCTTCATTGCCCACAGGCAAAACATTTCATAACTGCAGAAACATCACTTGAAATACATAGGAAGAAAATATTCTATTACACTTAAGGGACATATAGAACAAACTTGTAACAAACCAGTTTAAACAACCTGTCAAATATTAAGAGGCTGAGGAGCTGCTAAAATTTAGAAAATCATTTTGAAAGTACATTCAACATCAACAGAAATGCACAGATTCCAAAAATCACAGTAAAGAAAGAATCTTCAGAGTACCTCTCATGATACCAGCTCTCAAACTTGTTTTAAATTAGGATTTTGAACAAAAAACCTCCCTCTTTCCTTCTTGTTACAGAAAAGAGTGAACCCATGTTTTGTGCATTCTAGGCACTGGTATGCAATTTCATGGAATGAGAATTTCATCTGCACTGAAAATGAAAAGACTGACTTGTGTTGTACTTGCAGTGATGTATTTCTAAGCGTCAGACGACAACCTATTGATAGTCAGGTATCAAATAAAGAGAGACACAGTTAAACAAACAAACATCTCAAATCTCAGGTACTTACTAAAACCACATTTCAACACCCTAGAAACCTGTGGATTTACCTTCATTTTTCTGTCCTAAGTGTAACCAAATATAGTCTTGACTTTTTCCTCTAGTCACAAAGTCAAGCCAAAAGTTCAGTTGCCAATTTTTTGGCAATCAATCCAATCCTGATACCATGCCCTTCTGTGGAATCCAGTCAGTCAATCTGTACAACGCAGGGTACATTATCAGGCTTCTGTGAATCAAAATACTAAGCCACTTCAGTTCTCTTATTTGGTCAGGTTATACTTACCTAAAACTACAAATTATCAAAATTCATTTCATGCTTGCTACACTCTATTCGAAATAGCCTCTCTCTGCATATATGTCCAGGAATCTGTCATTAAAATATCGTGGTTGTTAGGAGTCAGACACAACATGTTAACGAAAAACTGTGTGAAAAGATAACACTGTGAACAAGCCCCATTTCACACTACACTAGAAGGGGCATATTAATCAAGTTCCAGATAGGATTTAAACTGAAAAAGTAATTGCAGGCACTTATCAGCATTGCTCACACCCTTCCTCCTTCTCCTCTCCTCTCGTGTTAGATTAGAAGTTGCAGAGAACACGTCATGGCAGAGCATAGAAAACAGGACAAGAACTCAGGACTAATTGCAGCATTTTGGTCAGCGCTCCTGTTCCAACCAGAGCTCACCAGAGGTGGCCATGCAGCTCTTGTTCACTGAACCAGGAAGATAATGAACTTCCATTCTCAGCGTTTCCTAACCCACACTGGCCTTTAGAAGGAACATTGCTACCTGCCAGAGCCTTCCTTTCTAGCATGGGTTGCCTGCACAACTAAAAAATTCACATGAATCAAAAGGGATTTGCTTAAGGGACAATAAAACCTCTCTTTTGGGAGCTTCTCTAACATCCTCAAGGGAATAACTCTCTTCTGAAAAATAACTGATACACTTATATTAAATTATATTGTTTGATATCACACATTTACATGCACAAAGCACTAGCAATATTAAAGGCAAGAGCATGAAACACTTTTGAAGTCTTTCATTTAAGCAGAGGGACCCTGCTGCGATGATGTATACATGAAAACTGACGAGTTTTCCCTTTCTTTTCTTCAGGATCTGAGGCTGCCATCTTGACAGGGTCCTATCAACATACAAGCTCTGCTTCTGAAATGCTACACCTTGCTTTTCTATAGTGTATACACTGCCCCTTGCTCTTGTTCTTGGATAAATGTGGGTTATTTCCTTCTCTAGAGGACTCATTCTGTATCCTTTACACATGTTTCAAAGCCATTATTTCTTGTTTCACACACAGACAACCAGCACTCACCTTTCTGAAGGCATGAATGGCCATTCAGTGTACACAAGTTTTTGTCAGGTAGCCACAGAAGTAGGCTTATTTCCTACTGAATGGCAAAAATAATTCAATTTCAGAAGAAAGGCTAGTTGTTGCTAAAAATCCTGTTCGTATTTTCTTCCTTCTGTCTCAGGAGCTGATTACCCAGTATATCCAGACCTGCAAAAACATTTTGCTTTACTTTTCTTAAAATTCATGTCAAGTCATGCACTAGTATGTGAATGAAAAATATCCTTATTTGTGCTACTGATGCAAAGGATTTCTCAGGGATTTGAAGACAGGAAAACTGCATTAGCCCCTAACGTGTTTTCTTTAGAGTCACATAAGTTTTATAATCATCATCAGTAAGTTAAAATAGTAGTTAGAAATTATTAGTGCTTTTGTTTTCTTATGGATGCATTAAAACAGATGAGTTTGTAAATGTTATTTAGCATTAATATTGCTATCAGGACTGCCTAATAGTCAAAGAGATCCCACTTGATTTCAAACATTCCTGTTGGTGCTCAAATGAAAAGCTGTTTAGAAAACAATGCTTTAATTACAATAAAAAAAAGCAAATCTTTAAGGTTGAATTTCATATTTGAATATCTACCTGGAGGCCTCAACCTGTTTTCCAGTGGCTGTTGTGTTACTCACACAGTACCCAGAAACTGTTAGTGTTCAGCAAATCACCCTTTACAGTTTAATGTGTATATGAATAAGGCAATAACAAAAGATTATCTGGGTTTTTTTCTGTTTTTTTGCCATCAATCCTCCGCCTTTATTTGAATTTCAGAGATTAAGAAAGAGTCCACCATGCTATACACTGCTATGCATTGTGTAGCTGCCCCATTTTCACACAGACATGAGGAGAAAAGGCCACCTTACAACAGAGCCCAGAACTCATGCCAGTAAGATACCAGCATCATCAATGACATTTTTCTATGTGGATTACCTCTTATTACTGAGTGTTTAGGAAAGGATGGCTGCACATTGCCTTTGCTGTGCCAAGCTGCCCATGAAATTTCTCTGCAGGACCCAGTCTCTCTGCATACAAGGCTTGGAAGGTGCACCTGGCTCTCATCACGAGCTGTCTTGCACAAGCCAATACTAGTTCCTATTAGCTTTTAATTACAAGAATACTTATTCTTAGGTGGTATTGATGATCATGGGACAGACAATAACTTCTACTTGGTTTCTTTTTCTTCCTCCTTCCCATTTACCATTTCCAGCACTGTATTTCAATTTGTTTCACTGAGGAATCCATGGGGAGTGATGATCCTCTGCCCTAGTGCGTCTCCTGCAGCCTCCAAATAAACTGTACTTTTACTTACACTTCTTCTGATTGCCAAAAGAATTATTCTTGTTCTTCCCTGTCACATTCTGAGGAGGCTGTGGCTCTCCGAGATTGACACCAAGTAATTGCTCCAGTGATCTGCTACTTTAGTGACTTGGATTTCATGACTCCCATTTCTACCCCTCAGTTTTAGGAAAGCAACAGAGAACAGATATCTGAAAAGTACTATCCCTGTTTCACAGTTTTTCAATTATTTAATGTCAGGCTCCCTCCCCACTCTGCTAGAAACATGCTGCTAGGTTAGCTACAGAATACACATGAATTATTTTCAACTGGAGAGATAAACAAGGAGTGATACTACTCAGTAGGACCTTTCTCCCATGTGCAATCACAGTGTTTGGAGGCTATTCAAATGTCTGAGAGGATACTGGATTGTTTCAGATAGTGATAGACAGACTTATCTATAGTTCCAGCCAAGCATTATTTGGGGGCTTTTTTTTAAATTTATTTGTAAGAACTGAAGACATGAATATTAATTAGCCCTAAGAAACCACCAACCTCATGTATCAGGGAAAAAAGCCTAATATGGTTTTCTCAAGCATCTGGAGGGATCAGATTCTTTTCCTTATTTACTGTGTTTATCATGGCGAAGTTTTTTTGACCTGCTATAAAAGATACAAACAGTTTTTACAGAATGCCCCATGCAACAGGGCTATAAATCAACTCTTTTTGTATGTCTCTATTATGGAACAATAAAGTATGTGTTGCTTCTGAAAAAAAACCCAAAACTACAAGACAGCATTGCCCCTTAATTATCATCTCCGGCCCTGGAGTATCTTTTACCATGACTACTTTTTCCAGATTCATCCAGTAAAAGGAAAACTCTGTCCTGCTAGGATGACAAAAGTCTCACAACAAAAACACCTTTATTAAACTCCAGAGCAGAGGTAGACTACCTCCCTGTAAAAATGAAATACTGATTAAGCAAACTGTCAACAAGCTGATTACATAACAGAACAGATTACTCAAACAAGAGCAGAAAATTCTGTATTCCCGTACTTTTGCTCAGGCTTTCCCACATAGCTGTCTGCACAATACGTTCATTATAAACCCACTGAAAAACAGCAAATCTATATTAACTGAACATGAAGCCAGCACTGCAAAATTTAAAAGGTGCAAAACGAAGGCTGAAAACTTAACCCTGCTTCTTTGGACGTGCACATCACAAAGCAGAATGACCATATGAAAGCATATTAAAACACAGTCAGAGCAGTAGGCCAGTCACACGCCTCCTTTCTTGGCTCTATAGAATCACTCACTGAACAGCTCCCACTCACATCTATGGTCCTATTCAACCTGTGTGCACTCAGCAGTGAGGAACCACAGATGTCCATCAATTCCTGTAATTCTGCCATGCCTCAGTAACAACGGACAAAGAAGTTCATCTCTTCTCACTTTCTAGCTTCTCACACAGGTGTACAGACAATGTCAGTCATTTTCTTTTAGATTCTAGACTGACACACTCATTTTACCTTTGTGCTCTGACATTTTAACTCCAGGATCTCCATCTGTTCCTCCTCTTCCTTACTAGGCTAAAAAGCATCTCTGTTTTATTAATGTATCTGTCTGACCTAAATTCTCCGCAGCACCTGTCTGCTTTTCTCAGCTCCAAATTTAAAGAACTCCCAATTACTGTTTTCTCTGCCAAAAGTTGCACCCTGGCTAAATGAGAAGTCATCCAAATTTGACTGGTGACAGAAAGAAGCAAAATCTTACAGACCTGTCATTTAAAACAAATGCAATTCTACTTTTTCAAAATTAAAAGTATGTTTAATGAACACATTTTTATTTCTTCCACTGTTCACCTCCTCAACCCCAAACAACACTTAAAAATATTTGCTTAAGAAAAAACTGTAGAGGTCAGCAGAAAATAGGCAGGGTGACATTACAGATGAGTTCATAACACGAAGAATAATTGCCATTTAAAGCTATATAGTTTGGAAAAGCATCAGTCCAAGAGCAAATATTTTGACTTAAGCAATTTAGATAAAAGGTGATGTCTATGTTGTCATTAGGTCATCTCTTCTTTTATAAGCTTTCTACCCTTGAAAAAATCATGTGAGTGACCCTACCCCTTCAGTTCCTTCACCTGTAGATTCTGTACTCTTTTTCTCCCTCCCTATTTGGTAGCAGTGCAGACTAGAACTTCAAGGTGTCAAAGGCTCTGGTTACAGACAGTTACCCTAAGTAACACAGCTGTGACTGACTTGTTTTCTGAAACACAAAAAAAAGAGTAGTCTCAAGTTTTCTTTGATGGAGAATCTGCTAACACAAAGAAGAAGTGAATTTCCAGCCAGACATATTGCATATAATAGAAGCACAAAGAGCCTGATTCTGTAAGCATGAAACACTTCCCAACACACCACTAAATATAACATCAAAGCAATAAAAAATTGCATTGAAGTGCTAAGCACTGAGGCAGCAAATACCTCCCTCATGATCAGTACTCTAGCTCTGTATCATCATTTGACAAAGTCTCAAAACTCAGCACATGTTAATGGGTCATAAATACCCAGCTGCTCGGGGACAGCTACTTGGCCTCGTGTGCAAGCTGTTTCTACAAATGTCCACAAAAATGTATGAAGGCCTACTAAAATGTCTGGGAAATAACAGTGCACAAAGCTATTTGCCATCTACACAGAGGACAGAAGGAGGTCAAATTCAAACCATCCCCAGAGAGAAGTGGAGAAGTGCCTGGCTGTACTTTGAGGGAGAAGGGAAAAGTTCAGCCTAGTCCTGCAAAGATAAACAGGCAGCAAGGAAAAATGCAGAGGTGAGGTTAAAGATCCTGTTGATCTGCTAAGTGACTAGCAGCAAGGTGGGGAGGAAAGAAAATCAAAACTTATCTGGGACTCTTCAGGTTCTCTCCACAATTAGGATCACAGCTCTGCACACACAGCTCCAGAGGTTATTGGTTGCTCTCTCCTCACAAAGCTTGCTTCAGTAGTATTCTGGGGTGTTAAATGCTTTTCTTTGAAAGATATCACCCAAAGATATACAAAGAAATGACAACTTTGATATTTTTAAAGCATTCAGAACACAACAATAGGACAGAACTGATACTGAAATCAAATTTTTAAGCATACTATCTGTATGCAGTCCTCTAATTTGGTTTAAGAATATTTGAAAGTCAGTGTTAGAGGTGCTGACTTACAGGTTTTGTCATATAATTGATAGTGAATTGTTTTAAATAAACGTAATAATGAGCAGCAAAGTAAGACTTCCTACTCTCATTGTTTTTATAAAACAATCTTTAACACTATCAGAGGCTGCTACAAGTTATACCTTTCATAGGAAAGACAAATACTAATACATACATAAGGCTTTTAAAAAACCCACTGTTTCCTCAAGTGCTACAGAGAGAGAAAAAAAAAACAAACAATCCATGAAGATTCATGAACATTTCATTCTTGTAAAACTACAAATGTCAGAGAAAGGAAATTAATTTTGCCCTACTATCTAAGACAAAATCATTTGAATATCACAGCAAATAGTGGATATAACTCTTCCACTGTTAATATCTTTCTGCATCCTCTATAATGGATCATGAGGACATACCAGCTTTGAAAAAAATTCAAGAAACATATTCTTCTTTTTTTCTCCATTAGACAATGCAAGCCTGCTTACTAAAACCTTGTACTTCATTCAATAAGTAGCCAGAGAGCAGAACCTGAGTTAACAAATGTCTTAAATTTAATAATTAAATACTTATAATTAAAAGTAGAAAAATAAGTCACATAAATAATTCCTGAAAACTGGTGGTTTTTTTAAAAAAACAGCCTCTGAGTTTTTCTGCTTAAGCATCTTCCTTTCAAACTGACTTTCCTAGAATATAAACACCTTGTTCCAAAACATCAGGTTATGTCCCTCATACCAATGCCTTCTGCAACTTCAGCACTACCAAACTTCAGGATACAGTAAGATGGCATGCAACCAAGACCAACCTCTAACAAGGACAATTGTGCTTGATCAGTCTAAAATAAGTCTATAGATTCATCAATAAAATAGTGAACAAAGGAGAACTAGATGACATTTAGTTGTGCAAGACGAATTGAGTTTCTCCTTGGCCATAGCAGGTGGCAAAACATAACAAAAATACAAACAGTAGGCTATTTGGGTATAGGAGATGGCATAACATGAATATGGTTATCTCCACCACAGTTTGATTGTTATGCCTGGGGTATGATAGTCAATTTACACAGCTGAACAACTTAAAATGCTACCCATTGGCAAAGACTGGGACTTTGCTGAATCAAAGAATTGTGAAATTTACTTGACTACATATTTGTGAGACTGATGAATGTGTTGGAAAAGGGGACTCTATTCACTCATCCCATAGAAAACCAAGGGACTAACAAAATCAGAAGATTCCTTAGTCATTCTCGACATTATGAAGACATGGAAATGACAAACACTGAAGGCAGCAAGTCTGGCACTTCATACAGATGGTTACAGTGACTGGAATCACATGTCCTCAGAGAGCAACACAAGATACATAAGGAGCTGACAACAGAGCACCCTATACAACCTGCAGCAGGTTCAGGAACCTTTGAGTTCTTCTAAGTGTAACTACAAACTAGGTACCAATAAAGATCTTTAGGTGCCAGAGCAGATAAAAGAGTGCAAGATGAGACAGCAAGAAATACTCCTAGTGCATCCATCTGAAAAGGCCTGGCAAAACAAAATATTGTCATTTTCCTGTTGTTGCATGACAACAAGAAGTAGTACACGACCAAATATTTGCTTCTAAGAGTGCAAATAAATTAACCTTTTTTTATGGTGAGTCCTATCATTAAAGGTACATTACTTCCAGTCACTAAACAAATCAGTGACTCTAGAATAATTTTGTCCTCCAAAGGGCTCCCCCACATTTAAAGAGATCTATAGATACAGATAAGTATCCTTTTGCCTGTAAAGCACCTCTGTATACTCAGTAGGCTCAGTCTCATCTTGCATTTAGAAACAAAAAACAAAAACAGGGCTTAATAAGGAGTGGTGGTGGGCATGAAAAAAATACACCTCCTTGACACGAGAGCCAAAGCTTTTCATTTCAGCACTCAAGTGACTTTATTCAGCTGAGAACTGGGGAATGCTAAAAACCATGGCCCTCATAGATGTTATTCCTGTATTAACTGTACTACACTCGGAGTACAGATACTGGCATTAACAGGGACCAGGCTTGCTCAGGCACCAGAGACCATGAAATTTTATCAGTTCCCTGCTTTATCTAAGGCAATTAGCTTTGTTGACAGGCAAAGTTTATTAGCTCAAAGTAATGCTGTGCTTACGACACCAAATTGCTTCTAAGACTTCACATGTTACATATGCAGAGAGCTGACAAGCTGCATGAATATAAATCTACTCGGGAGGCACAATGCTACAAGATTTAAGTTGACCTCAGAGTATACTCACAATTATAACTATCTTCAAAGTAACCACACACTAAGAATGCAGAGGCTGACAACAAGACAAAAAATTGAGTTGGCTTTAGAGTAACAAAATGGCAAGGAGCTACCCCCTGCAGACAGTCTCCAGAGGAAAAAAATCTCTGGCAGCAGAGTCTATATGCATATATGTACATACGACCCAATAACCCAATAGGCACAGATTAAGACAGCTAAATATTCAAACCTGATATGTAGTTAATGTTTGCACCTTTTTAAAAAGTTTGGAGGTTTTTATGTCCTCTAAAATTTAAGAGAAATGCATTAATTTTTCCTTCTCTATGTCATGATTTCTACCAATCAGTGGCACTCAAAGGTGACCTGAAGAGACTTGATGTATTTCTTGTAACTGTGAATACTAGACTGTATTAATGACAAGGCCGTTCATTGATTTACTGTAGCTTACTATAGAACACAGAATGAATGTATTACATATGAAGTTTTGTGCACAGCAGCAGCAAACAGGATTCAAAATGTCTACAAGAGCAGATTTTAAGGGAGATAAAAAATGAAGAGGAGCCAAGGGTTCTCACTCCCTCCCCTTGTCAGCTAGTTGCCAATCCTTGCTTCAAATAAATATATTTTACACAGGAACAACACATAACAGATTATATAATTTTAATTATCTTTTTTTTTAACTAATATTAAATAAGAATTGTAGCTAAAGAACATTTCCTTGATGCCTCATACTGCATTCTACAGACAGGTGTGTGAGGTGGCACTACCTATGAGGTCAGCAGAGAAGAGCTACAAGCATTTCTTGAGCTTTAGTAAGCCATGCATGATTTAATGCCATACATTGCTTACAAAAGAGTTTTTTGAATTACTGCAATAAGTACCTTTCTATAGCTCAGATTTAGATGAGAAAAGTGTTAGGTGGCTCAGAGGGTTAAATAAATAGGTAAATCTTGTTTACTGCTTCTATACATATGTGACCATCTTGCCACACCACTCCTCTTAACTTGTTTTCCTTGACCTTCAGCTGCTCTGTGACATTCTTCTGAGCTTCAGGCATCCTCCTACTCTGAAGCTGAAACACGTAACCTTGGAAATAAAATCTAAGGACAAAGGAGCCCTACATCTTAGTGTCTTTATGCAGCTTTCTTTAAAATATATGTGAAGCAGGAAGGAAAACCAGCCATCTTTATTTTTTGAAAAGCATCACACCTGACCCAAAGCATCAATCATTTTCTCTCTAATTAAAGTCAAGGATCTTAAAGTCAAGAACATAAAAATGGAACACTTCTTCCATGTGAGAGCCCTGAAAGCATTTTTGCTACTACTCTGATTACTCTCTGATTTTAAAAAATTCTGCTATTGGCCACTCCAAATTTAAATTGTAATGCATAGCCTCTTGCCTCCTAAAGTTTCTGTTACACATTTGTACTAGTTCAAAAATATCAGATCTGGAAACAACGCATGCAATATGTGATTTGTGCTACAGCAGACAGGACAGCTGCCACAATTTCAGTCTGTTGTAGAGGGCTTTGCCTGCATTTATATTGCATTATTACCTTCTGTCACGAGAATCTGGTTGAATATCTTATCCAGACTAACACATCTTCAGTTGCTCCCCAAAGAACAACCTTAACAACCCATTCTATAACATCTGCCAGCCTCATAGACTGGAATGACCATGTTTTCAACACTCAGCCTTGCAATTACATCTTCTGGAAACAGCTGTCTGAACTGAAAGCCATTGCTTGTTTTCTGAAGAGCACATTAGGACTTTTCAAATCTTCTCAAGAGAGCAGAAGACTACTAATGATGATGATGATGAACATCCATCCTCCTGGTCTTTACAAAGTTTTCTTCCCATTGCCAGTATCCTAGTGGACAAACCAGTGAGAGATTTCCTAAACAGCCTGTCAGCATAACCTGTGCAGATTAAACATGCACGGGAGCATGTAACAAACAACAAGAGTTTACATACACAGAAATTTTGAATGCAAAATCACATTCCTGCAATACCAGACGAAAAAACCTATCCCACTCCTACCCAGGGAACACCCGTGTAAATATAGTAATTTCCTGTACTAGGTTTTTTGCTGCTCTTTGAATTCAAGTTGTACTACATAAAGACTTCAGGAGTAGACACAGAGGATGTTCCCCCATCCACCCATGCCATGAGTTAAGCTAATGAGGGAAACAAAAAAGCAAGCTGCAGGACTGTGCTACACCATAGGATACATTGCCTCACCTGGAAACCCAGACAATGGCTAATACAAGCATAAGCAAACCTGGCTAATAATAAAGCATCATTATAGCAATTACAGCAAAAAAAAAAATCTTTTGGCCTAGCTTTTCACTTCATTTTCACTTCATTCTCTTCAAAAGACAAGACTGTTTTAGATATTTTTGCTCAGTAAAAAAACAGTTCAAAGTCTACTGAAGAACCACATGAGAAATTTCAAGAGTGCTGCTATTTTTCACTGAGCCCCACTATTAGGAGTAGATAAATTAATTACCAATTTACTGAACCCCACATTCTGGCTAGGATGTTCCAAATTCCAAAGCACTGGCATAAAAGTGGATACTAATGTTACCTTAACAATTGATTCTAAAAAACCAATGTTGTACATGCACCAATGGCTCATCTGTCAAGGGATAAGGCAGAAAGAAGTAAAACCTGCAATTCACTCTATAAAGCAAACATTCTTAAATTAGGTAGAGTAGGAATAGGGGTTTTTCTGAACAGTCAATAGAACCAAAAACTGGGTGAATTTTCCTGACAATATTCAGAGAATACCCAAATCCCAAAGTGAAGAATTTGGTTTCAGCAGGGAACTATAAATATATTGACAAAGGTTATCTCTTTTTGGGGAGGTGAAGGGGTAACTATACTTATGACTTTTTTTGCAACCATTTGTTTAAATCTTTTTGTGAGCTGATCACACAATGAAGGGCTCACATGATCTGAGAGCTAAGCCAACACGTTCTTTAACTTCCAGCAGAACATAAAATCTGCTAAGACTAATAGACAAAGTAAACCTCCTGATCAGTCTCCTGATGCCAATAGTAGAAGGGTTGAACACAAATAATTCCCCTGGAAAATCAATAAAGATACAAAATATAACAGCTGTTCCAGGAAATGGCATGACAGCTATGGATGGCATACCCTCCTCCAGGCTTTGAGAAACATCTCACAACCTGGCAAGCAGTCAGGGGTACAGCAAGATACTCGGCTGCTAAAATGAGGTTATAGATGCTGAGCCAACCAGAGATCCATATGTCTCTTGGGAATTTGCAGGAACATTAAGCTGGAAACATTATCTGCACAAGCAACAGCACTCAGCCCGCTCCTCTCAAGCACCTTGCAATGCATGTGCATGACACCAACCAGCAACTTCTCAGTGGCACTAAGTTTAGTTTGCTCAAAATCACAACAGCTAGATTCACACATTAACAGGAAGCTTTTATTTCCTTCTGTTTGAAATAATTATATAAACAGCACCAAACTTCATGCTGATAAATAAATGTTCAAAGCCACAATGGAGATAGATTTCATGATTCAAAAGAGGGAACAAAAAGGCAAATAAGAAGAACCTGATGTTATTAAAATCTTGTGATTTCAACCCAGTCAACTGAGCTCAAGGTTTTCAAATACTTTTAGCCACCAATACTATGCTGACAGAAGTTTCCATTATAATTGTCATTAAGTTCTTATTGTTTCCAAAGACAAAACCTTACAACAAACTTTGGATATTCAAAGATCCCCAGAAATGGCTAAAACTCATCTTCCCACAGTAGTCTCCAGAGTACTAAAACCCATTTCTACCTCAAAAAAAGACAGCTTGCATCACAGATGCACTTTTTTTAGATACACTGACAATCATATCATGCCAGTAGTACTGCATGGCTTATCTGAAGGAAGCTTGAGATGAGCCATTGGCCTAAAGCTCAAAATAATACTCCAAGACCATCTCAGAAGGGAGGGAGGGACTAGGGCAGCACTGCTTCCCCAGAATTAGCTACATCCCAAGAAAGTCCAGAGCCTTAGTCATCTTAGGGCACCAAGGACTGCTTAAGGCAAAAAAAGAAGATGAATTATGTCTTCATACATCCATCTATATTGTGTTACTCTGCTCTCATGCACAATCTCCTTGTAGCAAAGCCTCACTTCACAGAATTAGGAGTATTTTCTCCCTTACTACAGACTCACCAGAGTTTGGGGGAGCTCTCCTGGTGCACTCAGAGTTTCTTAAACACATCTTAATCCACCTTCACACACAAGACACCTTCACCCATCAAGCTTTGCTATGCATTCTTGCACATGAGCAAGCTTTAAATAAGCATCTTTTCAGGTTGATCATTACCTTTCCTATCAGTTCTCCTCTTCCCCAACAAGTAATAATAAATTCTGAGAGATTTTTTTTCTTTCAGATGGGCTCAATATGAAACAGAATAAAGCAGTGGAACAAGCATACATATTATGAAATTTTGCAAAGTCTGAAAAATTCCAGTTTATGGAGGACTTAACAGAAGTTCATCTGAGTAATATAAATTACAGAGGCTTTCACCAGCAAAATCACTGGAATTAGTTGTTTATTTGGTTGGGGATTTTTTAATCTGTCAATATATTCCTGAGAGGGACCCATACCAACTGGGGATGTGACACAGAGTTGGTAAATATTGTAACAATTAACTTTGCATTTATTTGATTACTTGTGGTGTCTTTTTTCCTGTGGGTGCAGAGGAAACAGCAAAGGATAAAGGATGGCTCATTTGCTTCTTCTCATTACCCTTCATATCCTCGTCTCTCTGTGTGTTGAAGGCTGCTGAGCTACTGCCCCAGATGCAGCAGCAGTGTGGTTCAATAGATAGCACAAACAAAAGGTGTGTAGGCAGCGTTCTGCAGCAGAAACATCAGAGCTCTCTGCTCCCATCTCATCTCCCCCCACAGGCTAGGAATGCATCAGTCCTCTAACCTACATTGCTCTTATTGGTCTGGCAGCTTATGTGCTGCTGTGCTTCCTGTAGGCATTAGAACAACACAGGACTTCTTGAATATTCAGAGAACCGCAAAAAAAGGTCGGGGAGCTTACCCAAGCCTAACCCACTGCCTCAAGGAAGACCCCTAGACAAAATTATTCATGATGGTATTGCCTCATCTCTTATCAGCCTCCAATAAGGCAGTCACACCTTTCCTAGGCAACCTAATCCATCACTGAGCTCTCTTGTGGGTACTTTTCTCACCCAAGCCTAGAAAAATCTCTTCTGCTACAATGCAGTCCCATTATTTCTTGCAGTGCCCAGCACAGACATAGAGAACAAACAGTTCTTTCCTCTTATCATAATTTTCATATTCCAGTCTTCTCCTGATTAAGTTTGGTCCTGAGAGCAAAATCTCTCGGGTCTCCCTTGCTGATTATACTCTGGATTCTCCATGTTTTTATTTGGGCTCAGAGTCCCAAACAGGACATCACACTAAACAGAAAATGTAACAATACTAACTGTTGGGGTTATTCATGCTTTACATATATCTCTCCTATCTCTAATTCTGCTTTCCAGTGAGAACATCATGGTTTGGCAGCAGTCATGAAAATATACCCTTTTTAAATAAAAACCCCTCTTCTTGCCCATGGGGAATCTGAGGGAAGAAAAGGTAGGTTAGAGGATAAGTTCTATGTTACACCACCAAGTTCAGAGACTGAAGAAGCCAAGCTTAAACTTAGAGAAAGTTATTATCACTATCTTCTTGTTCTTCAACAGCTGCAATCAGAATCAGCAGGCAGAGCGTCTTAACTTTACATTTCAGCCTCTTCCCTTGCTATACCAACCAAGAACATTGCTTATGCCTCTCTTGCTACTTCTGAAAACAAAGCAGCCTAGCTGTGAAAGCCCAGTGCCTATGCCACAGCATGACCATCTCTTCTCAAGCATGGTCAAAATCAGTAAAGTGCCTTGATACAAACAGTTCCCAGTTTCTTAGCTCGTCCCAGCTTGCTGACAATTGTTGGCAGCAGTGAAGTAACGAGTGGAATAGGCATCTTAAGTTACAAGAGGGACATAATTTATCACTTCTGGAACATAGATCATCAAGGTTATGTGCTAGGACAAACAAAGAGTGTACTGAATGTTTTGCCTGTTCTGTACCCCCTGATCCACAGCACTGTACAGCATTAGTGCCCAAAACCATGTCACTTAAAACTAAGGTGTCACAGATAATGAGAAAGAATATTTTACAGATAATATGGAATGGTAGCTGAAGGGCTTTACAGAACTGTAACACCTCCATTTGCAGTGCCTTCCCTCAGCCAGGCAAAAGGGCTTCCACCATGCCTTTCCTTTCAGTTATGCTTTCAGCCTTCATAAAGTAGAACCATAAAATACTCTGAGTTGGAAAGGACCCATCAGGATCACCAATCCAAGTAGTATCCTGTCTCTGCCCCAGGCAGGCTGGGACTCCACTCCCCTCTCATTTTTTCTCAGGCCTGCTGACAACAAGCAGCTGCTTCCTACAGCTGAGCCCTTGATGGTTCCAAAGACAAGTGATGAGCCTCAGGCAAGGTGCTAGCCAGCCCTCTCAGCTACAATTTGAGAGTTAAGGTTCTCAGACACTGACTTAGTGACCACTCTCCTCCAGGTTTCTGCAAATTCAGAAAATTAGGAGAAGACCAAGTGGATCTAAGGCTAGTTTGGGAATGTTTGTCCACACTCTAGAAGAGTCTGTACTAGGACTTAGATTAATCAGTATGCCATATATTGCACTCTAGAGCTCGTGTTTATTCCCATATGTGTGAGCCCCAAACCACCTTTCCTGTCCATCTCGAATAATAGCAGAAAAAATACTTAAGTGTAGAAATACTGAACTTCCACAGATCCATTAAGCAAAAATAAAAGTGAAAGTATATGAATAATTTAATAAGAGACTCAAAGGAAAAAAAATTATATTTGAAGTGCTTTTCTGTAATCTTAAATACTGCAGAAACAGAAGAGTTCACTGTCATGTCCCCAGACTTGAGAGTTCAACCAGTCAGCCTGTCCAGACTGCAGTATAATTAGCAACTAGCAACCTCTTCACAGGTATCTTCCCAATATTTTCAAGTATCTTTTGCCTTCCTTTTAATTTCCTGTCCTTAACTGTTGTTGTTCACTACTCATATATATATATATATATATATGCATATATATATATATATGTTTAAATCATTGCAGTTATGATTTACTCTGGAAGCAACTGAGTATCCACGCTATCAGTGGAATACCTTTATATACTACATATTACTATGCATTACTGTTTCCTCCAAAGGAGCATCTGTTAACCAAAACATGAATTCTTGTGAATAAATGCAGCTGGATTTTGGGGTGTGTATGTGTGCCCTATACAGAGACACATGCATGTTTGCATGTATGTGTTTCTACATAGGCAGATAAATATACACAGTGTATATGTCACAAAAATGTAAATGGGAATAAGTTAGAAAAATTTATCAAGGAAGGAAGTATCAACTCTAAAAAACATAGAGCTGATACTGCTATAAACAAAAAGAATATTGGGCCTTGACTATCACTGGTAACCAGGGATTTAACAGTCTCTGTTAACAAAATCTGTGTGAACTGTTGTCATGCCACTTAGTCCATGATTCCTACATCATATCCCAAGCAAAGGGCACCACATCAGTTTTAACAAAGCTTCCTGATTTCTGTGTGTTTTCAGTGAAGCTACTGCAGAGAAAAATCCCTGCAGGGTGGAGCTTGGGAGACTCAGCAGGAAGTTTGGCTTGCAGTCCATTTTTCCCTGCAGTCAACAAGCCTAAAGCACTTGCACAGAAGCAACTCTCAGTTGTTTCAGCAGCTGCTCCTCCCTAAAATGTTACAGACCTAGAATAAGGTACCATTTAGTGTTCAGGGGATGAAATTACAAAAGAAAAAGCCTTTTCAGACATTGAGAGAAACCCACTGTGGTGACAAAATGTTTTGTTCAAGCAGAACAGGACAACACAGTTCTGATTTTTGGAGATAAGGTTTGAAAACTTATCTTCTAGTTTTCAGCTATTCTTAGCTCACTTGTATGGCAACAGCATGCACTGGCCTTCATTTTGCCATGGGAGAAGACAAGTTGACATTGTTGAAAATAGCATTTACCTACACTGTAGGCACCTAAAAGCACCAAAATACACAGACTGAGTTTTAATGGAGCTAAAGTGGATACAGATTTAAATTTTAAATTATGTTTTAAGTTGAATCCTATTCCATATATTTCTCACTGCAGGAAAACTTTTTACATTAGAAACCTTTCAAGACAAGGGGTTTTCATTACTTGTGCAAGAAAAAAAATATACATAGAACACAGTTTAGTGGGGATCCAAACAATAAAAAAGATTACAGACATCAAGAGGAGATTATGCTTAATTTGAATTGTTGTATGATGAATGGGCTTTCAAGATTTTGAACCACTCAAAGGCTAATTTGAAGTCTTTTTATCTGATAAAAAACAAGAAAATATGTAGTAAAACACTTAAAAATTCTAAACTGCATAAACAGGGCTTCCTGCAGATTTGACATAACAGAAAAGAGGTTCATTATGTGTGTTTTGTACCTCTAAATCAACATGCCACTCTGAGTACTTTAGACAAGTGAAATTAGGAAACAAAACATGGGAAAAAGAACTGGTAAATACTAACACACACAAATTTTGCCTCTTGGATTCACATCGCTTCCATTACAGAAGTGATAGACATTGTTCTGGCTTTAACACATCTAAATAAATGAAGAGAAATCATGAGAAAAAAAAAATCAGCATTGTTATAACATGGGTCAGGTTTCAGTGATCTTTTCAATTAAGTTTTAGCAAATGTTTCTCCATAACTGAAAGATTGTTGGCTCTAAGGTCAATTGTAATGGAGTTTTTAAGGTCAGTTCTCCTCCTTTAGAATTAATCCTAATTTTTACCGACTGAAAAATCATCAGGAAGAAAGCCATTTTCAAACACTTAAGTATATTTATTACTCTCATTTCCACCCTGATTATGCAGATAACTGACTAGAATAAACCAATTCACTGCATATTCTAACAAGGGTGCTGTTATTGGCAATCCACTTCAACAGAATGACCTACACTGGCAACCTGCCTGCAAACAGAAGTGAATTTCCATAAAAGCCAAAAGATTGCTGTGGCCACCTCTTTAACACAACTCCTTGGCACAACTTGAGGCTGTGTTCTCTTGTCCTATCACCTGTTATTTTGGAGAAGAACACAGTCCCCACCTGGCTATAGCCTCCTTTCAGAGACTTGCAGGGAGCAGTAAGGTCTCCCCTGGGCTTCCTTCTCCCCAAGGTAAACACCCCCAGCTCCCTCAGTCACTCCTCAGCAGCCTCGTGCTCCAGACCCTTCACCAGATCCATTGCCCTTCACTGGAGCACCTCAATGTCTTTCTTGTATTAAGGGACTCAAAACTGAACACAGGATTCCAGGTGCAGCCTTATCACTGCTGAGTACAGGCCCATGACAAGTGCCCTGGTCCTGCTGACCACTATTTCTGATACAGCCCAGGATGCCACTGGCCTTCTTGGCCACCTTAGCACATGCTGGCATTTCTCTTTGGATTATAAGGGGTCCATTCTGCTCCCTGTCTCTGCCTTCCATCTCCAGAGGGCTGGGTACTCAGAGAACAATTGGTCTTATTATTAAAGGCTAAGGCAAAGAAGGGATTAAGTTCCTCAGCTTTTGGGACTGTGTTTCCCACCATATCCAATAAAGGATGGAGATTCTTTTTAGACCTCATTTTGTTGCTGATGTGTTTACAGAAACATTTTAATTGTCTTTTACAGCAGTAGGCAGTAGTTCTAGTTCTAGTTCTTGTTCTAGTAGGGCTTTAGCCCTTCTAATTTTCTCCCTGCATTACTTCACAACATCCTTGTATTCCTCCTCAGCTGCCTGCCCCTTCTTCGAAGAATGATAAACTCTCCTTTTTTTCCTGAGTTCCAATCAGAAAGAGCACCCAGTTCTTTCCTGCTGCAAGAAGAGGGCCTTTCTGTCTGGTTGGTTGGCTTGATCTCAGAACCTTCACTGTGTCACAAGCAGATAGGAATTAGTTGGACTTGTAAGAAAAAAAGTAATTAGGCAGGTCAGTTCAGAAAACAAAATTATCAACTTTTATTTCAGTGGGATTTGCTGCTTGAGGTAATTATCCCTTCAAGATCTGAACTGGTGTGCCCTAATGCGTTCAAACAATTCACCTGAGAACCAAGAAAGAAAACTTCACATTTCTTTACTAGAATGATTCAAAAATACATGAGGTCAATGACATCTGAAAATGAAGGAAATAAAATTGCATACATACCTTGCACCTCTAAACATCTCCTATCTTTCAGACCAAAGGCTTTTGCTAATTATGCACTAAGCATAATACCTTTATAAGTCAGCAGGATAAACAGCCAAATAATTCATGTTAGCACAAGCCAAGCCCTCCCAGTCACTGGCAATGTTACACAACTGAAAGGAGGCAGGAGGAACACTTGAAAACACATTGCAATTCTGGGATTCAACCTCAAACAAAACTGGGAAATGAAAAGCCACTTCAAAATTAATCTCACAAGTGTTCCTGGCAAAAATTATTTCTACTGTACGTCATGACAATACAGCCAGGAAAGAAGTAAATAAAAATGTACAAATTGTTTGTTCCTGTATGAGGTATGAGAGAATAAAATATTGCACATTTAATACACATTATCTTTTGAGAATGATTGTTAGAGAAAGCATTAATCAGATCTCTTCCCAGTCACATCCAGGTTATGAAATATTTTATGCACAATTATCATATATTTAAAAGATAGGCAGTTCAATAGGACTTTCAAAATTTTAAGTTTGCTGTTCTTCATGTTGCATTATTACAAACTAGTGTGTGAGTGCTACAAATAGAAATGTTGTATTGATGATCAGCAGCATTATAGGGTAACTGAAACACAAAAACCAGACAGATTCAGAGATTTTTGAAGATGGAAAGGGACTGTAACAGCATCTAGTCTTAATTATGCACCAATACATGACAAAAAAATCAAGGTATTTTAGGGTATTAAACAACCTCAGTTTGACAACATGATTCAAAGGCAATACACATTACATTATAAATAAAGCAGCAGATACTTGCAGAACTCACTAAATTATGAATAAAAGCTACAAAAAACTGAAAATAAAATAAGAAATGACGTGTGAGTCATCAAGAAAGCCACCTCCTTAAACTAATGGATTTGACTAAAGGTCATCAAAACAAGTGAAGCAGAAAGCAAGGCAAAAGTTGACAAAAATAAGTAAGGAATCCAGAGTAATGAGTTACAGTACCCAGTTTCAATACAATCATCATTGCTTTTGTGTGTGAAACAATTCGCTCACAAAAGGAAAAAATGAAAAAAAAACCCTGAAACTAATGGTAAACTCTTTTATGTCTTAATCAGAACGGTGTTTTGGAGCAAAAGATGCAAAAAGATGGAAAAAAAAATGGGAGTACAATTGCAGAAGCAAAATCTACATTGGCCCCCATTCATTCACAAAGACTACATGCAGCCCATGTGTCGTTCTGATGATTTGCTGCCATCTAGAAACGGAGCTTCATCTATGCAATCACTACTTGGCTGGTCAAAGACTTTGATTTCCAAGCAAATCAATCCATCTCCTTTTATTAGTTCTAACGTCTTTAGTCAATAAAGGTGAAATGTGCAACATAACTTTAAAAAACCTCAGCCAAATAAATTCAGGTAAAAGTTAAGTTCATCTAGAGTAGTGTGCCAGTAACAATCCCTAAGCTTTCCACAATGTTCATAACTGACTCACTTTCTAAAGTGTGTCTTGCCCCCACTGTATGGTTTTGTTGCACCTCCTCATATTTCAGAGGATGTTGTACATCCCTGCTGAGGCTTACAACTTGTTTGGGTGCTAACTGCTGAACTATTACCCAACTGACATGTGCAATTTCAGAGTGAAACAGAACTTATTTCTTAGTTCGTCACATGTAGGAAATGTAGAAAGAAATGCCCATATAGAAAGTAGCCCCAAAGCCCCCCAAATGCAAGTAAATAATCCAACGGATTAGCACAGTCCTACTTTTTTTTTTCTTGAAATCAAAACTCAGATTGCACATTAGCAGTGGGGTTTTCAGCACAACACAAAAGAAATAACATGGTGCTTTGATGACTATGTTTTATCAGCAAACCAAAGATCATTTTCTCCCTTTGCTGTAAAGTGGACCCTTTTAACATGGGTCTTTTTAAGGGAATGGATTGGGTTTGCTGCCAAAGCAGAGTAATTCCAGTGCAACTATTTCTCATTCGTGGTGTTTTGTGGGGGTTAGAAACAGGCTTTTAATGTTTATTAAGCAATGAAAAATGACATTACTTGGAGACAGCACTGTGACATAAATCAGCCCAATTTATGGTCTAGAAGCCAGGCTGTTCCAAACCAGAAATCATCTCTGTTCTTGGTCACGGCTGTGAGAGTCTTACAAGCACAGCACTTCCCTCTATTATGCCTTTTCTTTAACCTATCCTTACTGGAAGGAAATGGTAAGTTTCTTCAGAAACAAGAAGTAATTGCATTCATCTTCTGAGGCAGAAAGAGGGATTCACTCCATTGAATGCAGGCAGCTAAAACACAAGTAAGCACGAGCTCTTTGCAAGCCACACCTTAAAGTCAAAGTAGATAAAAAGGCATCTAAAGAAGGAAGGTAATTTCATCCTGAAACTGCTTTCTAAAGCAGGTTAGAGAACACCTCTCTGGAGCTGCCAGTTTCTCTCCAACGACAGTAAATGCAGGTTAGCGTAGCTAGTGGCGTAGTTGCCATGTAGTTTTCAGCTGTCTAAAGGCAGAAGACATAAGTAAGTGTCTGAAAGAAAGCCATAAAACTTCTGAGAACAATCACTGAACCACCTTACTTTGTAAAGATCTGACAGTGATGGCACCACCCAGAAACAAAGGGCCTGAACAGAAGAATTCTTCCTGCAAGTGCTACTACTTCACAGCATCTCAAAAGATTTCCCTCAAAAGATTTCCACCAAAAGATTTCCACTTTCTTCCAAAAGATTTCCGTCTTCCAACTACTTTTTCCAACTCTGCTTCAAGGTCTCCACTATGATGATAGCAGCCAGTTCCTCAAAGCAAATTACATTGATTTTATCATGATGAAAGTCAGTTTTTGTAAGGCTGTTTCTTTTAAAATGTTTTTACATAAACTGCTTCAGAGTCCAGGTGAAGGAGGAAAAATAAGAATGCTCAGCTGAAAACATTCAAGCAATGTCTAGTGCTTTAAAATAGAAACTTCAACAGTTAGGAAGACTGCTCTTTAACCTTATCACTAGAATATTTTTTCTTATTCATTAGAGCACAAGTCCAAGTATGCCTTCGTCTCAAAGGGAAGATTTGCAAGAAAATAAAGTCCTTAACTTGCACTTTGCTATAAAGATTATTTGTCTTTATTTATAATGTCCTCTAATGAGTTTCAAAGTACTTCAAAACCAGTAACAGACATAAGGAATGTGTGACATCAGTATTGTATATAATTCCTTTGAAATGTTTATTTTCCTGTTGGTTCTCCACAGCACATTCATGAGTTACACAAGTTCATATCACTTGATCTGCTTAACTGTACACTGTCCTTCCTCTGCCAACTGCAACCCAGAGGAGACTTAAAACAGAGCCAAAACCAAACAAGCTCAATTTCAGAGAAACAAAGCAGGGCATCTCATCCTAATAGGGAATCTTGAGATCAAACAGTTTCTAATTTTACCAAAATGTTTTAATGGGATTAAGAAGGCCCCTGACAACGTCTCCTGAATTTTCTCTACCTAGAAATCTTTTTCTTCTACCTATACCACTCCCATTCTCCAGTGAAACAAATTAAGTAACAAGGCTGATTAAACAGTATTTCCACCTCTCATGATGGCTTTGGGGTATTTTTAAATCATCCTCCCTATTAGTTTCAGTACTGTGGCTATTACCCGAGAATCACATTTCACTTCAGGGTTACAGAAGCCTTCCAGGTTTTAAAGTGGTTTTAAAGCTTATACATGTTTGTGAATGTAAAAATTTTTCATAATCCTCAAGAAACTGGTTAGATTTTCGATAGGCTTGCAGCAAAAAATAAAGTGAATTGTTCAAAATCATATCACAAATCTGTGCAAAGTCCCGAAGGCTTCTTACCAGTGCTCTAAAAGGAAAACCCGCTCCAAGGTAGGGAACTCAATATGAATAGCAGCAAGAGGTTGAAATCCCAGTCAAAGGATCGACAGAGAGAGACCACACTACATTGGATTTGTTTTAGGAAGAAAACTTTCAAAATATGCTTGCAGCCCTCGGTCTTTCCATCACAACAAGCTCTGTTGAGAATTTGTGACACTGCCTTTCCCAGTGCCATAGCACACACCGAAGTAGTTTCACAACAAAATGAAAAGTACCCACAACAGCTCTCCTCACAGGCACCTGAATCAATTTATAATTGCCACTTCAAAGAGCATACATTAGGACACCACAATTATTATGGCTATACCCAGGCAAGAAAAAAACAAAAAACTGAAAAAGCTAAAGCAATTAGGCATAATGTTGCTAAGCTGTCCCACCAATAGCAAATGCTTCCCAGAGGAATCCATGAAAACTGACTGTATTTCTTCAAAATCTCCCTTTTCATCCTTGTTTTCTTTCACACTGTCTGCAAAAAGAACTTTTAAGAAATAACTTTTAAAATCTCCAACCAATAGACAGCAGATATTCAACCACTTAATATCTACCATGCATTTCTACAGTGATGCAAAAGCATTTTGTCCTGTGTTTGAATATCTAAACACAGAAATGTGAAAATAGAGCTTCACAGTCCCAGATCTTCCTTTCACTTGCATTCCAACAGTGACCAGCAAGCACTGCCTATAAAAAATTCTTCCAATGGCCACTATATTTTGAGAGGCAGAATGAACACTCAAGAGATCTGGAAAGAGGCACCAAGATCTAAAGACCACAGTTCAAGCATCAGTAAGACATGTTCTTCACAGCTGTAAGCAGTCATCTGGACTTGTATTTGCCACTGGTTACATGTGTCCTTAAGCAGAATTTTGCAGGTCTTGACCCTCTGATCAGGAAGTAAAGATAATTATGTTTCATTATATCTATTTAATCCCAGAAACTGCGTTTTTTTAGTAAAGTGAAAGGTCAGGCCACAAACTACATCCATGAGAGATGGCAGCCTACGTGCTTTTATGTAGGAGAGAAAGCTTAGCAACACCAACCATTCATGGTGCAATTTTACAGAGACTGCATAAAAATCTCAAAGTCCTTTCTGCCATAACAAAAGAGCAATTCATGTGCAAGAGAGCAGGAATCAATCCCTTCAAGCAGGGATTATTGCTGCTGGTTGGTAGTGAAGGCAGAATAGGGCACTTCGTTAGGTCCTGGCATGCCAATGCAATTGTATAATAGAACTTTAAGGTAGACCCTTTAGAATATTCAAGTCCCATAGATCACATTTAGAGATTGTTTCTTTTGCAGCTAACTTGGCAAGTTCTGCTGATCTCTCTGTGATGCAGCAAACTTTCTGGAATACTTAACTGATCCAAAAGCCCTGGAACTCAAACCTGCTACATGCATGTTTTAAAGTTTAAAATGGCTCTTTGTTGTAACAATTTTGACAATAATTGCACTGTCAAAACAGCTACTGAAACTAGCCGACTTCAGTCCCCAATACACATTATCCTTTCATAAATGGGAAAAAGCCAGGGGGCTAGAGACTGGGAAATCAAATGAACTCTTGTACCATTCCTTCATTAAATGGTTTTTCAAGCAATCAACTCTGTAAGGCAAATAAAAACAGCAACCAAACCACCTTTTACAAAAAAGCAACTGACAGAAATGGAGATAGTGCTCTCAGCACGTAAAAATTCTTCCTCAATCCAATTACTGGTGTCCAGTAAGGTTGCTGAGGGTACATGCTACTGAACATAATGAGAATGGATTTCCAACAATTATGCAGCATATTTAACTGTAGATGTCAGAGGTATCAAGTTGATAAAAAAGTACTCAGAATATGGTTCCTCCTAAAACATTAGAAATATTTTTACTTTTAAATCAACCCACACTGAGGCAAGCCCCTTTAAATCCCATGGCTGAACCCACACAAACTCTAAACATCCAAACTGACCCAAGACTGCAGCAGCCCCAGAAGGACCAGCCCTGTTCTGCCCCAGACTGGGGCACATTCCCCCGACAAACAAATGCCAGGACTTCACTTTTCAGGGTCTCTGCTCAGAAGTTAATATGACTGAAAATTAAAATTTTAATTTTTTGTTTGGTTTGGGGTTTTTTGGTCGGACTAATTTTTCAACAACATCTATTCCCTCTTGCAGGCTGTATTACTGCCAGCTGAGATTCACTGACAGCCAGACAGGAAACTCCAGAGGAACCAACACAAAGTGTTACCCATACCTGTTATAACTTCATGACTGCTAAGGAAGGGTGGGAATGGGCACTTTCCTTTGGCTGAGATGAATTTTACTCTAGAAATTTCCTACTATTTCCATTTGCTGTAGAAAGATGAGAATGAGCAGCTCAAAGGTGCTTGTTTAACTTTGAAAACCTGCTTTCTCTAGTTAGGCAAATGAACAGACAGTGGCATGGTATGTCTCTTTTCTTACCAAATTCTGCTTTGTTCTGCTTCCTAGTTACACTTCAAATACTTTCAGATTGGATCTATCTGTCTCTATGTTTTTAGGTGCCCACACTGGGCAGAATTTAAACATCTGAACAATTAAAGTCTGATATGCAAGTTTAAGCTGTTTACTCTCCAACTCCTTTTACAGAAAATGGAATGTCTTTACTAAGAGGAGAAAAACTCAAAATGTATCCAAGCGACAACATGTTTCTTGAAACAAAAGTTTTCATAATGCAAAAAATACCCAAAAATAAAAGATCAAAGTTACTACTTGGTTCTGATATATAGGAATCAAAACTGCTCTCTCTAGAGGCTGGGAAGGAAAGTCCACAAATGCAAATTGGGATGTAGGCCTTTGGTGGGAATTTTTCTAAGGCATGAACATAGAAGATAAAATGTTTAGCAGATAGGGGGACATAGTAACGCTAAAATAATAAATATTTGCAGCAAAAATACTCCGCCCAGCTATGGAAAGTAAAATAAAACCAAATTTGACTTGTTAGCCAGATTATAACTGAGCAAGGTCAGATTAAAACAAGCTGTGTTGAATGGAATGGTAGATTCACACAGCTCAAACACAGCTCAGGCAGTTAAACAACTGGAAATTATCAGTGAAATTTTCAAGAGCACTTTTGAAGCAGACAGGGGTTCTTCAGGCATTTGCAAGCTCTCATGGCCTGAATATGGTGCAGCAAATTTAGCTAGAGACAGGAGAAGCACAAGTCAAAGATTATTTGGTATAATAAAGACAATACATAAGCCAGCCTACTGTTTCTTTAGAATAGGCAGGTTTTTGAGAGATGTGCTTGAGAAATTGCTGCAGGACCTGAATTAACCTAGTAATTAGAGAGTTTTCAGTCAATGTCCCCTGTCCAAATATTCCAAAGCAGACTGTAGGGACTTTTTTTAATGTCTTCTTCTGACATGCAGAAGGAAAGAAAAACCCCATAGAACAGAAACTCGGTAAGTGTGAGGCTGCAGAAAATAGCAAAATAAAACACAGAAACTCCTCCTAGAACCTGGAAAATCTCTACAAAACCAAACAGCTCATGACTGGAAATAAGAGCAATATAGTTGTTGAGAGTCTGTAGTGCTGCATTGTTTAGCAAAAACACAGAACCACTGTAAGATGAAGGGAATCCTGAAGGCCAGAGGAGCACTGGAACATTGATAATGTTGGAGCAGCAAGGCGTGCCTTTGGAGCTCAGAGGCAGAGTAGCATCTCTGATCAAATTTACCCTTGACTAGCCATAATTAGATTCTCAATCAGAGAGCTGGCTGAGGACAGAAGATGCTGACAAGGAGAAAAACGTTTTGGAGACTTAGATAGAACAGCTATGCACATCCATAATCTAAAGGCTGGATCTGATAAAGGGTTTGGGTGAGCATGGACTGGAGGCTGCAATCTCCAGCTTCTAGTGCCTGGCTCCCAAAGGGGGAATCAGAGCAGGATGCAGTCTGACAATGGAACTTTACAGAAATCCAAAATCACAATTCTACACATCCTACCCAGTCTCACAAAATAATTAGTGAGCCTGTGACTGCAATCACATAAAAATTTATTCCCACCACCATCTCGTTTGATTTCCAAACAAAACAGGAAGGCAATGCTACTACCCACGCATCATTATCACTAATTGCACAGACAGAAAGGAGAAAGCAAAAACCTACCAGGACAAAGTCAGGAAGCAGAAAACTTGACCACTCTCTAAGCCAAGGGTGACTCCAGCTCAGGAAGCATCAGCAGCAGCCAGGGCCACAGTCCTGTACAACCTGAGTGCAGCAGGCAGATCCAGATGTTGAACAGGCTCCACTGGCAGCCCCAGGTATGGTGAGGGAGTAAACCAGGTGTGAGGTCTGCCCAGGGGTACAGCCAAAGGCAAAAGATGAAGCAGAGACAGGTACCCCTCAAGGCAAGAGTAGAAGCCCCCAAGGCAGCTGCCTCCATCCCATACCTCCTCCTCCTCCTCTTTTTCTCCTGTGTATGGGCCAAGGGCAGTAATGTGCAGCTCCTCAGGACAGCCAGGGCCAGGCTGCTGGGAATCACCAAACCATCATGTCCAGCAAGATGAAGGATCCACAGGGGCTGGAGAAGAGTGGCCAGGCACACCCCAGGTGCAGGGCTCCAGGAGCAAATCGACTCTGCTGCAGCAGCTGGACAGCCTGGAGGAGAAGGAGCTCCAGCAGCAGGAGGCAGAGGAGCAGCTTGCCTCCCTGACATGGTCTGACGTGACTCAGGCAGCTGAGTGCCAGGGATAGGATGGCATGGCATGGGACAGGACAGGTTACACAGGAAAGCATCCAGGTGGATTTGGAATGTCTACAGTAGGGAGACTATGGCCTCCTGGGGCAGTCCCTTCCAGACCTCTGTGCCCTCAGCAGAGGAAGAAGTTCTTCCTCAAGAGTTGGGGAAGAACTCCTACAGAAACCCCCCTCTCTCTTTTCTCACCTGCCAGGTGAACTCATTCCTCAGCCTTGGGCAGCTGGAGCTGGCAGGCCTGGAGGGGCTGGAGGCCATCCCGAGCAGGCAGAAGGTACTGGAGTGTCCCATGTCCCAGTGAGCCAGGGACCTTGGCCAAGGAGAAGGACTGGAAACATGATATTGACAAAGGCCTGTCCCAAAGGATGTGGGAAGACAACCTAAAATGTCCAGCGCCCTTTGAGATGTGGGAAACAAGGCTGGTTTGGATGGAGCTTTGAACAACCTGGTCTAGTGAAAGGTGTCCCTGCCCATGCAAAGGGGCTCAGAACTAGATGATCTTTAAAGTCCCTTCCAACCCAAACTCTTCTGTGGTTCTATGATCTACAATTTCCACTCCTAACATCCATTTCCATTCCACTAACATTTCCACTTCTCTGGTTTATTTTTCTATTTCAAGGAGATATCCAGGTTTTATAAAATTACTTCTTTTCCAGGAGTAACTAAAGTTTGGATTGGTTTTATAATATTCATAAATACTTATATTTTTCTATTTTTCTCCTTGTCTTTTTTCCTTTTGGATTTTGGGGGGTTTTTTGGTTGTTTTCTTTTTAAAAACTCATATGTTTATCAAATGATTTATTCTTGTCTTTATGTGCATGATAATATGCAACCAATTTTTGGAAAGAAAAGTAGCATCCCAAAATAAACTGAAGACAAAGGAATCTGATGGTGGATCTGTATATACACGCTCCCAAACAGAAACACACGGATTGTGATCAATAAAGCACCAGATACCAAAAACACATAATTTAACTCGTAAGAAAATTCTACTGAGTATAAAATTGAAGAAAAGTTTTCTCAATGGGCTTTAGTGAAGGGAGTTTCATTTAAAAATCACTTTCTGGTTTGTGGATTAAGATTGGAGCTGTCACATTCCAGAGAGGTTTTGTATTTTATCCTTAAAATTTTCAGCAGTACATTTTATGTCAAGTTTCTCCAGGCCTCCTTCCCTCCTTTCCTTTAATGCATTTTAGTGCTTTTCTCTGTTGGTTCTGTTCTCATACCATTGTTGCTCCCCGGACCTTTCATGTACCAGCAGTGGTGAGGCTATTTGCTTCCATCACTAATTTGTATATATGAAGAATATCCACAGAATCACCCTTTCTCTGAACCCCACAAGCAAACATTTTTTGCACAGGTACAATCAAAACTAGAGTTGGAGATTTCACAAATCAAGTTTAAATCCACTCATGTAACTTCCAACATATTTATTCTTTTAGTGGGGTCAGAAACTACAAAGAGGTCCTTTCTGAAAAATAAGTATATCAGCAAAATGCATGTACATTCATATTTTTTTTCTCTGATAAATGTTCAAAAATTTGCTTGAAGGATGGACTGCACTGTATTATTTGTCTGATTTACTCCAATATAATAAGTTAATCTTAAAGACTGTTTTTCAAGCAGACAGATGACATAAATAATGAACATGCGGGTTTAAAACTGGAGACGAGCACCTAGGCCTGGTCAGCAGCATCACACACAAGCACTGACCATTTTTCCTGAAGGAGTGCAGCCCATGGAAAGATCAGTGTTGGAGCCAGGGACCAGTCTGAGGAGGGAGGATCAGACAAAGTGTTATGCATTGAGCACAACCCTCTACCTCTCATGCCCCCTGCAGCCTTCAGGGTTAAGGAGAGAGGAGTCAGAAATGCATGGTTGAAATTGAGCCTGTGGAAAAAAAAAGGGAGAAGGTGCTGTTTTAATATTTGGGTTTTTTTTTCTCACTACTCAAATCTGTTTTAGTGGGAATTAATTAAAGGAATTTTCCCCAAGCTGAGTCTGTTTTGCCTCCAACTATAATTGGTAAGCAGTCTCCCTGTCTTTATCTTGATCCATTAACTTTCTTATCCCTTTTTTTCCCCCCAGCCTGCTGAGGATGGGGCAGTGAGAACAAAGATGGATGCGCATTCAGCTGCCAGCCAATGCTAGCTCACCGTAACACCAAAATTCAACTGCCTCCTTGTCTCCTAATGCTTTCTGAATTTACCAGACCTCTTCCCTAAATATTACAGTTTGTGCAACGAGCTGAAAGGAGATCGCTTACACAAAAAGATGAGCAAAATGATTACTCCCTTGGGAAATTAAAAACCAAGCAAAATAAATTGCAATCTATTTAAATAATTACATAATAACATCTACAGTATTAATTAGAATGAAATCAGGCAACAGGATTAAGAGTTGTGAACAAGGATTCTCCCCTCAACCTAAAGTCCCAAATCCTCTCCTGCAAATGAGATACAGCAATATGTTGAGAAAAAAAGGGAACATTCAGCAAGCATCTTCTTTGGAGATGTGAGGGAAAGGTGTCACAATGGGCTACCTTTAATGATTTCCTCCTTAAAACAGTAAGCCAGAAAAGAGGAGACCTGAGGTCAATGCTTAACTGAGTCTGACAGGATTCAAATTTGTATTTTGTGCCTCCTCAAGACCCACCTTACACGCTTGCTAAGTACAGCTAAATGGGGGAACCTTTCCAGGTACTCGGGGCCAGAATGCAGAGGACAGGGTGATAATCAGCCCATTAAGTCTTGCTGGTAGTCATGAGGTCTGCTTCCTCCTTCTGTAAAGTCACTGAAGCAAGCAAAAGCATAATCCAAATCACAGAGAAGTCTCCAATCCCTGCAGTAATGCCTTTCCTTGTGCTCACTCTCTCTCTTTTGATCAAAGAAATGTTCAATTTTTATATTAGCCCTGTTTACTGGAAGGCAGCCTGATTCAGGCTAGGAAAACAGCTGCCACTCAGCACTTCCTCTTCTCTCATAGGTGAGTAACAAAAGGTAAAACTCCTTCAGGCTGAGAAAGGAAATTATCCTGGTCACACATTCTCTCAATATGTGTTCTAGCCAATTAGGCTGTAACACAAAAGATGTGTAGCTGGACCATCACATCACTTTTGCAGCTTTGGAATGGATCTGTTTATTATGAAAAATTCTCTGTAAACAATCATTAACTGAAATCTATTTGATTTGATTAAACTCCTGAAAGCTGAAAGAATGACTACCTCTTTTCTGAACCTTTATCAGAGTCAGAGGACTTTGGTGCTAAGAGAACTAGCTTGGAGAGAGCAAAGTTCAAAACCAAATCTAGGTCCCCAAAACTGCCACATCAATGAGGAGCTACCTGTAGGGAAAGCTGCTTAAACTTCTAGCTCTGATGGGCTGTATTTTTGAAAAGATTTTTCCGTTATGATCTGTGCTTCTCCAGCACTGAACTGGATGATCCTGTTCAGTTTTCAAGCTGAAAAAACCACAGCTTCACCTCCTTGTCTAGTTTATAAATCAACTCGCTTAACATTTTATCCAAGCATAGTAATTGCTTATCAGTTTTCTTTTCTGTCATGGACTAACCTTTCTGCCAGGCAGTTTGACTTCCAAAGTTCTTTTTAAAAATGCATAGTTTTCATTCTGAAATTAAATTACACCACAGGAGCATTGATGATAAGCAGTATGCACACCTGCATGCAAAAAATCCCAGGGTTAAATGAACAGCTCTTTTATGCAAAGGAAAGAGTGAGCAATGGAAACTTGGAAGGTCCAAATAATGAATCAGAAACTTCACTGGCAGGCCAGGCCCCAGCCTTTCCCTCAACATCTGAAAGCTGCTGCTAAGGCTAGAAGGAACAGTTTTTTAAAAGATCTCTCTCCTAATTCTATCCCATTGACCAAGCTTGAAATAATCAAATTGCAAGTGGGCCTGTCCCTTGACACTGAAGAAGCCCAAACTTTTAAAGTATTCTACTACCTGTCCCACAGAAGCAATTACAGCTCTGACTCTGAACAAGAAGACCCTTGATGTTCTTAACGATGCAGCAGGATCAAGGACTTCACAGTAACACCAGTCTCCTCATGTCACCTTCTCACTTCAACTTATCAACCACTAAAACATCTTTTTTTTAGGGACCCAGGCTTTTAGGCATGCAGAATTACAAGGGACTTTAAGTGATTGTCTCAAAATTGTAGGAAATTAGTGTTCTCTAGGTATTTCCAGCAGGTTTTGATTTTCAAAGCAGTGTTCTCTGCCCATATCCACATAGCACATCAGGATGAGACCAGAATGCACATCCTTCTCTCCTTCTCCCTGCTATCCCTTGAAAGACTTCAGTGGCATAAGCAAAGAATGTGCCAAGTATATGCCAAGATCTCTCCCCTGATCCCACGAAGGATGTCTGGGGATCTGTGTTCAACAATACTCGTACAGTAGCAGGCAGTCCAGGACAGTACATCTAACATGCCTAGTGACTTTCAAAGCAACTTCATCCCTCCACTTCAGCCTGTGGAAGAACAGAGAGCTCTCTACTTAGGTTAGTAATCAAATCCCAGACTTCTACAAACTTCACCTCCTAAATCAAATAAAGTTTTCACAAGAGTTCTCCAAATATTTTGTTCTACCAGAATCCTAAGGAACACCTGTCCCACTCCCCCTGCTCCACAAGCTGCTCCCTCACCTAGTTTCATCTGGAAATCCCATTTACTCTTGTCCATACTCACCATCAAACCTCAATGCTGAGTTCCCCATAATTTTTTGTATTTGTATTTTGAAGAAACATCACAGCCAAGTCAGTGTATGCTGAGGCTCTTTTTGTCTATATATTTGGCATGATATCACCTAGGACAGCTGTTGTTCTCTGCATAAGAATTTAGTTTAAACTACCCAGTAGGTTCACACATGTCCATGGTCTAGCAAGCTAAGGCCAAGTTGCTTGTGAACTAAACTGCTAATAAATGATCAGAGCTGGGGTGAATGGTGATGTTTCCAGTTCTACCTCACTTCAACACAGCAAAAATACATGGAGAGCCTGGGTAATGTGAAACACAAGGAAAACGTGGCACAGACACTTATAGTGGCTGTATACAAAGCCACCTTGTGTTCAAGCCAGTTTGAGCTGGGCATTGACCCTCTTACACCCAGACTATTTCCACAAGCCACAGGATTGTCTCTGCCCTAGGATGCTTAGCTTCCATACGTTCTAGCAAGACCCATTAGTCTATGAATGGCAGTGGATGAGGCCCTTAGCCAACAGGCAAACAAGACAGCCCAGCAGGAAGAAAGATGAACTCTCTTTTATGCTACTATGCATGTAATTGTGGTAAATAAACAGTTAACCTGGACAGTAACTCACAACAATTTTGGGTGGCTTCTGACAGCTGAAGAGAAATATCTTGTCGTTTTCTTTTTTTTCCCCTGGGCTTCCTCTTTTCAATAAATAATTCACTGCTTGGACAGTGTTCAGCAGAAATTAGTCTTTAATTAGAATTTAACAAAATACATTCCTTAAGCTGGCTGACTGGACTTCCCTCAACAGTCTCATTATCCTTTTCTTAATGGAATAAAAGGCACATCTACAATCTTCAGGAGCAATTTTATATTTTTACTTTTACCACTAAAGGAGTCTTTATGTTCATTTCCTAGCATGGAATCAATGCCTGCACCATGAAGACAATGCAACTCTCCTGTAATAAGGTTAGTTGTGACTGTGATTAATTACTTTTGGGTCTTAATGATTCTCAGCATGGGGTGTCTTTTCCTCCTACTTCACTTCTTGGAATATTTGAGTAATTTTTTCCCATTCAACTGATGTCAAATATCACTGGTTTGGATCTTAATTAAAGCACTTAATTGTTGAGCTGACTTTGTTTCGTGCTAAGGTGGGACAAGATACTGTTTGCCTGAATAATTTCTCTCTTTCTTTTTCTATCTCATGTCTTTTAAAAAAGAGCTTTCTCATTGCATTCATTTAACAAGGGCTTTGTCCTACTAGAGGTGAGTTTCTCTTTCTATCACATGCATTTTTCAGTCATTCCAAATATAATGCCTCTAATCTACTATCTGGCACGTCTCAATCCTCTACTCAAATCACTTCAAAAAGGATTCCAAGCAGAATATTCAATTAGGAAGACATGACTGAAAAACAAAAATGAAATTTTAATGATTTAGTTAAAGTCCATGGCTACTTCAGCTAGGCTATCTTCAGTTCTGCTTTCATGAGCCCAGACTGTATTCAATCAAAGCTGTTCTGGCTCTCATCTATTCATTAGCAAACACCCTCACCTCCCCCCACAAAAAATCCCACAAACAAACAAAACCTAACCAACAACGAAACCAAAACAAACAACAACAACAACAACAACAACAAAACAGACAAAAAAAAAGAAATCCACACAAAAAAGACACAAGAGGAGGCGAAATAAAAAGCCAGGTGTCTGATCATTGATCTAGAAGAATATCTCCTGTAGAAGCAGCAGATCCAGATGTAAGAAATGACAATGACATGGGGAAGGGGACTTCACATTGATTAGTGCTCATGGGACAAATGAGAGTTAATTCCTCACTTTTCACCATAGTGGCTCTTCTAAGTCAGCACAAATGAATTGCTCAATAGTCCCTGTAGCACATGAGCCACACTGCGTGGATTCCAGCTATGCTTGAGAATACAGGGGACAGAAACAGGTAACCAAAATTAAAACAGATGGACCCCATCTCACAAATTGTTTCTGTTTTGTAATCAGCATCCTCAGCAGATGTAGCACACAGACAACCTGACTGGTTTATCATACAGACAGTTGACTTTCATCTTGCAAGGAGGTTATGATTATCTACTAGATTATACCCTGGCAAGAAATTGGAATGAGAACTGTACACCTACAGGGCTTCTGGCAACAGTTTGCAAAGGGATCATTAGGGAGAATAAAAGCACACAAAACTGGAAAAAGAGAACTTTCTCCCATTACTAACCATATATTTTATAAATGCACAGCTATCATTAGTAGCTATGTATTACTACCCCCCAAAAAAGCAGAAAGGTTCAATATAAATAAGAAAAAAATCTTTTCAATATGTTGGTAATTAGAGGACAGACAGAGTCACAAAAATTTTATATGGGGATAAGGGAAAATTCATTAAATGCCTGAGACAGAAAAGTCATCGAGGCTGTGCTATGCTTCTGAGGTTTCATGAACAAGGTGGAAAAAAATCTTAGCTAAAATAGAGTTCCACCAGGGCCTCCCGCCAAATATAACAAACAGTGAAGGCAACAGTGGGAAAATTACTCCTCAACAACAGGATACGTGCAAAATGTCCAGGGCATGATACCAAAAAGGCTGCAGGCGACCAGGAAAACCACAGGAAGTAAGACAATCCACCTTGCTAGAAGATGTTAAAATATCAGCCTTGACAGAAACTGAAGGAGGACAATTATCATTAAGGGCACGAGAAATTGCCTGACACCAGCTTTCCCACAGTACAAGGAAATTACCTAGCTTACCTTGCTTCACACTGGTTAATAATCACACTGGTTATTAAAATGTTATTTAAGGCATTGAAAGGAGAAGGGTTAGAGGGTACAAGATGGGTACCTATGCCAAGTCCAAAAAACATAATGCCTTGCAAGAAGGGCTGTGGGGCCACAGTGGGGAGCACTGAAGGTGTAATGGATAGTGAGAAAGTACAAGTATATGCCATAAGCATTACCAGTCCTAACTACAGCTCTGGATTATGGATTAGGCTCACATGGGCTCACAAAGAGTTTACATATAGGAGATGAACTCAGCACTGAAGGAGGAATTAGACAATTATGCTACAGCAAGCAAGGATTTCCTGGAAATCTCTGATTTTAGCACTACACTGGCAGATCATAATATATGTGTTATGGCAGAAGCAGTTCATAATCTTAGGAATTTATGGATATGATGAAAGCAAAAAGAACCTGTGACAAAATAAACTCCAAACCTCTATTTTGCTGAGGTCATAATGGTGTGATAGACTTCATTGAAAAAAAACCCACAAAAGAAACAATCCAAAACCACAAAAAACAACAACAACAACAACAACAAGCAAAAAAAACCCCCAGACAACAACAAGACAACAAAACCCAAGAAAATTAACCAAACCAAACCTATTTAAATGCTGTATGACTTCCAGGCGTTTGTGTACCTGGATGTAAGACAGTTACATCTTTAAATTGTAAGAGAAAATTTTAAAAAAAATAGAATTTGAAGGGTCTGGCACTCATCAAAGAAGTAATTTGGGATCATACATGTTTCTACGAGAATATTACCCATGTTGCAGATAATTTAGTAATTTCTACCTTAAAGTACAACAGCCAGTCACTGAGTGGAACTATTTCCCAGCAGCTTCAGGCTGCAGCAACCATGCATTTGTAATCTTTTGCTATATGGTTTTTGCCAATTTGGGCTTTTTAACCCAAAAAGTGTTATTCAGAAGAGGAGAGTAAAATGTTTTTAAAGCACTCCTCCTGAATGCGGGGTATAGGGTTGGCTGGAAGAGGGGAAGAAGTACAGTCTGAACTCAGTTTCCATAGTGATTTTTAGAAATCACAGCACAGACAAAAACTTATTCAGAATTATTCTAATTTTGCCTCGCAGCAAGGTTTTGTGCTTTCCACATTAGTGGCACTCTGAAATCAGTCATGCCTGCAGAGATAAGCCTTTATCATGTTAAGATCTAGGGTACTTCTATTAAAACACATAATTTGAAATATTTGTTTGACTTTTCTGGTTGTTAATTTTGGTTTTGGCTTCTTTTTCCATTTTATTGCAGACCAAGGAAAGAAAAGTCTCAGCCTAGGTTGCAAAATTCTTCTGATTTCTCTATTCCTCGTATTCAGAGGGGAGAGGTCACACTGTAATGATAAAAATTTAGGAAGCCAGCTACACTAGAATTAAATTAGAATTCATGCTCATCTTCTCTGGAACAACCTGACAGCTTCTCTTCTCCTTCATTAGCAGAAGGAGGCTGAGAGGAGAATGTAAGTGTGCAATAGTATGATTTAAACAGCAAATCTGAAGAGGAGGGAATGTGATAACCACAAGTAACCATTACCAAATGTGACTTTATGGAAAATACCATCATACAGTAATTTTGCTTTCATACATTTCCCCTAAGGAAAGCAATATAAAAATTAGATGTTCAAAGATTTTTCAGTCACAGGAAACAAAATGCCTCTTGGAGTAGTCACTCCGAACAAGTATCACATGACAGCAAAAGTATTTCGGCATTAGCTTTCAACTTTTACTCTGTCTGCATCTAAGGAAAACCCAGAAAAAGTAACAGCAGACTTCCTTTTGTCTAACTCACCTACTTAAGAAACCAAGACATACAGCACTGGATATCTAAGGAACAGAACCATACATCTATCTAATGAGAGCTCATCCATAAGGAAAAGGGCACATTTCTAGATTATATTTTACTGTGAATGTTGGGCATCTCTGATCCATTTCCATGTATGATAAGTTGTTTTCTGGTAATACAGAAGGTTGCTTTCAAATGGAGAAAAATGAGTTTGCACACAGCTCTTAGCATAAAATGGTGGAGCACAGTGAAGAACATATCCTGAAGAAATACTTGAGAATCTATTAAGAAGGCAACTCACTCAGGCTCTTCACAACCTTCTCCTTGCTCTCTTTAGGGAACTCAGATGACTGCTGGCAAATACCTCTGAAGGCCATATAGCCAAGTGTCACAGCTGGAAGATGTAGGCTTTCTACAAAGTCATGGGAATTTGACCCTAAACTTGCTAAGTGCTGCGCAAAAGGCCATCAGCTCTCTGCCCAGCATATGAGCCACAGGGGCTTCTCATTTTGGGAAGAGAAGAATAAAATTAGATTTTAAAATGTGATCTGCCACAAGGCTTTTGAGGAAACGCCTTATCTGATGTGAAAATCAGAACTAAAAAGGCAGCCCTTGTATGCCCTCCTGTTGCATATGTTCACTGAAAGGGCAGATCTGTGACTTGTGAAAGGAATAGGAAGAGCTTTCTAAGATATTATCAGTGTATTCCCAGCTGTCACAGATTTGCAACACCAGTGATCTAAGACTAACCAAAGGGATGAGCTACTTCACCAGGGATATTTTCATACACTTTTCAGGTATGAGAATGGATCATTTCCCATTGGAAGAATGGCTACATCTTTCAGAAATGCCATGGATGCAGTGAATTGAAACTTCTACTGTAGAAGTTGAATAGTTCTGTTGTGCTCCACACACATATATACACACATGCTATATATCTATATATATTTATATACTACATATATTTTTATATCATATGTATATATGTTGCTTTGTTGCTGAATAGCTTCAGTTGCTTTAGTCTCACAGTTCTTCTCAATAATTGACAGGGCTGAGAACTGAATTCTGCACATTCCTGTTGAGGAAAAACCCAGAACATTAATTTTTCTAATTCTTCATGAAGAACAAGTGTTTCACTGATGTAATGCTGATAGATCAATCTATGCCATGAATCACATTAAAATTCAGATCCAGGCCAGGACAAATCATGTCCTCTCTACAACTGTCAGAGTGAAAGCAGTCTTAGGCATTTTAGCAGCAGAGGACCTATGGTAACTCCAAACTCTTTCCTCCAGGAAGTACTTCTCGGCTGGCTTACAGTCACACTGTGATCCACTCACTGATCCTGCTCTGAACTCAATAAGCATGTTCAAATAATGGCAACAGTGTTGGGAAACAATTCACAGACTCAACAGCATAGCTCAAATATCCTGCAAACAACTTGGCTGAAGCTAAGAGCTACATGCATATTTGGGCAGAAACCTGTGAACATGTGGGTGCACCTTTCTTGGTAGGAAAGCCTCTGGTCCTTTCCCATGTATGAAATGCCAAGGAAGAATAACGAAGTTGACAGAAAAGTTACAAGGCTAGTACCCTCTGAAGTCAAAGAAGAGAGACAGAGTGTCATTTGGAAGTGAGGGCAGACACTGATGAAATGGAAAAATTTAGAAAAGGGTAGCCCCAGGACATCAAGAGAAGCCATCCCTCACAGTAATAATATAGATCTAGTACCATTACCAAGTCTCTCAGCTCTTTGGATCAAAAAACTACAGCCTTGATGTCTTCTAAAGCTTTATTCACCTGAAAGACACGGGACAATTTGCTAGGAAAACAGACCCTTGGGAAAATGTGAGGACACAATGTGAGGTAGTAGGGACCCCTTACTAAGTGGTGACTAAGGGATGCACTGTATCCTCAGAGGATCTCCTTGACCCCGGATCTTGGAATGCAGATACCTAGTCCAGAAACTGCCCTTTGGTCCATTTCTCATCCCATGACAAGGCACCGCTGCTCAGCAGAACACAGATCTAAGAGCAACTAGCACAGGGCTGACCTACAGCACTGCTGTGACCTTGCTTCAAGGATAAAACAAGACCAGGGCTGACTAGGGGATACTGATGCTTGTGCAGAGCACCTGGCTTATCCAAACCACAGGGTATGAGAGGGGCCTACACCACTGATAGGACAGTTCAGGAAACAGATTTTTATTAATAAACTGCTGTATCTGACATTCTCTGACACCCATATAGAGAGGCAGCACTGTGAAAATACTGCAGAGTAACAGTGATGTTCAAGGCCTGTTATTCACCAAAAGGAAGTACTCTTTTTTTTTTTTTTTTTTTTTTAAACTAACTGCATTTCTTTCAGCACAGGCATAAAATTCATTTCACTTCTGTTTGACACTTACTGTCAACATAGGGTCAGTCCTTTGTATGTTGGGTTTTCACACAGTTCAGGGAAATGCTTGCATTTGTTTATTTTAAAAAGGGAAGATTTTTTCCCCCTATCAGGCATAGTATTTTTATAGCTTATTTATACAAGATGTTAACGATGGGTGAGATTTAAGCTGACAATGTCTCCTTAAGTTAAGACTAGTTAATTCTACAGTCTAATAAATTTCAACATTCCTATAAATATATTAACTTCTCCTTCACACCAGGCCTAGCTTGACTTTGACAGTCTTTGAGAGAAGGTTATCAAGTCCTTTTATTAAGCTGATACAAGAATGGAGAGTGATCCAAAAGCTGGACCACACTTTGACGGGCATCTCACTAGTATGATGAAAAGGATCTGCTTTCCACCTAGCATTGGTGTGACTGTTGTCTCCTCTCTTGCCAATACATTGGCAGTAATACTACTAAAATATTATTCTTTAAATGGAGATAGTTCTGCTGGTACACAGGAAAACAGTGCTAAAAGAATGAATTAAAAAGTGGCTTAAGAGCAAGTGAAAATATGACTGATTAGGCACACCAAATTACTAAGATACAGTTACTGTTTAAATGTGCCTGAAGAGGAGGGGATACCTTTTTGTTTCTTTAATGTTAATAGACTCTCAGTTTTTTGCCATTGTCACTAGGAACTATTGCATTCATCCTTCATCCGTGGATCTCTCACAGAGGGAGAATTCCAGACAGATAGGTCATGCAAGGCCAGCACCAGCAACATAAACAGCCCAAGTACCTTGTCTCCCCACTCTGTTCTCCATCTGCCTGGTACACTTCATGCCTCAGGTAAGAGCAGAGAGGGGCCTGAACTGGTTACAGGGCAGATTGTCTTTCTTTGCATCCAGTCACACACAGCAACAAACTACTACTGCCTGTTACTTCTTGCCAGATAGATATTGAGATCCTATCCTTGGTTATTTGGGTATAAACTGTTCAGGTGACAGTGCCCTTTGGCTGAGTCCTAATGTTTTTGCATTCAAATCTGCCATTTCTGTCTAAATCTTATGTGCAGCTGCCTACATCATAATGAATGAATTATTTTAACTTTCCAAAAATAAGTATTCACATCCTTTAAAAACATCTAAGCTATTTGCACTGCCAAGGTCTTTCCCTGTCTCCTTGACATCTCTTCCTGCATTGGGATGTAAAATGAAAATCTCTACTCCTTAGAAAAAACTGGAAGAGCTAAAATGCAAGGAGAGGAAGGAGAGCTGCTTCTTGCTGTTTTAAAGGAGTGTCCCTCGAGTGTGTGTAATTTGTCCTCACGTCTGTCCTTGCTCTTTGCTTCCAGTCCCCTCTGGCTTTAGCCAAGCTCAGCTGGAGAGCTTCCAGTCATTTACAGGAATGAAAAGTTTAAAATAAAATAGGAGCTTTGATCAAGAAAGAAGTTCAGCTAGGAAGGAAAAAGGGAAACACAAGCACTGACAACTCAGGCGAAAACCAAGGCAAAAGCAGGTTCATTATGAGCCGACAGACGTTTCTATGTCTGCTTGCAAAGCCAAAACCTTCCCTGCTGCTCTTTCTTCTTCAAAACAGTCTGCATTAACAATGACAATAATGTTCTGTTTTCACCTCTGGCTTTCCCCCCATCTGTCAGCATTCTTTGCTTTTTTCATTGCAAAAAGTTATTTTGCAGAAGACATCAACTGTACTGACCTCTGTGCCTGTGCATGCACACGCACGTGTATCCACACATACACCCACAATTATCTGCTCTTGGATTCCTATTTATTCATAGCCAATTCTCCCTCCTCCTCCTTTATTTATTTATGTCTTAACTTGAAATGTCCATGTCAGCTGCTGTTAATGGAGAGATCTCGTCACTACTTTTCTGTTATAAGGAAGGCAATTAAGCTGACGTGGGAAGTACTGGGCTCCTCCCAAATTTTTCACTGTAGACACAACCTAGCACATTTTGTATTATATCACAAAGTTCTCCCTCCAAATTCTAAATATCCAAAGCAACTTCCACACAAACACTTTGCTTGCTTTAGTGAAAAATATTGAAAAAACTTGCTCCATACATGCAGTCTGCATTGTTTGGGACCTCCTAAAATGCAGACAGGATGAAGAACAGGGCAGAAATGTACTCTGGAGAGTATATTTCCAGTAGCTGGGTTAGTTATACTGCATTTGTGACACTGGGGAGCCAACTGGCTGCTGCCAGAAAAGTGGTAAATGTCTGCAGAACAGGCCTGATGGAGAAACCTTTGGGCAACAGGTAACAGCACTCTGGTTAATATATATTGTTAACAACAAAATAGAACCAGGTTATTGAAATCCTAATCTTCCTAGTTTCTTAGCTTAAACCAAAAATCTGCAAATGAACTCTGGGTGCTGCATCTTGAGCCCTTACTTTGTTGGTTTTTTTGTTTTAAAGACAACAAAATAAAGTAACTGTCACATTAATTAAAAGCACAAGTGAACCAGAGGAAGATTATCCTTAAAGTCATAAAACTAGAAGGCTTATTTGACTAATTCTTTCGTTTATTACATTTTCAGATCATGTTTTGATATAGAAAGAAAAAAAGCACACATAATCCAAAATGAATACACTCTCTGCCCTTCAGAGTTCCAGTGCCAAGGCACTGAAAAAATGGCCTTCATTCAAACTCAAATACATGTTTTGACCTGTGATTAATTTTTTGCTTGCCTTTGTTTTTTACTTTATCATGAGAAGTTTAATCTACAAGAAAGAAAAATTACAGTAAAAATATAATTTAAAGTTACTGCATGTGCTGCAGTATTTATTAGAAAAATCACATTTCCATTTTGACAATTACCTTTATACCCAAAAGTGATTTTTTTTTTTATTAAATATGTAAATTAAATCAATAAAAATTGCATATGTCTGCTTTGTACTATGTATTTTGGAAAAGATGTTAAATATTGTAGATGTATAATATACGCATACGGTTCAATATTTATTATTTTAAAATTACTGCATGCATATATATGGATGAAGAGATGTGTTACGTGCATGGAATTCCGTGTTTTAAAACCAGAAATTACAACTAGATAATTTACTTCAATATTCCATTCAATAAAAGACTGTGCAACCTGCTTCAACCCAGACATTTATATTTTGCCACACTGTATCTTGCAACAAGGCATCACAATCTTTGTTGAAAACTTTAAGGGCTTGTTGGTTTATCCCAGCAGTTAACCACTCTCCCTGTTAAAATCAGATCCATTGTCCCCCAAACTCAACTGTTTCTCTTTCAAATAGATTTTGTCTGGCTTTAACTCCCAGCTGTTGCTTCTTGTTATGCTTCTTTCCACAAGATAAAAGGGCTTTTTAAGAACCCAGCATTTCCTTCTCATAAAAGCACTTGTGAAATTCACTCACCTAGTCACCTTTCTGTGCAATGAAGCTAAACAAATGGAGTTCTGTAAGTCCTTCACTGGAAGATGCATCTTACAGTTTCCCAGTCATGCTTTGCAATCCTATCTCCACTTTTTCAGTGTCATTCTCAAAGTGTATGCAGGACATCCAAGCATGCCATAACAATCTTCCAAGTATGAAGCCATTATAATCCTCCACAAGCCAATAAACTCCCACCTATTTTAAAATTAACAAAACCAAGGCAGTGAAAAGGATTGGCTCAGCTCTTTGAAGAGCAAGTATTAGAATCAGGATAAAAATACAAGAATAATTTGGTCACAGACCTGATTCTCAATGCCTTATATACGACTAAAACTCTTGCCTCTACTATAGCAGCTCCTAAGTAATGTGCTACAGTGACTCTTGCCAGTATGTTTAAAAAGGGCCAGTGTCAGATTCCAGGGAATGAGATGATGGGGAGAAGCATCACAGAAAGGGACCTGGGGGTCCCTGTTCCGTGGCAAGTTGACCATGAGTCAGCAGTGCCCTGGCAGCCAGGAGGGCCAACCCTGTCCTGGGGGGCATCAGGCACAGCATCACCAGCCAGGCAAGGGAGGGGATTGTCCTGCTCTGCTCTGAGCTGGGGCAGCCTCATCTCCAGTGCTGGGGGCAGGTTTGGGTGCCACAATATAAAAAAAGACATTAAATCACTGGAGAGCATCCAAAGGAGGGCCACAAGGGCCTGGATGGGAAGCCTTATGAGGAGTGACTGAGGTAGTTCCATCTGTTTAGCCTGGAGAAGAGGAGATTGAGATGAGACCTCATTGTGGTCTTCAACATCCTCACAAGGGAAAGTGAGGGAGCGGCAGGAACCAGTCTCTTCACTTTTGTGACCAGGGACAGGACTCCAGGAAATGGCATGAAGCTGAGTCAAGGGAGGTTCGGGTTGGATATCAGGAAAAGTTTTTTTACCCGGAGGGTGACCCTTAGGGGATGGTCCTGTGCAGGTCTAAGAGTTGCACTTAATCTTTGTGGGTCCCTTCCAACTCAGGATATTCTATGATTTCATGGGCTGCGTTATGGACAGTAGTAGAGAAATCACAAAACTAGAACGTGAATTACTTTCTCTCCTCCTTGCTAAGTTGTCCAACAGAAAAGTGAGAGACTAGGTACAATGGGCTGGAGTTCAGGAGCAGTTAAGACAAGTGGTGAATAACAGGAGCTCATTCCAGCCTCCAGCAGGTGCCAGCCCCCAGCCTTCTGCTTTGTGTGCACTGCTGAGATCCTCAGCACCTCCACCTTCATGCTCCCCAAAGCAGCACAAGACACATCAACCTGTCTCATTCATCTTCATGCCTAGACCACACCAGTTTCAGTTATCTTTATCTCATCAAGATACAACCTCAAAATACAGTAAGAAAAGGTCACTTTCAAGGAGATTTAAATGGCAGTTATTCAAATTTCACCCTTGTCTAGACTTGCATAGAGTACAGAGGAAGTTTTCCTAATAAAAAAAAATCTCAACTTCTTAAAATTCAAATATAAAAAAAATACCAATTGGAAGGATGAAACTGTGAATGGGAAAGTCCAGCCTAATTATCCATTGTAGATAAAAGTGAAGTAGTCATAGAAAGTCTCACAGACTGTCATTAGCCTCAACTTGACTTGGTTGAGTCTGGTTAAGGCTAGGGTTTCAAGGAAACTGCACACATACAGACAGTGGCTTGTAACCCTGTTTACTGCCTGCATGTGACCATCCAAGGCCTGGGGACATGCACATTCTTTTTCTATTCAGACTGGATGGATTCCAGAGGAGACTGAAGAGCTGCTAGAGGAAGCTCTCCCACAGCTGAGGGACAGCATCCAGCACCTGCACAGAGTTATGGAGAATGCCCAGAGTGCCCTGCTGCAGGAATAGCCAGTGTCCATACACAGCACTGCAGGTCTCCAGCTATCAAAGAGAAATGCTCACACTGAACAGAAATTAGTTGGCAGCTATGTATGTGTGTTCCAGTTATAATAGATTAATTCCTCAAGATGAACAGTGCTAATACTGAGGGTTTGTTCAGTGTTTGGTTAGTTTTTAAAAGAAAACCAAGGCTTGGCCAAGTTTTCATCCCATAAAAAAGAAAACAAGAATGTACGTAATATTCTCACTACCTTTCTGCCACAGGCACTCACAGCCTGCATTGGTAGTTGTGGTTGTAGTCCAGAAATTGCTCCTACAGTTTAACAACCATCCAGCTCCACAGAGAACTGATACTCAATTTTGCTTCAGCCCACCCTGTCAGATTCTTTACTCATAGGTAATTGCTGTTCCAAATTGAGAATGAATCTCATCTTGCCAAGATACCTACTCTACCCTTTTCTCCCAACCCCCACATCTCTCTGGCACACAGACAACACAGTTGAACTCTGCAATTCAAAAAAGTTTATGAAATGGGCTCTAGGGTTCGTTTTGTGGAAGTGCATCTAAAGGGTGGAGTACAAGACATTTAGAAAATCATTAGCTTCCACTTCCTTTTAAAAGTCACAGGGCGATAACAAATAATCTTGAGACCTCACTACTTACAACCCAGTGGTAGGACCAGTGCTCCAGGACAATGATACACATCTTTGTAAGGCAGGACAAGCCACAGGAAATCAACCTTCTGCCAAAGGATATGTAATAAATATATATTTTACAGGGTTTCAGAGAAGGAAGTAAAGCACAAAGAAGAAGGTGTCATTGTATCATGTTGTTCAGATCTGGGAAGCAAAAGATGACTGGTTAAAAAGATAATGTCTCTACAAATAATGATGTGCTGGAGTGCCCCAATCTCAGTTGAAGGAATACCTATTTGAGAGCTCACCCTGGGAGTTCTGCCCTCGTAAGCACTTGTTTACAGGGTTCAGTAGTCACAATGCTTAATGGAAGAAAACAAAATTTTTCAGAAATGTTTGAAATTATTTCACCAAATAACTGCCTCCGATGTAGGGAGGATGTCATGTGCTGCTGCCCAGTGTCCACTACAGATCTGTATAAAGGCCTCTGGCACCTCTGCTCATGCCATCTACACAAATGGGGTAGTGGGGCTTGTATCTCCCTCTGCAATGCTGTCTCACACATTTTCCCACTCAGAGAAATGTCATGTTGCCCAAAGACACTTCAGACATACTGGAGACTGAAATGAGACTCCGATCTAATGCCTTTTGCCATATTACTTTCAGAACAAATAGGCCACATGTACAGACCTGTATCTGCTGCAAGTCTGTGTGTAAGCACTGCTCCAGACACTTCACTACACCTTGCCAGAAAGTGAAGCCACTGTTTAAGGCACAGCATTGGAAAACGTGCTGGCTGCCAGAATGCCTAACCTCAGAACCAAAGTTTCGTGGTACATTCTCTACGGGCACCTCACACATGAGAGAGAAACCCCAACCTGTTACCATAGTTGTGTTAGCTCGAGTGATGGAAGCCTGGACAGCTGGACACAGAACACATGCTGTGCTCTCCTAAAACTGAGGCCTGTGACTAGGAAAGTTGATCCATGTTTGAATAAGGATTACAGAAGTAACCTTTCCTCTTGCATTCCATGTTCAATTATACAACTTCAACATTCTTTGAAATGTTGTCCCAAGAGCACCCAAGCTAATCACCTCAGAGCCAATGATGTGTGTTTTACCTGTCAGTGAGGGTTAAATTCTATTTCCATTTAGGCCAAGTGGGGGCATGTGGATGCAGTATGTTTCCCTGTCTCAAAACGAACTCATCATTGCACTTTGCAGTAGTTAGCACATTGGGTGAAGAGATCAGACCTACGTGGACCATGGAGATTAAACTAATTTTCTAAGAAAATTCCTTAAACTTCCACCTCTCACACGCTTAGGCATGCTTGCACATTTATGTATGACAGTCACTTTTTCTAGTTAATCTTCTTCCACAGCACTATCAAAAGGACGTCTCTTACCACCACTACATCCACACTGTTAAATAAAAAGGGACAAGTGGTGTGCAAGAGAATTATCATTAGTGCAAGAAGGGTATAATCTGATTTTTAGACCATTTCACACCCTGAGCTGCACAACAGCTGGCTGCCAAATCAATCCAGGAGTGCTACTTGAGGGCTTTCAGTTAAATAAAGAGGTCCTCCAGAGTTTTGAAGGTCTTCCCCAGAAGCATCAGAGAAGTACTGGTGAGATCTGAGCAGCCATAACCTAAAAAGAAAGGCCATAAGAGGATACAACAGTCAGAAAATATACCACCTAGTAAAGAAATACGCTGGCGTTGCAGGTTCACCTTACCTGCAAAATCACCGCAGTTTTTTAAAAAAACACAGAGCCACCCAATGCATGTCAAGTGCTGTTTCTACCATAAGACCAACAAAAGACAGTTCATAGCATTGAACACATATTCATATTTTTGCACGCATATTCTTTCCAGAAAGTTAGTTTAATAGGGAAAAAAAAATTAAAAAAAAANCCCAACTGTAGATTGTAAAGAAAATTTCTAAGGGCAGCCACATACTTATTTCTATGGTCCTTAACCATAAGTTAGACTATCAGCCATCCCAGTAATTATCTTTATTTAGCCTGAAATATTCCTGGAAGACAGGAATATATGGTGTTGGGTTTGCACTTAGTTTTTAATCTATCAATTAAGCTGCAGGGTGGCTGTGAAAACTGAAAAGTTACATTTTGACTTACAGGTACAAATTGCTTAAACACATCACAACATTTTCAGTACATTCATAAGCGCTCTCAGGTAGACATCATTTAGAGATGAAGTTCATTCTCCCTTCAACCAAAAGCAAAAATGTGGGAAAAAGTAGTGTGTCTTCATGGATAATTGGTGAGTGGTTATCTAAAGGTTGTTGTAGTTGAATTGCAAAAGCTTAGACTTGAATTTACACATGATAATTGAGAAAGTAAACAATATTGATTGTAGCTCAGTATCTTCTTTCCATCGAAGGCCAGAGAGAAGCAAGATTTGAAACATTCTAACCAAATCAATTTCATGTAATTACCCTTGAAACATGACTTTACCATCATCATTCTGTCATGATAGTGGGAAAATAAGATTGTCAACCCAAAGCATAGTCATTCAATACAGATATTTCCATGACCTCTAGTTACAGCATTCATGCACACAATTTTTACCAGCCACATTATCTCATCAACCCCCCAATCCTCCCCAGAAGTGTCACAAATAATTTTTAAAACAGTACAAAAATATCTACAGAGAGCATGTCCAGAAATTGATGCCTCACCTGTCAAATTTGCCAAGCCTCAGAAATATATAGTTTTTCACATACCTTAAAACATGTGCAATAGGTCAGTAATCTGTGTCCCTCATTCTGACCTTGGGAGGAAGCCAGTAGTGTCATGAAGCATTATTTTTAGGGCAATTAAGCCTTACATAAATGTGCGTAATCAACTTTCTTGTGGAGCAAGTATTTTTATCTTTTTCTTTTTTCTAAGAAAAAAAACTAGAAAATTTAAGCCAAACTTCTCAGAGAAAGTTGAAACAAAGTCTTCCCTGACCATGCCAACTTTCTTGTCTAAATAAAATAGCACCCTCATGTAAATCAAGTGTGAAGAAATAAATAAACAGCTTTTGAGTTATCCACCATGTAAGAATATATACCAGAGTGATGTTTGTGAAGGTGAAATTGAGATGAATTTATTTAGTGTTCCTGATACCTTTTGATAATGATCCTCACAGAAGTTTTATTTGGCAAACTCAGTCAGTCAAACTTCTTCTCATTAGCTCACAGTATGGCAAAAGAGCAGGAGATTAAGAGAAACCAAACAAGTAAAACTGAACTTGAGCCAAGCCATAGCAAAGCACAACAGGGTGGTTGCAGGCACAAGAAGTAGTTCATATACTTATTAGTGACTCACAAAGAACACCAAAATACATTTTTTGGTGACATTAATGTTTTCTAGTTGTTAAACACTGTAACAAGTTTTGGAAAAAACATCCCCTATGTTAAATTAAAGAAATGAGCCCCAAAATGGCAGAAAAACTTGGGTTTTTTATACATTTATAGTAAATAGAGCACTAACAAAGAACATGCATTCTTCTCCAAGTTAGTAGTACACTTGGAATCATATGGCAATATTCAAGAGTTGACTGAGATAGCAGTGGTAGGTCAAGAAGAACATTTCAGTAAGAACCATAGAAAAATTTGCAGCAGCTGAGCACAATTTCAGCCTGAAAACCACTGGGATGCTTGGGTTGGATAAATACACAGTTGGATAAATGCAGTATCAGAAACAGCAACGTGAGCAAGGAAAGGGCTGTCACAATATGTGTTTGGAGGGTTTGTCATAGTGAGCTAATCCTCACTGGGAAATTGAGGTAAAACATGGGGGTAAATGGCAAAGTTGAACAAGCGCTGTTTTTAACATTTACAGGCTTACTGAATTAGAATGGGTCCATACCTGGTACACACAGGCAATGAACAGTCTGAGGAAGTATGTCGGGAGAAAATGAAGCCTCTGACTGAGCACTGTAAGGTCTGAGCATCAGGAATGATGCTTGCATTGGGAGCTGCTGGTGTTGTGTTCAACAGGAAATAAGAATGTGTTGTGAGAAACACGTTAGGGCTCTAACAAACATTGAAGACAAAACAAACAAGCAAGAGAAAAGCAAGTCGCTATAATCTGGAGTCCCAAGAGCTGCCGCCAATTCCGCTAAATTATGAATTATACTGAGTACAACTTGCAGAGGAAACAGCAGTTATTAAAAAAAAAAAAAAAATTAAAAACCCAAACCAAACCAAAAAACACCCAGACAACTAGTGTACCCTATAAAGTTGCCAACAAAAGCGGCATTGAGAATTGCTTGGAGAATCAGGTGACAACCCAAGGAGGAAAATAGAGCACTCTAAGACTCTAAAAGGTCTCAAAAAAAAGCTGCAGCCTGATCTTTTGACTTTGTAATCAAAGAGAAGAAAGGAAAGCCTAAATGTTTCATGAAAAAGAATACAAGCCATGTATAGACGGGCTGCAATATGATGATTAATTTAAGAATTGCTCACTATAATACCTGATTTTATTAATTTCAATGTTTTACATAAATTCTCATTATTATTACTTCTAAGCATACTTTCAAAACATCCTTTTCTTTTTTTTTTTTCAGTTGATGTGTAAAAAAAGCAACCACTGTGACGTAACAATACAAGAATGGGCAACAATGCCTGCCATAGGAATGGAAGAAGTGTAATTGCTTGAGCTGTATCTTCCCTTATTGACTTTTTACTTTTACTTTCTATCTGTTACATTCAACTTCCATGAATATCTCTATTTCTGTCAACTCTATTACAGGGCTTTTGTACACACCAGATATTTTTTATTATAAGGTCACAAAATCAATCTGCTTGTGTGACCTCCAAGAACAGAGTCACAAACCCTCAAAGGTTTCACTCATCCCAAGCTACTGCTGCCTTTGAAAAGGTGCATAAAATGTCATCTCAAAGCATTCCTCAAGGAATCCAAGTCCTGTGTAAAAATTAAAAATTGAGGCACTGACCACTCGTGATTGTGGATACAATCCGGTAGGCAAGGACTAACCCAAGCTCACACGACCTTTTCTTCTCCCTCTCCTGTCAGCATCTTTTGTACATGCCAAGTTGGATTGAGTGCTTGTTAATGAATCCACAATACCTTCTCTCCCCTTTTTCCCAGCATCAACAGAGCTGCATCCAGTCCTCTGTGTTTACTGAAATGCACTTAAATAGAAGAATTGCAAAAGGCAAGTTCTTTTTATCAAGGTACTTTCTAGTAATGGTCAGTTATGCTGTTGACAAAGATATGAGACAACTGCCTCCCTAATATGATTGGCATATACCTCTACCCAGACTATTCATGCTTAACTCCTTTTTGAAGGTTGACATTTATTCTTTCCCTCCCTCTTCAAAACACATCAAAGGTAACTGATTTGAAACACATGATCAGTCTTCCTCTTTTCTCTATCCTCCTCCTGAAATATTCAGGAACCTGAAAGCTGAGAGATTCACCATACTGAAACTTGCTGTATACAAAAATCTGGTTTTCACTTTACTCAAAAAACATCTGCATGTCACATATGTATCTTTAAAAAATGAAACATTCTGTTCTGAAGGATATAAACTATCCCACAAACTTTGCCTCTGTTCTTTAATTCTAAAGGTAACTCAAAAACTGTCTAGAATTACATAATTCACTTCTTTTCCATTTTTCCACCTCTAAATTCTTTATTTCTGTCTTGCCTTGCATCTGTTTCCTCCTTCCCTGTCTTCACACCTGTTCCATTTCTCTCTCATCTGGTCAACATGCTGAAAATAATCACAAACTGTCCCCTGTCACTGCTGCTATATCATTTAATCCCTTAACTCCATTATCAGAGTGCATTTACAATATTCCAGGCCTTAACTACTCATTCAAAGCTCTCCAGTTACACCAGCAGTGTACCAAAACCCATCTTTCAGAAATCTCCTTACACTCCACTGCATTCACATTTTACTTTCCCTTTTCAGTCACAATTCCATGGGGTGTTCCTGGCTGCGCTGTTGGGCATTGCTCCCACCAGGCTCCAGTTTCCTCAGATCCTACACTCTCAGACTCTTTTAAGTCATCTTGATCTGAACAGGGGCCCTCACAGCACCTGGCACATCAGTAGGTTTGGAATGCAAAGCAAAGGGGAGGGGTGTGGAATTAAAGAAAAGAGCCCATGTTCAGGGTACTGAGTACCAGCAAATGAGCACTGAAAGGGGGTGAACTAAAGGAATGCTTCCAGGGTAGCTCCATCTCTGCTTTCAGTGACACCATCCTCACCTCCCCAAATGCATCATCACCTTGTTCCAGCAGCACAGAGAAGACTGCACAGGCCTCAGGGGCAGCGCTCATCTTGGATCTGAAAAATGTCAAGCAGGTCTGGACTGCAGTAGAAGGTGAGAGGGGGCAGAAAAAAGATGCATCTTTATTTAGCTCTAATTTAAGTATCATAAGAGCAAACTAAAACACAAGTGTAAATAAACATGCATGATAACTTGAGAAGTGACTTCCATAAGAAAAGTCTGTCACTGGTCACTTGTCTTCCTCTCCCTTTGCTAATACCTCTCTCCTCAGCACACATTCCAGACATGCTTGCTATCCCAGAATCCTGGCATAAATGCAACATGCAATGAACCTGACCCTGATGCTCGATGTGGCAGAATCTGGGCTGCTGAACAAGTCTAAACTTGAGCCAAGGTCTGTCCATAACGATTCCTAATTTTTGCAACACATCATCAGAGCAGTAGCAGACTGAACCTTCACACTTGAAGGTCTGGGGGTGCTGGAAGAGCCTGGCAGAGAGTTCCTGTCTCTGGGCATGTTACTCTCTTGCAGAGCAGCACCACTCACAGAGGCTGAGCCCTTCTGGAAAGAGCCTTTGTAGCCCTGAGTTTGTACACAGGCTAACACACCCTGCTTGCCCTCCCACATGAGCTCAAGAAGCTCACACATGAACAGCAGCAGCTTTTCTCCTGTCAAGGGCAGAATCACCCTGAGAGCAGAGACGCTTCCAGACTCCAGGGGAGGTAGCCAAACACTTCTGATGGAGCAGCACAAAAAATCAGAAACACAGCTGATCACAGAGATTGCTGTTTGGCTAAATATTCTCTTTCTTCACATTCAGTGCCATGCAAAATCACTTCCCCTTGCCTTAAGCTCTTTTATCAAGTGCTTCCCTAAGGAAATATTTCTTATTATCCAAATCAATATCCACTGAAGTGGATTTAAGAACCTTAAAGGCCTGGATGCCTGCTATTAACATCAACTTAGATAGCTATTCTGTTAAACACAGGCTTTCAGTGGTGATTCATTTGCTAGAGTCAATGTGCCACAGGCAGTGAATTGTTTTATCACCAGAATATTCTGTACCAGCTTCTAGAAGGCATCACTGGATTGTCACTGCTTGTGGCAGTGATTGTTTTATTAGAAACTAAAATATTTTCCTGAAAACACTAGGTTTCTTCCTCCTATCCTATATCATCACCCTGAAACTCCTATCTACTTGTGAGATGTTGCCATGAGCAAATCATGCCCACTGCCTATTGGATGATCATGAAGCATTCAGAACAGAAAAAAAAATTCACAAATGGTTTACATAAGGTAAATATCACATTTCTTCGCATTTCAAATGAAGAAATACCTCATAGTTTTACAAAAATGTGCCGTTATTCTCTTGGAAAGCTTCTGTTCACTTAAGAAACTGTATTTGTGCCTGCATTTTCTCAAAAAGGAAACAAATAGGCATACTTACGTAATAATACCCAACATGACTCATACCTACCTCTTAAATGGTTTTGCATCATGTGCAAGCTCTTTCAACCCATTCATGCATCTTTCTTCACTGCTGAGAAGACCTAGTCACAGAGGGCTTGACCTCCTGAAAGGAAAACACTCCTGGCTGCTACTGATTGCTCACAGTCGCAGGTGCTCAGCGTCTCCCAGAACTGAGATCTTAAAGCTGTCAGCTTGAATGGATTCCAAGGAAAATATTATCAAAATCGAATCTTATTTCCACCTTCATATATACCTCCTTCTTCACAATGTATAGGAAATCAAGGCTGTAAGACAGTTATTAACCTCACTTCACTTATTTCTTCTGAGAAGCTAAGTGGTCTGTCAAACTGAACATATTTAAATTGATGGACCCCTATCTGGTTTTAATCTTTTAAAACTTGCTAAGTTGTTCTTAAATAGTAGTTCAATTATTCACTTCAATCTTTATACAAATTCTTGTCTGACAAGTACATGTATAGAAGAAACTGAAGTTTCAAAATTAAGGAGTCTGATAATCCATCCTACATGAAACATTCCAAATGTGGAATGTGTTCACTGTGTGTCACAGGTGCTGATGCAACAGAGTCTCTAACTTGCTTAAAATTTGCAGAATTTCATGTCCTTATGTTCTATGCCAGGGCGGTTGATGGCATTTTTTGGGGAGGGTTGGGTTAAATACTCTTTTACATTATTGCTTACATTACCTAAATCTCTCAAATGTATTTAATGTTTCCTTATTTAAATTTTACTGAAATTTTAAAATCAAATATGAAATAGTAATTGCACATTAGGGAAAATGCACCATCTTCTTTTACACTTAGAGAAAAAATATCTTTAAAAAAGAAAATCTAGTGTATTTACATAGCCTCAACTATACTTTGCACTTGCATAGAAAACAACCTCTGAAGAAAGTTTAACTCTCCATGAAAGTAATATTTAACAGTATTTTTTCTTCCACACCAATTTGTAAAAAATACATTCAATCTATTCGCAAAAGTGTGACATGTTTTCAGATACTTTTTCTGGTTTTTTGCTTTGTTTGTTTTTGGGGTTGTTTTTTTTTTTCTACAGTACTGCTTTTGCACCATTTTTCAGACTGAAGAACCTTATGGTTGACATTTTATCAGGCAGCATGTGACTCTGTTATTTCCACAATAGCAAACTGCATTCTTATGCTCTAAAAATCTCAGCTCTTCATGACACTGATTCAGAGGGATGGTTACAAATAACCAGTGGGAGGCACTAGCTGTGTTCACTGAAATGGAAAAATTTGCAGATGTTTGATAAACACACAGATGTAATTATCACTTCAGATTTTTCAGCTAAAGCTAAATAAATTCTTTGCTGTCTCTGCAACACAGGCACAAATATTCAACAATGTTGGTATTTCTTGGGCACAGACCTCCAACTGCTTGCTCATCCAATACAAAAAATTACTTTCATCATTATTTTGGATTAACATAATTTGTATTTATAAAATGTTTTTGTATTTATTTCACTAAAAATAATTAAAAAAAAAACCCATCTGATAACTGTTGTACTTATATCTGTTGCAGTAGGAAAGGCAAGAGGAAGCCAAGACAAATTAACACGTGATTCGATTGGGCTCCCCTTTCTCTTGCACCTCAGAATACCCCCTTAGAGAAGGACAGGCTGAATTCCATCTTTTCTGAAGAACTGTTGAGGCTTCAAGATTATCATACACAAAGGATGTATGTAATCAGCTCCAAGGCAGATCTCATAGGGCATAGCACACAGTTTGTAGATAACAGCATCTAGCCTTCACGGGCTACACTGAAAACAGTATTTAAAGAAGTCAGATTTTTGAAACTTTTACACTTTAAAAATATAACTATTACAAAGTAAATCCAGTGGTTTCTTAACTTTTCCTGTTATAACAGAAATGACAATGTCAAGTTTTTAGCATAAAACATTTCTATTTCTGTGCTTTATTATGCATGAAAAAAATACTTTTCCCCCGTCTTTTCCAGAGGTGACACCTTAGGGCTTGAACATGCAACTAAGTTACCTGGGTCCTATGGCACTAAAATTAGCTGATGGACATGTTCTAATACCAGGGAAAAGGCAAAGGTAAGGCAGCTCTGCTGAAACACACTTCACTAATCAACTTCCCTTGCATTTCCCTGGGCTAAGAGCACAAACAGACGGGCAGAACTGTTGTAATTCAGTCCTGAGCCTGAATGTTGGCAGGGGCAGCACAACTATCGGAGAGCTCCATGTTAAAATGGGAGCGAGAGACTGAGGAGAATGGCAAATATCTCTGTCCCTGCACCCTCCACCTAAAACTCCATCATCACCTGCAACTAGAGCATTTCTCTGCAGCTTAAAGTAATTGTTAGAGACAAAAGCAGAAATCTGTAGCCTGTGTCTACAGGAAAGGGCCTCACTACCCACCTGCAGAACGTCCCCCTACTGCAAAGCTCAAGCCCAGGCCAGGGCTCTGCTCAGGGTTGGGATAAGCAATGGCTGAAGAGCACTGCTGTCTCAAGGGGATCTTTCTTCAAGGATACATACAAACACACTGTCAGTGTTGTCTTTTATATTTCCATTTCATAAATCCAACTGAATCACATTTGGACATGGACAATCGTGCTCTGACTTATTATGCTCTTTGGGTTCCTCACTTGTCTTCCTCAGGATGCAGCTAAGTTCTCCAAAGGTAACGAGGTACTCAAATGATACTTTCCTGTACCATTTCAAAAATGTCTACAAGCAGTGTGTGCCTGCTCTCCTTTCTTTTGGCCACAGACAAGACAGATGGTATAAGACAAAGGAGTAAAAATTTACAGCAACACCTGAAAATTCAGTGAAAACTTCAACAGCAAAGTACCCTTTCCTTGACAGACTTCAGAATGAGACTGGCAGCAATGTCATTTTCTCTGAAAAACGTATACTTGAAGCAGAAATGTTCAGCTGTCAAGGGAATATTTATGAAAAGTTGTATAAGAGTTGCCTAAATAGCTGCCAGCTCTGTTATGTATGTAAAACCCGTAGTTTAGATTTTAAAAATATTTCAAGACAAGAAATAAAAAAATTATTCATATGCATACCAGCATTATCTGTTAAATGCTAATGCTTTTCAGTGACCTTTGCTTTCAGATGTTAATTATGCATCAGACAGCACAGCCTTCCAAGTTCCTGCTAAGGCAAAGCCAATCAACAAATACTTTCCCCAAGGAACAAAAGCCTTACTGTACAACAGTGTAAGTCTCTTGACAAAACTGCATACAAAATTCAGAAATAATCCACTGGAAGTAGCAGTTTCTCCAGAACTCTTGGTTATGAGTTGGCCAGTAATTGCAGCTAATACTAAGCTGTTCCCAGGATGAAACTATTTGCTGACTCTGATGATCATGGGATTATTATTATTTATCAAGTGTCAATGAGATAAAACTCTAATATATGCAAATACCACATGTCTCTCCCTAGATATTTACAGTACATATTAGAAAGATAATACAATTTATCACACCACAGCAAATAATTAGATAAATTCCTTGCAAATCAGGGTCTCCTCTTTGGGAGTCACTGTTTTGACAATGCAGTTAGACCAGGTTTGCAAACCACAGTTCTCCTGAACCAAAGGAACTACCTTTATTTTCTAAGGTCACCACTGAGTGCCTGTTTTACAAAACCATTTGGATTATAGGAGTCTATTGAGTATATACTAGACTTGGAAATTTCTAACTTGGTAAACTATTGCAATAAAGACTACATTCTAATCCGCTTTCTGTTCCAAATAATCTATTTCTAAGCTAAGGATAGGATCAGTGGCGATGTCTTTACCCAAAACCACTTCTATTTACAAAGTTCAAAGCCTATTTGTTGCTTTGCTGATCTAGTATCTTCCCTTCCAAAGATGCTGGTCTCCCCAGCAGCATTGTTCTTTCAAGAAGAAAAATATACCACAGCTGCAAACTCAGGAACAATTTGCCAAGAAAGTGATAATATTGACTGTCAGTAGTGAATGTGCATGTTAAACACAAGCCTTAAGAGAATTCTTATGACATCATTTGTGTCTGTTTTTATTTACTGAAGTCTGTGCCTATTTTTCAAACACACATTCCTATAACCAAACATATTATGCTCTTTCCTATCAACCATTGCACTCATCACCTGCTGTGCCTACGAATTTACTTTAAAGTAACACATGTAACTATTCATATCTAACTTCTAATTATTGTTTTTAACTGTTTGCCTAAATCTCTATTTAAGCTGCTGTTCCAGGCTGGTCTGAAAAGGAAGGTAGTCTTGAATGAAGAATGCTCACCACATTCCAGACCAGCATATTTTAACTCTTTCTTAACTTGATCACACAGTCCAAATCAAATTAATCAAGGTGGAGTAAAGGAAGCATAGAGGCTTGAAATTTCCTTCTTTCTCCGGAGTCTGCTTTAGACTGTCATTTAGGTATGAAGCTGCCTGCAGAGCATCTGTCTGTCCCATGGTCACCAGCCACTGCAGCAATGTGCAGGAAAGCCCTGGGATGGCATTAGGTTTTCAGGAGCATTCCACTAATGGAGTCATTGTAAGAACACACAAAGTACCTGAAGGTCAACAGACCCAGCATAATCCCTAGAGTGCTCCTTACCAGAAAGGACTTCTCAGAGCAGAATCAATGAGAGTTTTGAATTGCTGCTTCATGAAATGTGAAACAAGAAGCATGCTGAGAAACATTCTTTCACATCTTTTGGCTGTTGTTGAAGATAAGATGAAATTTATATTTTAGTCTGGTGCGGCCACAACATGCCAGCAGTAAATTTTTCTCTGCTGGACTTCTTTGGCTCTTCTCCCTTACCTTCTGAACCTGGGACAACCAAAAATTTTCCATAAGTAATTCGCCTCTTAGAAGTTTGTTAATGAATTTTTTTTCCCTTATAGGGACCTGACAATTCCCAGCAAATATTTCAGATAACTGGTGAGGAATATTCCAGTGAAATTTATGGATTCAATGCAAATATTGCCCAGTATTCACCTTGGGAAAAGTAATTTGAAACTTGGTCACTGACAGATGAAAGAAACTCTAAATTCAGTTTTCAGGAAAACCACATTTTAAATTTGCCATTTTCAGTGGGGAACGCTTGCATTTCCATTTTGTGCTATTTTCCTATGGTTTCACTTCCTGTTTTAATTACAACTTCATTTTGAAACATCAAAATTCTTTGCTAGATAATATTTTTTCTAAAGAACTGCAGCTCCTAGAAAGATCATGGTCATCAGCACAGCTGCAAACAGCAATATCAAAACCTGCTAAACATAAAGATCTTGAGAAATTTCTATAACGTAAGCTGTCAAGTAGTTCTTCATTTTTAGCTCTGCAGTTTCACCCCAATCTAGAATGGTTTACTCCTCCATGAAAATGGGGTGCAGGACACAGCCAGTGTCCTATGATGCCCTTCACTATTTTAGCAAAATGCTTTTCCTTTGAAGAGCAGTGTCTGCATTTCATGAAGTTCTAACCCAATCAGGAACCTACCAAGCAGATGTTCTGGAAAAAGCAAGTTAAATGGACAAGTCCTACAGAATTCAGAATCATACCCTTGGGCTTTTTCCCCTCCATTCTCTTCCAACACAGACAGCCATAGTCTGAGCACTGCTTACTGGGCATTTATGGCAAAGATGTTTTATATTCATCCTCACTGATGCCTCTGCTGGCACTGGTGGGGCAACACGTTTTGGCTTAGGACTAAAAGCTTGGAACCTCCTCCTGAAAGCATGTTTCTGATGGACAAGAACAGGGTATAATTCTTTTCTTAACAAGCAGCAAAAGCAAAGAGTGTTGCATCCAGCCTGTTTTTTACCCAACTGCCGTGTGATTGAAAACCTGCCTGAGAGGGTTCAACACTGTTTTCTGCCTAAGACACTAAAACATTACTCTTCCCTCCTAACTGCTTTCCCCATGTAGAACTGGGAAGGTGGTTTCTTTGCTCAGTTAAAGCTGTTCTGTTGCACACTGAATATTTAAAAACCTCTTAAAATGAAGTGAGCAGCAGCCTCTAGACTACATATAAAAATAAATTCACCTACTTCACATGAAATTGTTACCGTAGCAGCAGCAAGGAATTAGCATCCCATTCCACAAAGGCTGCTTTCATGAATAAGAGTAAGCTGATCTTGCATCCCCAATTAGTGTTTAAAACACCAAGCTAACTTTAAAAATCCCATATCTAATGTTTATGTTGGCCCTGCTTTACAATACAGCATCAGTCACTTCTCTGTTGTGCCAAGAGCCCAGATTCAAACACGCAAAATAGGACAGCTGAGAGTATGTGCAGCTACCAGAAGCAGAGAAACCACACCTAGTTACAGGTTTGAGAGAGCTCAAGTGTCTGTCTGTTTCTGAACTACTCAGCTCTGCCAAGATTCATCTAAAAACAGCTTTTGGGGAACACAATAATAAGAACAGTAATCCTACATTAGTTTCCTTGAGGGTTAAAACGAACTCAGTAGTTCATCAAAGCAATTGTGATACTGGGCATACAAATCCCAGTCCCCTTTCCCCCACTTTGTGTCTCTGAGTGGATGCAGAGCAACACTCAAATAACAGCTCCCCTTGCTTGTCTATATTTTATACTAGCTGGCACAGAGAAGAAATGGGTTGCCTGGAAAGAAAAAGAGGAATGAAACCTAAAAGATAATTATCACTCTCAGTGGTCAGAATGAGAGTCCAAGACTTCAGCTGTGACAGAGCCTGAGGAAACCCTGACACAGCCACACTGCCAGAACCATCAGCAGAGCCATGACTGCTTTTTAGCCTTTCAGCGGGGAAAAGACAGCTGTAAATCCTCAGCAGGGAAAAGGCAGCTGTAAATCCATTCTGCAGTGGGCAAGAAGATTCAATAGTTTACAACTGGTGTGAACTTTAAACAAGCCCACAGAAATTATAAGGGTGCCCACTGAGTCAAAGGACGGCTTCAGACCAGGTCCAGGAGGGGGTGCCCACTCCCCACAGGCTGCTCCTGCTTCAAAGAGCAGAATGCCACCAGGAAACAGGCAGCCACATGGCCTCTTCCCACAGACAGCCTCACCCCTCCAGGATTTCCCTTCCTTTGGACCCCACCTGAGGCACTGGCTCTTCTAGTTACACCTAAAGGACTCTTTTCCCCCGGCAACCCATCTCCCTACATCATTCAGCTTCACCTTTACAAAAACCCATGTTGGCTCCTGGTGAGGTAACATCCCAAAGCCTGTTTCAGATAAAGCAGCTTTGGTGGCAGCAGACACATGATGTAGTCTGTATACAGGTAGGACATATAGGAGGACAAAATCCTGATCTCTTCTACTGCTGTGCCACTGACTTTCTCCATCTTCAAAGTGAAGTCTGCAGAGTGGGGTTTTTCAAAATCACTAAGTACATGGGTTTAACTCTGGTGCCTCTGAAGTATCTGATGAAACTCCTGCTGTTTGTAATGAAAGCAGTGACATCAACATTGTTTATCCCACCAAGAATTTCCCACTACCTCATTTTATCTGTGAATAATAAACACTTAACAACAGTCTCCTGCTTTTCAGTAGGCTGAGATCTGCTGTTAACAAGTTACCCAAATACCCTAATCTGGAAAGAGCTAAAGAAAAAAGAACTGTCTGCCAGTAGGAATATCCATTCTTTTTCCACAAAGGACTCCATGAATGAGCAAAAATGTTCCACTAGTTTTTTGCTTTGGGGTTTTTTTGATTATGAGGGGGAAAATGGTTTTTAAGATAAAACTTAGTCATGAGCAAAACAGTACATGAAAAGGGTCTGTCTGTTTACAAAAATTGCATCACTGCCTCAGTATCACTTGAATATGATAAAGCAGCTGCCACCAGCAACAGTTTACCCAGTTCATCTTTTGAACTGGATTTCATAAGGGTTAAAAAACAAAGCCAATGGAAAAAACAGTCAGTGCAGTGGGACTTTCCTATACTTTTCCCAACTCAGAAAATCTACAAGGTCATTCCTGTGTACCTTAGAGCACTATGGATTAGATTGCTCCTTCACTAAGGAGCAATTAATACTTGGAGGATAAGTAGCATCTACAGGCCATTCCAGAGGACATACTGGCTGAGGAAAATGAAACAGCACCTAAACAAACCAGAAAACTTGACAGCATTTTCCAGCATCTCAAGCAGCAAATCTTGCTCTTAAGAGAGATCAAGGCAAAGCATCATTTTTTGAAAACGACAGAAAATACAGAATGTTTTTTCATGCGACATCATAGGTATTTATTTGGAAAACATGAAAGTCAACAAGCTAACATCAAAGTAAAACCATACAGAGCTGAAAAATTTATCTGGCTTCCGCATGACTCATGAAACCATTTCCATTCCTAAATCCCCAGCAAAAATGCCCTTGTGCACCCACCATTTTTATGCTATAATAAAAAAGATACATTAAAGGACAGAGTTCAGCAGCATGCAAGGAACTATCTTGAAATTTCAGATGCTGATCTCACAGCTGCCAAGACAGCAGGCCTTGCTTATCTCTTCAGACAACTATGGATGCCTTAAATACAAGAGGGAATTCAACTGAATGAAACATTCCGTATTCTAAGAATTCACAGAATTTTGTGATAAAGTGATTCTTCTAGGCTGTATTTTCCAGCCTACAAAACAGAGGCCGTAGGACTTTATTAATTCAGAAACTCAGTTGTCTAGGCAGTGCAATGAATGACTTTAAATCCTCAAGGATGATTAATACCTTCATCAGTGAGGTTTTTCCATTGGTTAATTAGTGTTAAAACATGTGCCTTAACTCAAGTCCAAATTTGTTTGGAATCAACTTCCAGCTACATGATATTGACATTTTTTCCTGCTTCAAAGGAAGCCCCTTTGATTTTTCAATTTGCTTTTCACTAGACTTTGATCAATCCAATGTCAATGACCTGTTTCTTGGCTAAACACCAAAATGAATTTTTTTTAATCTCACATTAGAAGAAAAAATTGTCAGGACTGAATCACCTGTTTCTGATTTCAGAACTTTTTTTACAGTTCAACACCCTTTCCAGTGTGTGAGCCTCAGGACTAGCCTGAGTATTTTCTCAGTTCCATTATTGCCATAGACATACATAGTGCTATCTTTTTTTACACATCCAAGGATCATATTTCACAGAATTAATTAGGTTGGACAAGACCTCTGAGATCACTGAGTCCAACCTATGATCCAACATCACCATATCCACTAGACCATGGCACTGAGTGCCATGTCCAGTCTTTCCTCAAATACCTGCAGGGATGGTGACTCCACCACCTCCCTGGGCAGCCCATTCCAGTATCTAATCAACTCTTCTGTGAAGCAATTCTTCCTAATATTCAACTTAAACCTCCCCTGGTGCAGCTTAAGACTGTGTCCTCTTGTCCTGTTCTTTCTTACTGGGAGAGGAGGCTGATGCCCACCTGGGTACACTCCCAGGTGGTTGTAGAAAGTGACAAGTTCTCCTCTTCTCCAGGATAAGCAACCCCAGCTCCCTCAGCTGCTCTGGGCCCAGCTGTCCAGCTGGGCAAAGGTCCCACCTGTCCAAGCTGTGGGTCTCCAGCTTTTTCAGGAGTGCTGTGGGAGATAGTGCCAAATGCTTTGCTGAAGTCCAGGCAGGCACATGCACAGTCTGTCCCTCACCCACGAGGTGGGTCACCTGGTCATAAAAGGAGATCAGGTTGGTCAGGCAGGAGCTGCCTTTCCTGAACCTATGCTGGCTGGATCTCATCCCCTGGCTGTCCTGTACTTGCTGTGTGATCACACTCAAGGGGATCTGTTCCATAACTTTGCTGGGCACCAAGGTCAGGCTGACAGGCCCATAGTTCCCTGGATCCTCCTCTGGCCCTTCTTACGGGTGGGTGTCCCACTGGCCACCCTCCAGTCATCTGGGACTCCAGTGAGCCAGGACTGATGGCAAATGACAGACAGCAGCTTGGAGAGTCCTTCCACCCAGCTCCCTCAGCACCCTGGGATGGATCCCATCTCCTCTCACGGACTTGTGAGCATCTAAGTGGCTCAGCAGGTCACTGACTGCTCCCTCCTGGGTTACAGGGGGTCCTTTCCTTTTCCTGTCATTATCCACCAGGTCAGGAGGCCAGTGGTCCTGAGGATAACAGGTCTTACTGCTGAGGACTGAGGTAAAGAAGGTGTTAAGAACCTCAGCCCTCTCCTCATCTTTAGTGACTATATTCTCCCCTGACACCCAATAAAGAGTGGGGGTTTCCTTTGTCTCTCCTTTTGTTATTAATGTATTTATAAAAACACTTTTTATTATCCTTTACAGAAGTGGTTAAGTTCTAAATGACCTTTCACCTCCTTGATTTTCTTTCTGCATGACATCCTTAGACTTCCTGTGTTGCCTGCCCCTTTTCCATCTTTTTTTCCCAAAGTTCCTGCAAAAGCTCCCTACTCAGCCAGGCTGGTTTTCTTCCCTGCCAGCTCATCTTCCAGCACATAGGGACAGCCTGCTCCTGCACTTTCAAGATTTCTTTCTCGAAGTATATCCAACCTTCCTGATCCCCTTTGTTTTTAAAGGCTGCTTCCCAAAGGCCTTTCCAAATCAATGTCCTCAACAGGCCAAAGTCTTATATCTGGAAGTCCAGAGGGTTTTGTTTACCCCTGCCCCCCAGACCCTCTCTTACTCCTCCAAGTATTGAAAATTCCATCATTTCATGGTTGCTGTGCCCAAGACAGCCTCTGACCATCACATCTCCCACCAGCACTTCTCAGTCTGTAAACCACAGTCTAGTGGGGCATTGCCCCTGTAGGCTCATTCTTTACCAGCTGTGTGAAAAAGTTTTCTTCCACACACTCCAGGAACCTTCCAGACTGCCTCCTTGCTGCTGTGTTGAGCTTACAGGAGACATCCAGCAGGTTAGAGTATCCCATAAGAACAAGGGCTAGAGACGGTGAAACATCAGCCAGCCATCTACAGAATTATTTGTTTTAATGTAGGATGATTTGTTCTAATCATCATCCAACACCACTAGTTTCCACCCTGTTAGATGTCTAAACTGAACCTTGAATGCTTTAAGGGGGATTTGCTTCCAAAATACAATCCTCATAAAAGATGTGCAATTCTGAATGCATCACCTTGCATCTGACTCTATTAGTGAGATCGATTTGACAAGTAATTAAGATTTCTCAGAAATAATTTTTACCTGTCATTGCAAATCCTGAGAGTTATCACACTTAACCTTCAAGTAGTTACAATGTTTTCTCCTACATCACAGTGTTTTCTAAAAGAAGTATTCCTATTTATTATTTCTACAGTAACTGGCTGTTGGAGTTAATTAAGTTTTCACATGTGTTACCAAATTTTTAATCTTGATCTTATTTTGACATGGCGTTTGTCAGGTCTCAGGAGTCCACGAGGTCAACAAAATTCTTCACAGCCAATGCAAATGGAAGCATTCCCTTGAGCAAGACCTGCCATGCAAATGACTGCCCAGAAGACAGGAAACCTTTTTATCACTGAAGTTTAGTAAAATAATTATTTTTCTATTATTTTAAATTCATACAAACATTCAGAGCACTTCTACTTTGAAAGATAGGACTTAGGTGTAGAAAACCAGCTGCTGTGTCTAGGAAGAGGCTGGTGTCTGCTCTATGGCCATGGTGAATTTCTTACAGCTGGGCGAACTAGAACTCAGAATCATTTTCTTCAAATATTTATTCCTGAGAGATAAAGAGAACAGCAGCACTTGAAAACGCACAGGCAAATCAGATGTTCTCGTAAGATACTGGGAAAATTCTGGTTAGCTACTCAGTAGCTACCACCGCAAGGTAGTTCTTTCTGGCTGGAAAATTAAATACATTGGAAGCTTTTGTCACCACAGGACATTCATTTGCTCTCATAAAAGAGCAGAAGTGCATTGAAGGCAATCTTTTAAATGCTTGTAAACCAGTGGTGATGGTAAGCAGAGAGTTCAAATTAACTGACACCTTCCCAGATAAATATGGCTAGGAAAACATATTGGACTCTATCAATTTGCAGTAACTGGCAACACTTCAAAGAGAAAATCAAATTTATTTCCTCTTTAAGGCAAAAAAAATTCAGTTTAAATCTTCATGAAGAAATTGGCTTTACAGTGTACAGGCAGCTTATATTTGTCAGGATGTATCAAAAATGAGAGCAGAAAAACCATCACTGCAATAGTGCAGCAATGACAGTCTGGCTACACCCACCTACTAACTGTGTTTCATAAAGCAAAGAAATAACTTATTACATGTCAGGTACAGACCACCAAGAAGCACAAGAAAAGGTTTGGCATTCCCAGTGTGTAAGTTTCTGAATTGGCCTGTCACTGACTCACTTCTTGAAAGCCTCCAGCAAAAGCAGCATTTGACAAAAGCCAGTAGCCTTTGCTCTGCACAGAACAGAATTTGTTTGAAAAACTCTGTAGAAGATTAGCTTTAAAAAAAAAAGAAAAACAAACAAACAAACAAAAAAACTAAACTAAAGAAAACCTGACATTGCTGCCTCCTGAAGGGGATATAATCTGGTTTTAGGCTTTCCATCAGACATCTGAACAGGATGTTGTGACTTTTACCAGGTTGAATTGAGATGAGTAGAATTGAACTGTCTTGACCAAGAAAAAGTTCCCGCACGTCTCAAGGAAAGTTGACCTTTTTAGGACCTTTCTTTGATAGGCATCTAAGCAACCATTTGCTTTGATAAAAATCAGATCTAGATTCCTTTTCTGAAATGAAGACTGGTTGTTTGAGGTTTTTTTTGGAAATGCATCACATTTAAGCAAAATCTTACAATGAAAGTCCACACTACAAAGTCCTCTTGGAGCCTCACATTGTTCTCACTCCAAGACTGATATCCCCATTGTCACAAAAAACCCTGCAGCCACCTTTCAACCAGCAAACATAAAATAATGAAGTTATCCTTTAACTGTCAATCAATATTATTCAACTGTTTTTATTTTTTGGGCTTGTAGCCTGTATGTGGATACTTAGTGTCATCTTGACATTTACCATGTAAAGCCTCCAAATCACCAGTCCAGTGCCAAAATCCCTGGAATTATTCTGGCTGGCAGAACTGCCATTTCCTAAATTTGCCATCATTAATTTGAGTTCTAAAGCTAATGAGAGTAGGTCTTGAAAATACCTCTAGTTTGATAAACCTACCTGGATATACACTCTTGGATAGTCATTATATATACTATATATATAAACTAACTATATATGCTATATACTATATATAATAGTAATTATATATATGTTCATCATTAAATGTCGTTGACTGCACTGTCTTAGAAAATATTAATTATTCAAACTGTGACAGGGCTGTTACTTCTGTTCATAAAATTAAGGTAGAATTCTATGGAAATGCTTCTTTGCTATACTGCTTATTGTTAATCTGGTGATCATTAACCTGTTTGTACCATTGGTCACTGATTAATTTCTAATTCTCCATATCAAATGTTCCCAGCCTTTCAATCCATAACCCCAGAGGTGGGGCAGCAAATTTAACTCACCAAGTATAAGGGTAAATGTCCCAAGAAACTGTGGAACTGATGAAGGGCCCTTGAGGGGAAGCCGAATGAGGAGCAGCTGAGGTCACTTGGTCTGTTCAGCCTGGAGGAGACTGAAGGGAGGCCTCACCATACAAATTCATCCCTAAGAGAAGAGGAGGGGCAGACACTGATCTCTTCTCTGTGATGACCAGTGACAGGACCTGAGGGAATGGCCTGAAGCTGTGTCTTGGGAGGTTTAGGTTGGATATCAGGGAAAGGTTCTTCACCCAGAGGGTGTCTGGGCACTGGAACGGGTCCCCACGGGAATGGTTACAGCACCAAGGCTGGCAGAGCTCAAGAAGTGTTTGGACACTGCTCTCAGGCACATGGTGTGACTCTTGGGGTGTCCTGCACAGGGGAAGGAGTTGGACTCAATGATCCTGATGGATCCTTCTATGGTAATTCTATGGTAAGTTCGAACAAGCCAAAATTTACCAAAGTATACCTTTTCTAAACAAGCCCAATTACATTCACGACCCTGAGAATTAAATTTTTTCCTTTGGAAAACTGAGAAACACGAGGTGCAAAGCTTTCAACCTGACTTCTCCCCGGTTCTCTGAGCAATCCAAGTGTGCAGTCAGCAGCGCATTAAAAAGGATGTGCTGTGTTAAGTCATGCAAAGCTTCTAAATTAAACTTCTTCTCTCTCATAAAACAAAAGGAGGGCTTAAGTCAGGCCAGCCAAGATTATGTGTGATTTTCCCTAAAACTTGTAAGACAACTTCATGTGAAAGATTATCAACAAACTTATCAACAAATTATGAAAGCACCAAAAGTTCTCGAAGTTTTATCATAATGGTCTTCTCTCTGCTGTTTGTCTTGTAAAGTAAAGAAAAACAGGTGTTTTCACAAGATAACATTGGTTTTATTTTTTATTAATAAAAAAGATCAGATTCTGGTAAGAAAGGCATAATCAAAGCAAAGAGCCTAGTTATCTAAGGCATTAGCATTTGATTCCATCTGTGAATCAAGAAGGCAAGTATGTGCACAGCTGTAAGTCTACAAGGGAAAAAAAGGGAGGAAACCCCAAGAAAACCACCCCACGCAGCTGTTGGTGCATACTTTGAGCCCAGCCTTCACCTGCATGCGTACCCTCAGTGTTTAAAACCAAGTTATGCTGAAGGAATAGGAGGAGATTTTTATAGTTATTATTACAACACCAAGAATGGTATAGAAACTGTGGAAGAGTCTAGCGTGCCTAACCTGCTTCTTCCTTAAACTATACTGCATCTGCCAGCTTTACCAAAACACTCGCAAGGGTGAATTCTTCAGGGAACCAGATCCTCAAAGTTGTCAGGGCACATCACAGCACAGGTAATGGCAGCATTAATATTCTAATTTCAAAGATTACCTCATATAAAACAAAACCAAAAAAAGGAACTACTTGCAATGATATGAAACATCACCTACCTTATAAAAAATGGTTTGCACAGAGTAATTCTTTTGGGAAAATTTGGGAGTAATTTTGGGAAAGTATAAAAAAGCTATTAATTGTTTGATATAAAGCTATGCCAACTGATAGAAACATCCTTCAGTCAAAAGTATGGAAGTTGAATTCTTCTTGCATTTGATATGATTACACACTGTAATTCAGTGGCAGCACGAAATTTTATACACAGCACAAGATACCATCTCAGTGCCTTTTTGAACAGCTTTCAGTTTTCTCTGTTATCATTCCCCATGCGTTTGGATGTCAACTAGATATATTTGAATGTCTAGGGTATATTTTTTCTCAAAATGCCAATTGCTATTTCCTAAGTGGTAAAGCCAAAAGACTGCAATCTTTTAAATTGTATCTCTGGTCAAACTCAAAAGCACATTTTTTGCTTGTTATCTGCCTGATAACTCCTTCATATTCTTTACCCTTCCACTCCCAAAATGTTAATTTACTATACTGGACATGTAACTCCTGAACTATTTTGAAGAAACAGTTGAGGCTGAGCAAATAGGCTGGTGCTACATCACTATAAAGCTTTATCTGAGATGGGTGTTGAAGAGAGCTCCTTATTTTCTTTAATAAAAACACTATTATATGCACAATAAAATCACTAAAAAACCCATACAACAGCTAAGGAGTTCTCACAGTAGTAGATGTGCTTTGACTTGCCTGAATACAGATGCATTTGGTTTGAACTTAAAAGGAATACTAAGCATTTTGGAAAACTTGCCTCAATTTAAAAGAAAATTATATCATAATTATGTTACTAGCATCAATTGTTAACCCACCCCCACTGTATATGCACTAAATAGGTTTGATCCCTTCTGAGAACTAGGGAGGTACCACCTAAAACTGACTCTCCTGTAGGAAATACTTCAAGGCAACTGCTCCCAGAACAGTGAGAGGGATGGAAACTGGAACATCAGATATATATCATTTCAAAAGGTGAGCAGTCATGCAGGGAGGATTTGATCACTTTTGCTTTATAGTCAATAGAATGATCTAAAACTCTGCTTAGGCACTAAACAAACATTTCCAGTTCAGAGAGCAGGCCATAATGGAAGTCATTTGAATTACCCACAGGTGCTGAATGGGAGCTTTTGTAGGGTCTGGACTTTGGTTGTGGTACTGCAGGCACTGCAGCAAATTGCCATGTGCCAGCTGAGCCACGGTTACCCCGGAGGCCAGGTCCTTCCCCTTCTCATAGAAAATGTAAGGAAAAGTGAAGTATGGCTTCTCCCAGTGACATCAGTTACACACAGGGACTGCAGATCCAGCTTTGGCTCCAGCACGCCAGTTAGTTCAGCAGACTAACTGCTGCTTTTGTGGCTGATTCCAAAGAGCCCATCATTCAAATCAAACTCAGTTCTCTTTATGTTAATGGCATTTTATTTCAAAATATATTAACCATTCTGTGCTTACAAAGGACTGCAGTGTGAATACAATATCAAATTAAAAGCTTCTTAAACCTGCTACAAAACCCATTTTTATTAGGATGAGGACTGGTGCATACAACCAAATTATTTAGTTTAAATACCTCAGTAGTCTACACAAGTAGTTCTCAACCTTAACTTACACATTTTATTGGGCCACAGATGGACATAGGGGTTATATTGTCAGTATTATACATGCAAAACCAGGTACTGTACCAAACCCAATTATGATAACATCAGTTTTGAACACAGTTCCATTCTGAAGATGCATCACATGTATAGACAAAATTTGTGTCAACAGATAATAGAAGTTATTGCTCCAAATCCCCACAGGGCCTGGTAGGAACACAAACTTTAGAACAACCTGTGCTCCGTAATGCAAAACATCTGCTGTTAGGTTTGAGTAGGTGTCGCCAGTCTTAGGATAGGATGTCAAAAGCATCTTTGGATTTGGTTTGGTGAAATTTCCCCAAGAGAAAAAAAAAACCCAACCCTCCCACATCTCCGTATCTTTTGACCAAAACACCAAATGCTAGCTAGCACATATATATATTTATATAGGTAAGCACCTAACTACTGATACAAAATGCTGTTTTTCAACCATCCAACCATCACTGAAGCACAGGAAATCCGTTTTTAAAGGCAACAATCTGAACAAATTGAATGCTTGCCAAATACACTCGTGATGACAGATAACAAGCTGAAAACACTGATCTACACAGACAGTAAGTTATGAACAACACAAAAGTAGCTTTTATTTATACTTGAGAAAGATTCAGGTTTAGGCTGAGACTGGCAGGAAGAGTAGTAAATACTGGGATTTTTTTTTTCCAACCTTATGGCCTAGATGCCAGTTCTTAAGCCTAACGAACTTTCGTAGCGTGGCTACTTTTTGGCTTTGTGATGTTTCTTACATTTAAACTACACGAATACCATGAAACATTTTTCTGACTTTAGGTCCTCATTGTATCACTGTACATGACACTCTAGTGGGTAAAAAGTAAGGCTAGGAGAAGAAATCAACTTTTTGCTTTAAAAACATCACTCAAAAATTCTTCATATATATACATATAGATGCTAGAGCACTCACTATGCTTTATTCACCCTGCTACAAGAAAATCTGCCCTGCACCTCACTCAAACCTGGCATTGGTGTCACCAAATAGTATTTATATTTAAAAAATAATTCTTCAATTCAATGCAACATGAATTATATTTGTCCACGTCCATCCATATGCAGAGCAGACCAAGGATGCATTTACTTCTAATTAGCACTTCCTTCCTGAATTTGACGTAATATTTCAGTATGGACATTCAACGTATGCCTTCAGGTCCTGGAATCAATTCCCAAAAGGGGATGGAAGCAATACTCTCATGTACAAAACCATATTCCAAACAAGAGGATGTGTGGATGAGTTTAAGAATCTGGGGAACTGAAGATGTATTTCATGACCTACTAATTTTGGCAGCTTCTTAGAGGATGTGTGCAAATACTTTCAGGAACAGCAATCTCTCAGCAGTGCATTACTGGCAGCTTTTTCCTACTTTATATGAACTACAATAAAACAGTGGTAGTCACACTACCAGGATTTGCTTGGCTCTTCCTTTATCTGTATCAAGTAAACATGAATTGTAGAAAATGTTGCTTGTTTTCATTATATACAGGCACTGTTTTGTTCTCAGGTATCTCAAAAGAAAAAAAAAAAGTGGGGGGGGGAAAAAGAGGACAAAATTTCAGGCAAAGTCTGAATAGGACAGAGACTCCCAACATTTATATAACTCTACATATCAATATACACACTTACAAACCAAATGTAGAATCCCTGAATATGTTTATGACTTCTGGCATTGTTTCTCATTTCAAAACACCAAATTAATTTTCTACATTGTTTTTTCTCGTATTTCCAATTTTATCTTAAAAGCAATTTTAGAAGATTTTACCATAAAGCATTAAGACACCTTAGTAAAACTGACAGATAGTACCAGGTTAAAGATCAAGTCTCTCAAATATTTGGTAAGAGTTTTATGTGATTCTAGTTTTGTACAAATAGGAATACTAAGGAAATTGTCAAAGTTGGCTTCAGCAAAAAGTGTAGGTAATAATACTAAGAAGAAACCCTTTGAAATACAAGTCAGTACAGAGTTTATAAAGATGATACATCCATGGATTTAAGAGATGTCAGCTGGCACTCAATTAAGATTATCTGGCAAATCAATTTTCTCTTGTAAAATTGCAAACTTCAAGGTAAGCAACTGCATCTCTAGAAGAATGCTGCTTCTGCTATTAAACCTAATGAATGCTACCTCCAATCCCAACATCATTCAGTTCCTTCATAGGAAATGGTAGCCATTTCCAGACGTAGCATCCATTAAGGTGCCACTATCTACAGTGACAAATTTAAGTCAATATAATATAAACACAATATTTGAATAAAGGCAGCTGTGGAAACACCTACTACCAACAACGCAAAGCTATGGAATCTCAGTAGAATAATGGTATTTTGCATCCTCAGTGTATCAGGCCCATAGGAAAGGCAACACTGCAGTATTCCTAGTACTAGGGGTCAGCTGCTGCTTTTACTGGAGAACAATTTCATCCAGTTTTCTTTTTTCAGGCTTTCTGAAAAACGTTTAACATTGCAGCAATACACCTATTTCAAAAGTTAACGCTTATACCCACAATGGATACTACTGGAGACAGCATCCAATTTTCCCTGAACAATGATTTTTTTCTTATTTTAATTAAACAGATTATGGATTTCCTATTCCAATAATCACTGGCAAAATACACATCCAGTATATCCTCCTCCCCTGTGTCTTTAAGAGAATCTACACAGACCTTGAAATCAGACAAGCCTAAGTGTACCATAGATAACCTGCATACACACACAGCACTGTTCATGGAAGATTATATAGGTATCAACTTAACTTCTGAAAAATGTGCACCATATGTATTATTATGATGTTAAACTGGGTTTTTTTAAGCAGCCCTCAAAATAACTCATTTCTGCTCCCAACTGGTCATGGTGCACCTGTGCTGAAAGCCACCACATTGTAGTAAGACTGGCAGAATGAATGTGTGCCAGATTCTTGCCCATTGCAGTTTGTTCCTTCATGGATCCAATTAAGCCAGTGTTTACAGTGACCTGAAGCTAACATGCTGGGCTGTGAACTGGCACACAGCCACCTCTGCCAGCTCTGCTACAGCAGTGTTCAGCCAAGGTACAGAAAGGAAAGGCCTAACTCAGATTCGAGTGCCAGAAACAGCACCAGCCCGTTGGGCACTACACTTTACTGCAACAAGCGTGATTTCCCCAAGGACAAAGAAAAAAACCAGCACAGTTGAATTTCACAATACCATAAGGTCACATTGTCTTGCATTACTATGAAGCATTCCCTTCTGAACTCTAAATTATTGAACACTAAATGTACTAAATACACTTAGTAAGTACCTGCTCCTGGAATGACTGTTTACAGTAAAGCTAAAGGCTATCAACTTCTTGCCTACAAGCATTACAGAAAAGACAGTCTCTCCTAAGCAAACTGCACTGCAGAGAGTGGTGGGGCTTTTTTTGTTGGTTGGTTGGTTGGTTGGTGGTCGTTGTTGTAGGATCTTGGAGGAGGAGTGGGTTGAGTTTTTTTGAAAGCTACAATCCATGTACTAAAAATTTATCCCACCCAACTGCTGTTGTTTTTTTTTTTCCTTGCAGATGAGGAAATACAACCATGAACTGGCATTTTTCAAAGACCAGAAGTCAAAATGACCAGTTTGATTATTTTCACGTTAATGTGAGACTGATCTAAACTAAACTGTTTAGTTTCTGAGACTTTGTAGAAAGGCTCAGAAAATAATATAGACTGCTAAATACCCAATGACAAGGTCTTCTATTTCTGCTGGTAATTAGACACTTGCTAAACACAAAATGCAAACAGTCAAAGTACACCTTTTTATAAGGTGGTACTTTGTGGTTTTGGGGTTTTTTTGTGGTTTTTTCTAAACATGGTGAAAAACAGTGAATATTTCCTATTCTGTGAAGGTGTTATTGGAAGTTTTGTTCCTTCTTTTTCTTTTTTTTTAGCAGTATATGTTACTGCACCATTACTGGACCATGCAGTTGGTTCCTCAATCAGGTACAGCCTACGGCAAGAGCTCCTGAAGCTACATTTACTGAGTAAGGATATACTATATATGGTTCCTCATGGCAAGTCTGAGCTGAATTTGCAACAGAAAGCATCAAAATGAAGCCTCATTCCAAAGGAGGACAAACTAAACAATCTTCCATCAGATGTGAATTCTCTATATAAAATGGTTTCACGTTGGAAAAGGAACATTTCAAAACAGCAATGTATCTTCTAAGGCAATTTGACTCATTTGCATTACTGAAGTTAACGGTGTCTCAATCATGGTTTTAATCTTCATAGCAGACACTCTTCTTTGAGCTAAGACAACCAGTTAAGGGGAAGAAGAAAACTTAAAAGCAAATAAAATAATGTTTTTTAATGTGTCATTAAAATTACTAAGTAGAGTACCACAGGAGTATGAAAGATTGTCTCAGAAAATGGGATAGCAAATATGGACAATAAACACGTCTTGACCAGTGAGCAAAGAGGTGCTTTAAATGCTGTCAACAAGAAGCTACAACAAGAACATAACAATTCAGTGCAAAACTGTGAACTAAAAAAAAAGTAATACAAGAAAGAAGTTGCCTAAATATCATGGTGGTCTCATTCCCACTGGTCAGACAGTTGCAGGAGTATTTTAGGAAAGCCCCAGATTTTCCCACCCAGATCCTCCACCCTAGCCAGCAACAATTATAAAAATGTATTTCATTTAAACTTTTTCATAAGCCACAAAACCAAGGAGATAAGACAGATACTTGATTCAAGCAACACATTCTTCTTATTCAGTTAGTTAATGTGACATGTAGATCTTTCAGAATTTAAAGTATTAAACGGGATGTTTCCGTATTTTGATAAACCTGAGTCAACCTACTAAATTAAGCCCAAGTCTGTCTCTCAAGCACATACCTGCAAGTGTGCACAAACAGTATACTCAACCCCTCCTCACTTAAAACATACAATTCCATCAGTGAAATTGCAACAGCTTATTTTGAGAATCTGAGGAGCAGACTATTTGTGTCTTGTTAGGCAACCTATTCATTATGAACATATAGCAGGACTTTCTTCTTTACTCAGTTATCAGAGTATTTTCCAATCACTTTACATGGCAATGCATTTTTCAAAACAATGTAAAAATACATACAATATAATGGAAAGAACCTTCCAAATCTGTCAGCACTCCTAGAAGTCAAGTAAAATATACATCTCAGTTACTGCAAGCTGTTTGTGCACTCATCTTAGATATACTTATCCCTGGATAAGATCCCTTTGTTTCAAGCATTGAATTAGTGTCAACAAGAAATACAAGACATGCCTGTATTTTGTACAACTCATTATCAATCAAACTCTGAAATCAATTCGAGTTACTGGAAACTGAATGGTGGTTCTTTGGTTAAGCAAGTGTATCTGCTACTTTATACCTAGGGCCTCACTGGATTTCTGGAAAAGCTGTGCAAGTATGAAATATTTACCAAAAAACTCCACTTCCCATTTACAAAAAGGATCCATTTATAAAGACCCATTGTGTCAAAATGTTTTGACAATCAATACAAAAGGCCTTAAATGTCAGTCACCAAAGCTGCATTTTAAGCAAAATTACATATGGAAGAAAAACACTAGAGGATCTGATGCTGTGACCTAGGCAATATATAATTTCAGAAATTTAGGATCTTTGTTTATTAATAAGACATACTTTAATATATTAAGATATATCCTATATATCAGTAAGACATTTGGCCAGATGCTTACAAGGTTAAAAAACTCCAACTAAACCAAAATCCATGCTCTCTCCCCTTTCTTCCAGGTAGTAAAATTTGTTTAAAAAGTGAATTGAACTCAGCCACAGCATCTGGAAACCAACATTAAACAATCCCCATTAAACTTCTTCCAATTACTAGAAGGAGATGCGATCAGCCTACATTACTACTGTCTGAAAACATTTAAGGCCTTTGATTAAATTTAGTTGACAAAATGACTCCACTGGGAGGGTGGATAAACAGCAAAATACTATCAGGTTTTGCTGCAAACAGGGGCAAGATTTAAACTACTTAAACAAGTCCTCCTATGTCAGTAAGAGGAAAACCCACATTTAACAGTTTGCATTTCTATTAATATCAGGAAGGTATCAAAAATACCTTGTAGTCTCCAACAACATTAAATTTCAGTGCGTGTAAGAGAATAATGTTTAAGTGCTATTATGAGTTACAAATGACGATTGCAGTTTATAAAGAAACACCTTGAGGAGGAGCAAACTATTACATTATACTTTCATTTCACAATGAGTGGTTTGCCCTTCTTTTGCCACCACTTGCCTAAAAATAAGTATTTTGGAATTACAGCTTTCTTTAAAGCTACTACAGTTTAATAAGACAAATAACCCAATAAATAAAAGCCAAGTTAGTAATTTCAGCAGATAAGATAATAACTCCAGTGGATGTACCTGTCCTCTTAACTATTCTTTCGATAAGACAGAAGGTCTTCAAAGTCTTCAACAAGGCAGCTGACTGTGTGATGGTATGCAAAGCCATGGGAAGTAGACATTCTCTCTCAAAGAGGCAAAGTGCATTTTGCATACAAAATAATGTAAGGCCAGCAGATGTTCTAGTGCTTTCTCCTAAAACCCAATCTATGCTTCCCTGTGAGCTGCCCCAGGCACAGCTGGGAACGGACAGAAGGCCATAGCTGTTGTGAACCCATGATAGAAGACAGAGATTCCCTCAAGCTGTAGAGGTGCAGCCCAGCACCTCCATCATTCTGCAGACATTTTCATCTCCTCAGGACTCTCTCTAGGTGACCTGGGAGGCAGGGGGAGGAAAAGAAAAGCAAGAACTAAGACACAAATCTGCGCAGTGATTCCAAACAATTGTTTCCTATAAAATAAAGGAGAACCAAACACACATAAGATCTTTTGTGTACTTGGAAGCTCTGTCTGTGTCATATAGGGTAACTGCAATGTAACTTTTACAAGCCAGAGACTACAGACAGGTCCAATTAGTGGTTTTTTCTCCTAAATTACCCAGATGAAAGAAGACAGCACTATTCATGTGAACAAGGAAAAGAATTATTTTTGACAAGCGGAGAATCCTCTTCAAGATATATGTATAATGAGCTAACCTACATAGTTTAACAAGACAGTAGAAACATTAAAATAGCTACTATTGTTAATATTGTCACAATGGGATTTACAATTCTAAGCAGTTATTCAATTACGAGTTTATTCCTAACTGTATTGTTATTATTATCTCATTCCTAACTGCACAGTTTAAAGATACATTTCTGTATTCCATAATTTCATAACTTAAATAATGACATTACTAAGGACCATAATTTAATAGAAAAACGGCATATAATGATATCACAGTTTTCAAAGTCTAGGTATGTTTATATTTTGCAGTATTGTAAATTAGGACATAAAAATGAAGTATTTTGGGGCAGGGCCCTTTTTAAGGGCAATGAACTCTTAGATATCCATGAATAAGTGTTTAAAAATCATGTTCAATCATCTCCTAGTACAGCACAACAGCAACATATAAATTATAGGACACAAAAGTATTATCAGCAAATTTTCTAAATGAGCCTTCTGTAAGAGGCTGAGAGACATTAAACACTTCAGTATACATGTTCCAGTGAGTGTTTTATTTAGCTATACTTTTTTTTTTCTAGAATATGGGACAGCTGAATCCTCTTCAAATACTACAATACTCATGCAGATTTGAGTGCACACTGATACAAAACCCAGACACACACTCCCTACACTTGTGCATACGTACACTGATGTGTGTGAAAACATAATTCATACAAGTAAGATATTTACAGCTCACCGGTAAATCTGTAATGGCCACGTTGGTTGTGATGGAGTGGGCACAGAATTTGTTGGACTCACCAACATGGCACTATATATATTGGAAGCAACCACAAGTATACAAAGTAGAATTGGTCCTATGATGGCCCCTTCCAGTCCCAGGTAATATGCTCCACCAGCTACTGCAAGGCCTGTCAGGTAAGGGTGACCACCTCTGTCACGAGAAGAATAAAATTAAATTAAGAACAACAAACACAGCATTATCAATTATGAAATGTGAATTGATACTGAAGTTTTATTAAGCTTAGGAAATGACACAGCTAGCTATAGCTGCCCGTATTTACACTATAAACTGCTACACAAAGGTTCCAAGCTGTATTCTGTGCTGTATTCACTATTGTAGCATGGAATGCTGCTAAGATGCACAGTGGAGTAGCTACTTTACAGACATCTGCTGAAGAATGTCTGAAGGACTTAGTGGCAAACACCCTTCCATTTTGAGAATGGAAAGATGGCTGGTTACACAGACTATTCATGCTTTATGGTCAAGAATTGTTGAAATTTAAAACAATTAGCAACATGTCCTATGAGGACCCCTGAGCAAAGCCATTCAGTTACATGATGATAGCAACTTGCAGTGCATCTTTCAAAGAACAATTAACATACAGTTTTTAAAGAAATAGCCATATCTTCTTATTTGGTCATAAAAAAGCCTCTCAGGTTGAGTGTTTTTTATAATTTTAACATTTTCAGATGAAAAACAAAACCGGATTTTAATGAACATATTAATATTTACTGGAAGGTTGGGGCCAGAGGAGCTTATTGATAAGAGCTCTTATGGCAGCAAGTAAACCATGTCATTTTTATTTCCTGTGTCTCAGATTCACATTTTGCACCTGTGTTCAGCTGCAAAATGTGAATCCTACCAACAGCATTTACACAAAACCTGCTTGTCATTCTTCATACCTAAAATAATGACGGCAGTATGGAATTGTGGAAGAAAAACTACAGATGAAACCTGGCACGCGATTCTCAGGAAGCTCCTCTAAATTCTGAGTGTAATACATAGAAAATATCAGCTAGGCAGTTCAGAGCTCCAGCAGTTCCTGAGGTTTCTACCATGGTCCTGATTTCTACTCAACTCCCAGATTTCAAGTCTTTGCCTTCAACACAACTGTGTGGAAAACAAGGCCATGAAACATGACCTATTAAATCATACACACCTCAATCACGTCTCACCCAGATCAAACTTAATCTACTGGCAGGATAGCTTTCCTGAGGGGACAAACATGGCCTAAAGTTTTATGTCTCTCCACCAACAGATATTATTGATTCCTAAACCTTCAAAAACGTCATTCTTTTCCCAGCATTTGCATTAGTTTAAACATTCTTTTGCCTAGTTTTTTAAATTAAACAACAGATCACCCGATGAAATAGGACTACAGTACAAATGTAATTCATTTAGAAAACCCTGCATAACCTAATTATAGCTACTTCAAATAGGTTTAATCTAATCCACAAGACATCATGATGCTTACTGTTCAATTTATTGGGAAGAATACAATTTTCCTCCACTGTCAAAAAATCTATTCCTCTCCCATATATTTTCGGGACAGTAAACTGAGTTTGCATCCTCTACAGTCCAAAAGAATGTATTCTAGGAAGCAGAAGAACTATTGGCTATTTAAATAGCTACTAGCCTTAAATTTATCCATGATTTATGGTTGGAAAAAATGTAATTTGATTATACTTCATTTGTTAGCTTTAATTAATTCAAAATAACTAGAGCCATAGTCTATGAAAATTAGTATTAATATTGGGCATATCATCATTAGGTACTCTCTGTTCAGTGTAATTATATTTAGTAAACAAAGATACTAATTTCTAACAACACAGAACTGAACCACTTTATGTCCTTATTCTACATTAACTCTACTTTTATTTGGTCTGTAAATAGCTCATGGTTTTATCTGCTCCGCAGCATCATCTGGTTTTAGGAGATAAAAAGGAAATGCTACACACCTTTACTCAATAATTAGATAAATAGAAAACATGAACTAATTCTAACAATCAGTTAGATGAAACAGTTCATTTTGCTGATGTTGAGTTCAAGACCTCTGAAGTGTCAAAGTGCACGGAGAAGAAGCTGGGAAAATGAAGGCACTTAGGCTAGTAAAACTGCTTACTATGAGGTTATTCCTGTGCTTGAAGATAGTGTTTTGCATGCTTCAGAAAAACGAGTTTAATTAAAGTCATCAGTGATTGTCAATCATTTTTACAATGCTAATTTAAAAAACTGTTCAATGTACTTACCCTGATATATCTGAATAAATTGCTGTATCTACAAAATAGGTTGGCAAGAGGTGAAAAACCAGGAGCAAAAGGGCTTTGCATCCCTGTCCTTGCACAAGCCACAAATCTAGGACTGCAGGGATTGCTGCCCAGTATGTCCCCAGAAATGGCACTGCTCCAAGGATTGCTGCTAATGCTAGAGCACACAGAAGCAGAAGTGAAAAAAAGATCACAGAAACATATTTCACAAATATATTACATTCTGACACTTTTGCCACACCAGTAAGTCCCACTTCCATCAACTGTTATAAATAAAGAAAGCATTGAAGAAGTCCCCAGTGATGCTCTTGGTGTTTTGTAGCTGTGGTTTAGGAAAAAAGAAAATGACACCATTCCCCATACAGAAGAGCTTCAGCAACTGACAGTCATAAGGAGTTAAGAGGCATCAGTTTAGACAAACTTGAAGTTATACCAATCCTGTATGTTTCTTACTGTGTAAAAAAGCAAATGAACCCAAGTCTCACACAGGTGCACACCCTTCTGCTTATAACAAAGATCTGTTGTAATATAAAGCAACACAGTTCTGCTGCCACTATAATTTAATGCACCAGGAATAAACATAATACAAAGCACAATTAACTGGGACATTTTTCTTTCTTTTTTTTTTTCGGTCTCATTAACCAGAAAGCAAAAACTTTTAAGATTTTGCATGCAGTTGAAAAAATAAGAATGATTACTTTCTAAGTAGGTGTAGTGACAATCAAAGCCTTTAAGGTAGTTGCACTTAACAATACAGCCATTTCTCACTATATTAGGGTTTGTTGCTTTATAGCTTCCCCTTATGCTTCCTTGTACACAAACATTTTGCCATTGCTATTATTATCATTCTTTTTAGAGAAAGAAGGGCAAAAGGGAACAGGGGAGAAGGTTTTTCTCTGAGAAACTGTCCAGCCATCTCCAAAATAAGATTAAATTAAAATAAATCAAAAAAAACAGAGGCTGGTAATATAGTCAGATGATATTGAGAATAAGAAGCATTCCTCTATTATGCATATCCATGATACCACATCTTCCTGCATTTAGGAATCTTGAAAAATCAGCACCTGTCAACTGTGAAAGAAACAGAAGCCAAGACAGATAGAATGAAGGTAAAACCTGAAAAGACTTGGACTGAATACAAGGGAGAAGGAATTGGATCCAGCAAATGAAACAGAAAGAGGTAAAATAGCTGTCAGGGAATGTGTTGTGCTAACAGAAAAAGGCAAGGCTCAGAGGGAAGCAACCAGGATCTTCTCTCCACCCTTCACACAGTCATATTCTCCAAGACCAGACCTAAGCTTGTCAGCAACAGTCAATATTTCTGATTTTGTACTAGAAATAATTATGTAATATTATTTGTAAATATAATTGCTCAAATTCTTACCAGATGGTATGAAGACTATGTTAATCCCAAATATAGTGTGAGTCAGCCAAGTGTAGAGTCCATAGAACCCAGCCATTTTGAGGGAAGCATCAAACACACCTCTAAAACGATCAAAGAAACTCTGTTAATTTTTATTAGCAAGAGGATTCCAAGAACTATGAAGAACTACAGACAAAGGTTGCTTTGAATAACTGAAAAGCCATCAGTGCCACAAATAACGCATCTCAAAATCTAACACTGAACCCTTTATATATCTGTTCCCTCTGAGAAGAATAAATATTCACCGTTATACATTAAATATGTAGTTAAAAGCATCTAGACACAAAAAACAATGGGTTAAAGGAATAAATTCCTTGCAAGAAACTGCTCAAGTATCAGACCACATTCTCTATTTAAAGTAACCTTTTTTCTATGAGAAGCAGTACCATTATACATACAAACTACTTTTTCTTTCCTCTTTTCCACTTCTAGGTGTCCATTCATTTTCCTTATCTGCTTACATTTCTATACCTGCTCTTTTTTACTGGATCACCCCAGCTCTTAGGTTGCTTACTAGGCCACATTATTAAAAACCAAATAATACATCTGGTCACGTAATTCAATCCTGCTGAATCTACATCCAAATTCTCCTCTCCTAAGCATGATCATGGCTTCATGAGACAGCAAACAGGCAGCTAAGTGCTGTGACATTTTTACAGCATGAGGGCAGGTACACATGCAGAATACCCTGTAACTGAACTGGAAACCCATGCCTTAAGTCTACAGTCACAAAAACCATCATCTCAAACTGCTAAATCTCATTATTGTACTATGTCAGTTTTTCATCAATATTCAAGAAGTGAAGTTTTCTGAAATCACTATTTCAGCTTGAATCCAAGTAACCAAGTCCCACAACTCAGAGCAGTTCTAACAGCAACATCATTGCACAAGTGGTGGCACATACACCCTCTTAGCAAAGACAAACGTCAAGTTTCCTGATGGTAAGTTCCCATTTATAACTCGTGGTTGTGTCTTGGCAGTTTTGGGAACCCTGGCAGCAGGGCAAAGAGGACAGGAAGACATACAACAGGAATCTTTGAAGAGGAAAACAGTTTGCACAGAAAAACAGCCCTTTCTGGATCTAAAGTCTGTAACAGCCCAGTTTCCTTCCTTCCTTGAGTCCGTAAAACCTTGTAGCAAAGAAACCTTCTGTGATATTAAACTACTAGGTAAAATCTTTTCTAAGCTACCAAAAAGAATTCTAAGACTCCCAGGTTTTGCTTCTTTGGCCAGTATCTACATTATTATTTCTGTAGGCAGTGTGAAGATTTTTGCCCTTGTTTCCTACCTAAGGACTCACCTTAAAATTTCTACATGACTTCAGAATCAAAATTATCTTATTTAAAATTCATTCACTGAAAGCTATGAGTACATAATAAACCTCAGACATCAACACTACTGTTCAAGATGTGGGATTCCCTTAACAAACTAACCAGAAGCAACTGTTGTCAGTCATTTTTCCCTCTAAAAGAGGGGAAGGGAAAATAAAGAAAAAAAACAAGCTTTAAAGAATGACCTGAAGTAACAAGTCTAATCTTTGACAGGCAAGAATGACACGGTGCAAAACGAAAGGCAGGGAACATTTACAAATGTGGTGGCTTCAGTAAAAAAAAAGCCTCAATACTTCTCAGTTTAGATGAGCTTTTATTATATCAAAACGGAAAGTCAGACCAAAATATATAAAATCTATGGATTTTGAAGAGTGACATACTCACTTATATTTGAGTCATAAGAAAAAAAGTATCAGACATAAAAAAAAATTTTGCAAGGAGGCAAGAAAAATCCTAAAACCAAGGCCACAGTAATAATGCTAAATGTGAGTTTGCATTAAAAATTCAAGATACTTTCAAATTCTTAATTTTCTGCATTTTTTGTGACATTTAACTCATGTCTACTCTTTCTGAGGATATCATAGGAGCATAATATCTTTCTAAGAAGAACTTATGCAGTAATCTTCACACAAATCATATTCTCATGCAACAGGAACTGTAGCACAAATACATCACAGCTGTCAAAAACATTTTATAACAGTCCTTGAATATCTCCTTATTTCTTCCAAAAAGATTTTTTCTATACTGTAGTAAAATTAACAAGGTCTTAACAATTTCTACATGAATGCACCAAAATTACATTTCAGTGTACAAGAGGTGAGACAGGCCTAGCTTGAGAAAAGTATCTGTATCAAATTCACTTGAAATTAAAGTATCCATCTACAAGCAGTCATTTTAGATTTTCCCAGAGAGACTACAAAAGAAGGGAAGACAGCGCTATCATGGTAACCAAAAGAGAGACAGCAACCCAGGGGAAAAAACCCTCTAAAGTTCGTCCATAAAACAAGTTGCTTTCTTAGTCTCAGCTCAAGGACTCGGCAGTCCTTGAGATGCACTGGTAGAACAGCAGAAAAAATTAGTCTGGGACTAACAGATAGTCCTGGTCGGATGTCATTCTGCAAGCTGACACATAATATATTTCAATGGCCAAGCAGTGCATACCTCTGATAGACTGTAGAACAATACAGCATCTCTCTGGCTCCTTGCTTCTAACACTCACAACTAATACACTGAGAGGAGAAGCCATCACACAGTGCTGGGAAGTTGGGAAGTGCCAGTGGTCATGCAGGAAGCGAGAGGAGGCTGCACCTAGTCTCATCCTTCTCCTCTCCTTTCCCTTGGTTCGTGTCTGCCTCAACTGAAGTCATAAAATGTCATCATAAAGGCACAGGGGATATTACTTTGTGGCAGGTGTGGACCACAAGAACCTTCATCTTGCTGAAAACTCGTATTTGTTACTTTCTGGTAACCATCACAAAAACTGAAAATTGTATCTTAAAGTCTGGAAATTCGTATCTATTTTGCTTCATGGTTAAGGCAGCAAAAAAAAAAAAATATTTCTGAAAACACTAACCAGAATTTTATCAGCAGTTTGCTTCAGCTATTCTGCAGCTGAGATACCAGACCTTAAAGATCATGTGGGTGTGCTAGTGCCAGTGCTGCATGTATTACCACTGGTGAAATGCATACCTTCCTGGTGTAGTTGTGACAGTAAGAAAGTTTCATCTCTTACTACATTCTTGGCACACATAAAGCTTCCTTTTATATACAAGAGCAATTGTGTGACTCAGAAATCAGAAAATCCAGTTGCTGCTCACGTCTTGCTTTGGCACTGTATCTGGATGAACCACTTTACCTGCAAGAGCTGTCATCTGCAAATGTGTAATTTATGAGCACTTCATGCCAGTTTGGCATAAGGCATACTCAGACATACATATTCCATTTTACTAAGCTTTGAAAAGAAGTAAAATTTAAAAAAAATAAAAATTAGAGGACATGGGTCATGCTTCATATTATTCAGATTAAAAATCAGGAAATGTCTGTGAAATGCTTCTGCACAGCAGCCCCCGTTTTTGGTTTTTTTTTTGGTAAAAGTTCCTTCTACTAAGTTCTCTCCCTAAGCTGGAGAATTTGCACAAGGGAAAGGGCCACCTTTTCAGGGTTTTGTGGATTTTTTTTTCTCTTTTACTAACTGGCCATAAAAAGTCTAGAGCTTCCCTTTTATTACTGCTATAGTTCATATCAAATGTATGTCCACCTGAATTCAGGTTCACTTCACAGAGCCTGCAGGTAAAATCTGTTCACTGTTATTGACACAATGAGATTTCAAAATTTTCAACCTAATGCTGCAGCAATCCCAGCTGAAAAGAGCCCTTCAGTTCAGATCATGGATTTTTTGACCTTGGAGTTAATTTGATTTTCTAGATCTCTCTGTTCCCAGAGCACTGGAGGAAAGAGGAGCATATGGGCTGAAATAATGAGAATTTGAATTACCAGAAAGATTTGAGTAAGCATAAGTTCAGAAGAGGGATTTTTTGGTTATTATACTAAATTTATATGAACAGGCATATGAAGCCTGGCATGTGAATGGGCATAAGAATAAAAACTAGACAAAAGTGATATTAATCTTTGAAAAGTTTGCAAGAAATAGTATTTCTCTAAATTCCTTACAAAACACCTTGCAATCCATAGAATAGTTTACAATCAAATTAAAATACAAGCTTAGTAATGGGAACACCCTCAGCCAAAAATACTGTTAGAAGAAGACAATTTCACACTTTTGTCATCTTCCTCACACCACTGATGTTTGGTATTTTCCCATATTCTCTAAGTGGACACTAAAAGGATTGTACTACATCTTTGTTGTAAACCTTTCTGTGCAGAGAACTAATTCAAAATCATGCCTTTAAGAGACCTCAGCTATTCAGTTTCTTTTGAGAACACAACCACCACATTTTAAAAGACAGTTCAAAGCATAAGTGAAATGAATTCAAAACTTCAGAGCACAGTTTCACAATTTATCTTGAGATCAGGTTAGCTCAAAAGTGTCCCAGGGAAGGAGTCCTTCCATTCCCCCGTTCCAAAGATTCACTCCTGTCCCAGATGACCCCTCCTCTGTCTACCTGCCAGCACAGTCTTCATTATGTACCATGACACTTTCTAGAGCGAATTCATTTTCTTCATTTTCACAATGAATTCATGACAATGGCTACATGGTGGGTTTTAACAAAATAGCTCAGGTCTCCACTCCCCAGCCAACTCATAAGCAGTGGCCTAAATAGTTGCATTCCCACCAGGAAAGAAGCCAGTACACTCATGGCTGGAGAGCAAGAACACATCAGTGCTATCTGACCCCACTTGAAATTAACACTCACTGTCACAATAACTTCAAAACCAAAGAACTCTTGGTGGTGTGTGAAGAACTTTCTTCACGCCACCAAGATCTGTTGCAAAAGACAAGTTGCCAGTGACAGCTATTACCTTTAAAAAGACCAAAGTATTCTCCTTCTACAATGATCCCCCAAACTTGAAGCGATCACCAGGTGAACATTGAAGAATGAAAAGATGCAAAGAAGTCCTTTTGAGAAAACCACTTAGGTTGGTCTTTGACTCTCTTTAAGGGTTCTGTTCTTTTAGAGATAAAAAATTACCCTCTTTATATTTCAGTTTCAACTTTAACATGAAAGTAAGCTAAGTGCACTAAGATAGATTCCAGCTATTAATAAAGCAGAAGTGGCAGGAAGTGTTTCCTGACAGATCATCTCAGGAGCAATATAAATATGCAAATTACTTTCAGAGATAACTCCATGACAAGATTTCAGCAGTTTTGCTGCTGAAATTAATTTCTCCTCATGAATGATACAACTGAACATAAACAGCTCCAACAGATGCAGGCTAGTAATGACACTAATCAGATAAAGTGATACAGTCTTCTATCAAAGCATCGTTCCTCCAGATGGTGTAACTGATGCAAATATTCCATACACCTCCCAAAGCAGGACAAGGCTCCAACGACTTTATCAAAACATCATTAAAGAATGGCAACCAGTCTGAAGGACACAGTGGCACAGGGACTTTCTTCCCTAACAGATTAATGTCTACATCCTGTGAAAAATAACAACTTGTAGGATATTCTACATCTGATTATTTCTTTAAAATGCCTTTGTATTTGCAACCATTTTTAATTACTGCTTTGGCCTGTAATTGTAAGCTTACAACTGTTCTTTTGAGAAGCACACTTGAAAGGACCAGTTACTTCTGAATCATCTATTTCTAACATTTCCAGATTTTTATCATGAGTAGATGATGTTTACTAAGTGCAATACCACACTGGCCTTAAAATTGATCTTGGAATATAACATCTAAAAAGGCAAACTTGTTCAGACCAAAGATCTGTCTAGCCAGGATCCCATCTCCAGCAGAATTCAGAAGCAGATGCTAAGGGAACAAAAGAAATAGACAAATCCCTTCAATAATCCCTGCTCAGCATTCTTCCAAGCCCTACTTCCACCTCCAGGGATATTATGGACCTCATGCAGACTTTCTGTTAATTAATCTTCAATTAATATCTCTTCTTAGTCTTCCTGTTCAATCTTGAAAGCTGGTGCAACTTGAGTGTTCCTTTGCAAGATCTTATCCATGCCCTACTGCCTGCTGCATGAACCAACACATTTTTTGGAAGTGCTTGGTCGCTTTTTTGGTGACGCTAAGATTTTATCCTGGAAGAGACCATAGGCAGTCCAGCTCAGTCATCCTTTTTCCACTGGTACTGATTTTACAAGCTTCAGTTGTGTAACATCCTTTTTTACAGACTGAAGAGTGCTAATGAGCTCAGTCATTCTTCACAGAGAAACTGATGCATGCCTTCCTTTCTCTAACCAGTCTTGTTGCACTCCTAGCTTTTTAAGATGCAGGAGCCAGAATGGCACACAGTAACTCAGGGTCTAGGAAAATTGTAGTTTCATACAATGGGAGTACTATTCTGTGTTTCTGTTGTCTAGGTCTGTGGTAACAAAAAACAGGTTTGATGTGCCTGGCAGATGTTTTTTACATATCACCAAGCACTGAGCTAGCCTGTGTACCAGAAAATATAGCTCCCAAGTGGTAACAGCCAGCACAGCAGTAATCAGTTTATGTGTGAAGTTAGGACTGGCTCTCCCCTACATGCACCACTTTCATCTACACTCCATTTTGTCAGTCATTTTATTTTCCAGATACTACTGTCTTCTAATCGAGTTTGTCTACAATCCTGCTGCATCCATGACTTCACTGGGAAACCCGTTCCATCGTCTCACCACTCTCACAGTAAAGAATTTATTCCTTATATCTAATTCAAACCTACCCTCTTCCTGTATAAAGACAATACCCCTTATCCTTGAAAGTCTCAGGAAAGCGATACTGTAAAAAGCCCTTATTAAATTTTGGTAGAACCATAGTAGACAGATATAAGTTAATAAGTTAATACTTACTAAGGGTCTTGCTTGCCCATGCTTCAAAAAACATGAGGAATGAGGCAGGACTTCCTTCTGTGAAAACTCCACTGATTCTTTGCAACTAAATCATATTCACCAGGTGCTGGTATGTCCTTAAGTTCCTACTAAGCTTTACAGCACCAATTCCCATCCAGCTTACAAGTCTATACTTTCTGGGTTTCCTGGAACCTTTTTTTATTTTCTTTTGCCTTTGAGATTTCTACAGTGAGTTATCATCAGTCACTCCCAACAATTTGCTATTGCTCATTTAATCTGTTTTTTTATAGAAGCTCTTCTACAGTCACTGTAATTTCTGAGAGATTCTGCTTTAGCCCATCCATAAGAAAGGTTTTACAATGTGACTCCCTCCACTTACCTTCACAGCATCAATTGATGCTGCCTCTCTGCAACAACCTGAAGCAGCCTTGTGGTCGCTGAGTACCCCTTGACATCCCTCCGCCCTCTGACTACTTGTTGCTTCTGCTGCATGTGAAAAATTATACTTTGGTTTAATAACATTTTGTGGAGCTTTGAGCAAATGAATCCAACTCAGCACCACCCTCATGCTTTAGACCTATTTCTGTCTCCTGAAGTTTACAATCCTTTCATTTATTGAGCAAAAACTTCAGCTTTCAAGAGGATAGTTTCTCATTTCCATGGCCTTTAATATTTTGCTGTTCAGATATGCCCTCTCTTCCCTTCACCCTTACTCAGTTGTTAGCATGCACTAGCATTAATATTTATTGTTCTCCACACCACTTGTAAGGATGCAAATTCTTCAAGATTGCTATTTTAGCTTGAGAAGTTCATGAATGAGAGCAACAGCTGGCTTGACTCAATACTGCTTGAGATCCATGGCAGTCTTATATTAAGAAACTCCTAAACAGTTCAGATTATTCCTATTATAAAATTATGAAACACAAGCATAAAGAAGGGAGCATTTTTATTGCTTATGTTGGTGGAGACAATAAACAATGGGTTGACCTATAACTCAAAAGAGTGAAAAGCTAAAGTCGTGATGTTAAATCTTTGAAATATCAGGAAATCCTGAAGTTTTATATAAGACTTCATGCTGTCTTCTTATAGTACAATAGATCTGTATCTTACATAGCAGAAATCTAACTAAGGTTATATAATAACATATACTGCAACATCAAATCACACAAAGAATTACCAGATATGTAAGCATAGAACCCTGCAACATTATACTATAAGTAATTCTAATACTATACTTTTATTCTTCTATTCTTAGAAATACCTGACGGAACATCTTTTCCCTATTTATTTAATTAAGTCTTTCAGCAACCTTTTTCTTTCCATCCTTTCCAGTTAGCCTGCCTTAGAAGCAAAGAGAAAAACTAACTAGCTGATCTAAATTCCTGATGTAACTTAAGCATCATTCTCTTTACTGGCATAGTTTATGTCATTACCAATTAACCTTTCATTCAAATTGGGTTTTGACATATAAATAACTTCTAAAATGTTGGTGCTATAGTAAAAAAAAGAAGTATATATATATAAAAGCCTAAGTGCAACACATAACTAAGGGACTAGTATTTAAGATGCAGTGTAGTTACATTATTCTTAAAGACTGCAGGGAAATCTGCTTACATGTTTAAATGTGCTCCCACTCACACATGCACTAACCCACATCATCCACATGTTTAGATATTTTCAGACTTAAAAAACACTGGATAGACAGAGAGTTACGCACTAGAAATATGCACTACGATGAACCGCTGTTAGAACATACAGAATGTGCCATCTGGAATGTGAATGAAGTCAATGGCAAAATATCAGCACTGTGTCTCATAAAGCAAGGAGTCCACAGTAGCCTCTCAATGTGTTTGATACTAGCCTGCAGGGCAGAGAGAACAGAACTGTCTGTTTCAGCATCAAGTTATGCACTTGGATAATCTTGTGAATTAGGGGTGGTAAACTGTAAAATTCAGATTAAATTTACAGACTGTGACATGCTTCACCAAAATTATGTGTATAATAATGAACATTTTTTCATAGTTTTAGGTAAATTTTGGAGTAAAGATTAAGTATTAGCAAATAAATTATTTTCTGAAATTTTCTTTGAAGATCTGTTTTTCTTTGAGTAACTGATTGAAATTGAAATCATGTACATAAAGCAATACACAGACAGCTTTTGTGTTTAAGGACAAGTATTTTCTATATAAAACAAAGTACAGGTAAAGACAAATCCTAGGGTTGTTCCTTTTGCAAATATGAGAATATTTAAGACTAAAAAAGTGGTGTGAGCAAGTCATGTGTTTATTGCTACTAAAATAGGCAGCTTAAAAATACTACTATATACCCCACTAAGATAGTCAGGTTATGGTTACTGTCAGTTTGGTTCAGCATACGTACTGAAACAATGTCATCTCTTATAGATTTACAGACCACATTCTACTCTTTTTTCCAGTAACTCATCTGAAGCTTTCCTTTCTTCAATGTAATTAAAATTAAAATCTAAGTGTCTGCTATTCCCAGTTTTAGACTAGGCAATTATTTCATTAGAGAACCATACAATCATTTAGGTTGGAAAAGACCTTCAAGATCATCAAGTCCAACCTCTGACCCATCACCACCTTGTAACCACATCACTAAATGCCACGTCTGGTTGTTTCTTAAATAGTTCTAGGAATAGTGATTTTACCACCTCCCTGGACAGTCCACTCCAATACTTGACAACCTTCCTGTGAAGAAATTCTTCCTAATGTCCAACTGGAATCTTCCCTGGTGCTGCTTGAGGCCATTTCCTCTCATGCCTTGGAGAAGAGACCAACCCCCCCTGCCTACACCCTCCTTTCAGGTGGTTGTAGAGAATGATAAAGGTCGCTCCTGAGTCTCCTTTTTGCCAGGCTGAACACCCCAGCTCCCTCAGCAGCTCGTGGGTCTTGTGTTCCAGACACTTCACCAGCTTCACTGCCCTTTTCTGGGCTTGCTGCAGCACCTCCATGTCCTTCCTGAACTGAGGGGTCCAGAACTGGACACAGCACTTGAGGTGTGGCCTCAGCAGTGCCGAGTACAGGGGACAATCCCTGCCCTGGTCCCACTGCCCACACTATTGCTGATATAAGCCAGGATGCCATTGGCTTCACGATTAAGACAGAATCATTAAGATAATTGTTCAATTCTATTCCCATCTCATAAGGTACGCCTTAAGTAAAGCTTGAAAAACTTCAGTGAAGTCCTATTAAATGCATTCCTGTGACGAAAGATTTCAGCAAGAAGTAACTCCTGCTACTAAAGAACATTCACTGCATGCAAAAATTCCGTCAAAACATAATCAGTTAACAGTTATCTTCGAAAAATTAATCTGGAAGAAGTTATTAATGTTGCAGTAAAATAAACATGATCACACATTTTGCTTTTTCTAAGCATTATCTTAACATGCTGGAAGATTATTGTTTTCTGTGGGAATTGTATCATTGTCTCATTTTCTCCATAATCACTGCCAGGATACTACAGCAAACCAATTAGATGTTTAAACAGCTGAGATTTTTGTTTGTTTGTTTGCATGCTAGCTCTTTACAGATCAACTTAGATGTTAATAAACAAAAGTTGAAATTTCATTAAGAACTTATTTCATCCATCAAGACACTAGAGATTTTTTTTTACATCAAATCTTTCTTTTGACTTTCCAACCAATTTTGGTTAAGGATAAAAATTTCCTCTTTAGAAATTTTTAGTGTTTTAAGTAACTTTTTTATAACCATTGAAACATCTGATCAAATTCGAGGTGTGCATGGCAAATGAAGAAAATGAAGCAAATAATGATAACCCTTCTCAAATTGAAAACAAACAGTACTCATCTTCCTGGCATTACAGAACAAACTTCCACTAACACATGTTTCAAGGCATCATTCAAAACACTGATCTGGGTTTAAGACCATTTCACAATTAGGCCCCACCAAAACTGAAAGCTGCAGTAACCTTAAGCCATAGCCATACCCGTGTGCATGCACTCATGTGAAAGTATCGCACACACTAAATTGCACTGAGGCCGTGAGAACATGCAACTTAGTAATGTGCAATATCTCCACCAGAGCAAGCAGAATGGGAGCTTCAGGGAAGAAGGGTATGGTGCATTCAGGAAGAGAACGACATGCTGCTCAGGGAAAGGAAAATGGTTCAGGCAAAGGTATGCATGCTACTACTTGGAAACCTGTGATTTGGAGAATTACTGCTTCATCCATTCAGGACAAAAACAAAACAAAAAAATCCAGACAAGAACGCCCCCTTCCTATTTCAGGGGTAAAGAACATAATTTTCCTACTTTAGCAGTAAAGTGGGTGACTCATGAACCAACTTTATTTTATAGAACCCTTCTGAACAAAGCAAATCTCACACTGTTACAGGCAGATGATTACCCTCAACCTTCAAATTATTACATTATTAATTACAGTTACAATAAAAATTCACTAACTACTATTCAGAATTAAAATTATCTAAATACAGTAAACTGGTCCAAGTGGTCCTCACATTTCTAAAGCAAGTTATCTTCCTAAACCTGAGTGATGCCTAAGGAATTCCTGCAGCTCAACCTACACTGGCATAATCCTTCCGGCACAGTCGTCACACCACTCCCTGTTTCCCTTTCTTTGTTCCTATGGCTGACCTTAAGTGGTTTCAGTGAAAGTAAATCATATATTTACTATATTCAAAGGCAACGAACCACCACTTTCAGTCAAGGGAGACTCTCACACATGACGAAATATTACCTTTGTAATACATCACCCTTTTGTCCTGATACCCACTTATGCAGTACAGAAAATAGGCCCAAAAAACAAACAAACAAAACCAAAAATAAACAAACAAACAAAAAAAAAAAAAAAGAAAAAAGACAGAAATGTGGTGGGATGAAATGCAAAGGACAAATGAAGAATATATCAAGAAGAAAAAAAGAGTAATGAAATGTGGCCCCACCAGGAAAGTTAGAATCAGACTGAGAAAGACCTGAGACTGCAAATCAAAGAAAAAGGAAAACAGATACACCAATTGGGCTTGAAGGACAAGAACTGTTAGAGAACAGAAGCTCTTTTACTGCTGAGGCACTAGCAGTATTTGGGATTATTATAACTTTCCTAAATTTTTATTTCCCACCGCATTTACAGGCAATGGCACATGAAATTCCAGCATGGAATTTTGAATTAGTTGGTTGATTTGAAAGAGAACCGGTACTTCATACATCAGTCAGAAATCCCTGTGGTCACGTATGCCATTGCTAGCCATCTTCGTCCCAGGTTTTTTACTGTGTTTTAGGGAATCATCACATAACTACTGATTTTTCCTCTTCTCTGTAGACTAAATGCTGCCTTCCACACAATGCAAACAATGAGGAGAAGCAAATGCAATATATGACAACAAAGCACACACAAGTTTTTAGCCTTAAACCATAGGAGCATTTTCATGATGAAAGTTACTCAAAATTGGGAAAACTGGTTTATGACCAATTTGCAAATACGTGTTTGTTCCATAGTCCAAGCACTGCCAGTTCCCATCTGGAGGGCTGCTTGGACATAGGCAGCACTGCTTGTGAGAGCTGGGAAAACTCAGTCAAAAACAGTTATTTGGGGTAAAGGCAAATGTCCAGCTTACAGTCACATTCACAACATGGGAAAATGCCAAACTAGCAGCAGAGCATCATCACTTAGGTTGCCATTTGCCTTCCAGTCCCAATAGAGAACTAGGAAAGAGTTCTTCTGCTGACTGTCAAGGGTTGCATGGCCCCTTCTTTCCCACTGCCCCTCATGAAAAGGTGCCATCTCTTCAGCACTGAAGCCTCAAGGATTGGGGAGAGGAGGACCTTCTTTCCATTAAGCTACTGCCTTCCCCATCTGGCAAAGGACATTCCCATCAGTTATCCTGCCACCCCCAGATGGGAAGGGACACCCATAACCACCCAGAAGGTGACTCTCCCACCATCACCCAAGCCCTCACTCCTGACCATTACCAGCATCAGCTCCATCACTGCCCTGAGTCACATCACCACCAGCAGCATTCCCCAGATTTGGAATTTGTCCTGCTGAGCCACAGCAGTGCTCCTACAGTTGTCCCCTTCTGCTGCCCATGCTCACTCCAGATGGTTACTGTGTGAGGCTGTCATGAGCCTTGCTGAAGTCAGAGCAAGTAGCAGTCACTACTGTCCCCTGGTCCCACTAGGACAGTCACCTCCTCAAAGCAAGACTCATGCTTTTCCCAGCACAACTTGTCCTTGGTGGATCAGCACTGGCTGGTGCCTCCAAGTGATCTTCTGTCTTGCATGGCTTTGTACCACTAGGCTTGCCAAACAAGCTCTTGGCTCAGGCACAGCATGATGTTCTTGTGAAATCCCTGCTCAATCCCACCACCTGATATATCTGCTGGCATTTTGCTTCTCTGGCATCCTGGATGAATAAATTTCCTATCAAAGGCCAGAAGGGCAATTCATCCCATAGTCTGCAGCAGGCAGTTCTTGGATTACACTCAGCTTCTTCAAAACTCCTATAGTGTCACCACAGCTGCATCTATTTATTCCCACTACTCAAGTTCAAATTTATAATCTGTGGTATTTTGATAGAAACAGTGAGACTCAACGCTGGGTTCAAAGCAGCCTGGAAAGCTGTTCTTACCCCTATACAGCTCATAAATCTATTTGTGTGAACAGAGAACTGTCACTGTATTTGCAAACTCATCATCAAATGAGTTAGAAAAGTATTTATAAAATTTATAGCTATTTATAGTCCATAAAATAATAAAAAAAAAAACCAGCACAGTTCTGATGAGAGAAACTGAAATGGGAAAAAGGTCTTTCTTTAAGAGCTTGCTGGGTAACATCTTTAAATTAAGGGATTTCTCGAGCTAGAGAAGCGAGTTGCCAATTGCCCTCCTCTTTCCCCCTTGCTTTTTCCTCTGAAATAATTGGCAAAACACACAAGGCAACAGACTTCCTTAGTTACCTCCAAGTTTCCTAATGCTTTTCACAAACACACTTTAAGTAAAAGAGCACAGAAGTGACTGACAACATGGAGGATGATTATTTTTATGTCATTTGGTTTATGAGCAACAGAAAGATTTGGTCTATCCCCTGCCAGATGGATTGGTCTATCCATCTGGCAGTAGCAATTTTTTTTTCATATGGCAACAGATATATAAATTTATGAGAAATTGTTACTATATGCACCATATTTACATACTGAAGATCACAATTAAGTTTTGAGTGGCTAACTGAGAATCATTAGGATAAATCCTTAGGTACCTGAAAATTTCAGAAGAACCATTCCAAAGAATTCAAATAAGGCACCAAGTACAGGTTACTCCAATCAAATATGAGTGACTGATTCAGGCTACCTTAGTGAAAACACAGACCGAGGTCTCTTGTGTATGACAAGCTGCTTCCCATTCCACATTCTCTAGAAACTGGCTTTTTCTCGTCATATCTACAGTTACTGATGCATGCTGGCTCTTTCCTATGCATTTTCCTGTGGCTTCTCTAAAATTATTTTCTTTCTTTCCTCCTTTCCAATTCTGAGAAATACCTTGGGTCACCTGTGTCACATACCTTCAAACTTGTAACTGCATTTAATACAATCCTCCTCACATAGCATCCATGCCCAAACAAACCATATCCTACTTTTTCACACTGTTCCCCTCTACAATAGGCTAAATTTAAGAACAATCTCTGAGACAAGTATCAGTTTCTAAATCCACTCACACTATTCACAAAAGATAAAACTGAGATACTAACCATGTGATCAACAAAAACTCAATAGCAGTCACTCAAGAAAAAGGCTATTAACTTTTTGGCAGGATTCCAAATCTGTTGCTTTCAACCTGAATTGCCCCTTCATTTCAAATGACTACAGCAGTTAGCATTCTTGTTCAAGATCCTACACCACATAATTTAACCTTGCCACTGTTAAAATGGCAAACATTTAGCAATGAGTTTGGAAAGCAGCTTTAATACCTCCCCAGCTTAAAGCCTACTCATGTATTGTATGTATGCACAAGATGACACAGAAAACAGTGGTGTAAGAGGCAATGGCTACACAGAATTCAGCATGAAATCTGTTCACTTTGCCCAGACCATCAACTTTTTTGAAAAAGCACACTATGACTTAAACGCCTTACTTAAAATCCAGTTTATTACAGTACCAGCACATCAGTGTTTCAAGATGCTAACAGTGAAAACTGTTGATTTCATTCATCTGTGATGAATGAACTTTACTGCACCACCCCAAAAATAGGTTTACTGTGAAATCTTTGTGAACCGTATTTTAAAACATTTTAAAATTCTCCTTTAATTACTGAAGTAGTTTAGAGCCAACACAGGAAAATGGTGACTAAGCATGAAACACTGTGGATGCACTCTGTAGGTGGAGCACAGTAGTGTTCCAAGTGTGATAAGGAGAGCACTCCCCTGGTGTTCCCTTTGCTGTAACTTGGTTTACGGAGATCATGAACTAGATTTCTTTCAGGTAAAACTGAACTGGAAAATATACTCCAGAGGCATATCTAATACATTCCAGGTACAAATGGGTACTTATCCTCCAGTATTAGACAAAATACTTCAAACTAAATAATTCTGAAATTTGTACAGCACTGATGTCAGGTCCTCCATTTCTACTATTTTGCTGCATGCATCTGCTTGTACTGAGCTGCACCAGCTGTTGCTGCCAAGACAACTGCAAACACTGCTTCCTGATGAGTTAGGGATGTCATGGGTGTAGCAGTTTTACAAAACACTAGTATTCATGACAGCACAGACTTGTCAAAAACTTTTAGCCAAGTCAAATCAAATTGCTTTATTAACAATCAAAGGGGGAAAAAAATCATCAATACTAGGTTCTTAAAATCTTTTTTGCAACTCATCTTTGAAATACAAGCTGTCGCAATTGTTAATTATTTGCAGCTGAACATCAAATTTAAAGAAGAATTTTCAACAAAGGGCAAGAAATCAGCAATATACCTTATTGCTTCCTCCACAGATTGGCCAACTATATTTGAGGAGGGACCTGGCTGAGACAAAGGTGTCAGGCTTATCACCCATTTTACTGGCTTGTAATACTCATCACTGGAGCTCAACAGGTAGAACAGCGTGGTCAGAAAAATCACCTGCAAAACAAATTGAAGTTTTAAATTACAAGGTAATAAATTCTTCACAGAATTAGAGTATGCAGCTATGCTTCAGATCTTGAATTTTACTGGAAAGGAACAAGATACTCTTCCACAAGCCTGTATTCAGAAAAACAGAGCTGAAAGAATTATCTTCTCCCCTGCTCCAAAAAGGACTTAACATTTACAGCTAGACATCATAGAACTTCTGCCTCCATTCAGACACTTTCCAAAGTCACATCTAGACCAAACAACTAGAATGCTGATCAACATTCCAGTTGTGGGGCTCTTTGGTTCTTTTATAGCATGTTTAACAGAACAAAAAATTGCTGAATAGTTACATCTATTCTCAAAACAAGCAAACAGAACTGCCAAATAAATTTGGGCTGTCTCAAGAGTCATTATGCAGCTGGGTATCAGATACAAATTACACAAAAATTCACAACCATAAATTTTATATTAAGCTGGCAATCCTAAGTGAATATTCCTCCTGTGATTTTGATGATGAAGCAGAAGCCACTCATCACTCAGCAGAAGTGATGGCAGTTCCAGTGTTGCAGTTAAAAGACAAAAAAATTACAATCAGATTGGATTAGCTTCCTCTATGTTGCAGTCAACTATGTCTCTTTTTTTTTTCCTGTTAGCAGGCTCAGCAACTTCTTGGATTAGAATAAATCACAGAACTGTGTCCATCTTGAAACAGAATACCTCAAACAAGAAAAATCCATTCTGTATGCTCCAAATGTAAGCTATGGCTTATATCTGCTTCATGTACAAGACTCACATTTTTTCTTTCCTCCCAAGATTAGAAAGAATTCTTTCACTTTCCTTGTTTCCAACCTACTTGTATTCTAGAATAAACCACAACTTAATCTTTTTTTTATGAGCCAAACAGCATGACCTCCATAAGTCTCTTACTTTCAAGAATTTTATCCAGTTTGCAGACATCTCGTGCTCTTTTCCTTTACTACCTCTGAAGACGCTCAGAAAACAAAATGCAGAGAGCATTACAATATTTCATTACTAATCTCAAAATGACATGTCTCTGTTCCTAACTCCTTTATACTCAGTAAAATGCTACTACCATTTTCCCCCTATCCTGCCCTCCCAGACTTTAATTTGAAAGTCACATTCAACTATTGACCTGTAATGACCCCTGTCCAAAACGTCATATATTAGTTTAGGCTATATTCTATCTCCCCAGGTGTTTAGTTTCTGCCTTGGGAGATAAACCAATCCAGCTAATAAAACAAGTCACTATATTAGCAGATTTTAATAGCATGCTGTTAACATTCATTTTGAGTTTCAAAAAAGTAATAACAGTAATTAAGCCTTGTTTTAATTGGAAATAGTCTAGTGCCAGTAGCAGCATCAGCTATGTTTTGTTACACTTTCAAGTAAGAGAATCTTAAAACTTAAATCACATTTTAACATCCTTTGTAATTCTGCAATTATGATTATTTTTCTTCCTTCATGGGCTCTGCCATTTCTAAGCTACTATAACATTTCCTGATTTCACTAGAAAATTCTATACTGAAGCAGGCACTCAGATGATGTTGCATCTTCCTTCCACTGAGCTCAGCCTACAGATCCTTCTGCACGTGTAGTTTTCAACACAGAGAGCAGCATATTGCTCTAAGCACAGTAAGTATAACACCTGCTTATCCTGACTGTTCTTCCCCAGTGTTTACAGAAGAAACTTGCTTTCTTAAGCAGACACAAGATAGACATACCCACCTGAAGGGTAAAAGCCAAAGCGATGGCTGCGAATGAACAGCAGTGGAATAAAATGGCGTTAAGCTGAACTACAAGACAGGAAAATGTACAAACCCTACTCAATTTCTGCTAAAAGAAGATGGAAGTAACCACAGCACCATACAAAATGAATAGAATTCTGGAATACTTGCCTTTGAGGAAATCAATGTATTTCCTTTAGCACAATAGGTGTAGAAATGCAAAAAGAAGCTGTAGTCACAGAATGTAATAATGTATTATCCACTGGCTTGCTGACTCCTCCAACAGGTAGAATAACCTCAATACTACACTCAGCAGCAAATGATATGTACAATCTCAGAGCAACTGGAGGCTGAAAGCTTTCAGACCTCTTTTACAGGATATCTGAGATACCTAAATTGTTTCCTAAGCAACAATTCAAGATTCTGCCAATGACTATGAGGAAGAATTTACCAAAGACAAAACAGTAAGACCTTCCCATAGTTAAATAATTGATGGATTACTGTTTCATGCTGTAGAATTTGTCCTGTAGCTGAAAACCTTAAATACTCTAAGTTGAGGAGGGATAGACTGAATTCAAAGAGAAAACTCTGGGCAAACACTCTCTACCAAAATGATAATTCAGCATTTCCACAGGTATCAAGAAACACACAACCTAATTACTTGTGCATCAGGTCCACTGATTCAGTAAATATTTTTGTATCTGCTTTTCATACTCAATTTTCTGCTGAAAAGCTTCAGGATTTTTGTGAGCTGGGAGTTTTTTTTTGCTTGTTTTGGGTTTTCTGGTTGTTTGTTTAGCTGTGTATTTAACAGCATCCAAAATCTGCACATTCCCTACAGGTTTGTAAATGCCCATCAGCCAAATGGAGCTTTTTCTCTTCCAATCTTTATAACAGAATATGAGCAGAGTGAGTGAGTGTGTGCACATGTGAGTATACATATGTGCATAACTATACACCCACACAAAGGCATATACATACATCTATGTGCACACGTGTGCAGACAAAAACTTGTATTCAGAAGTGAAATACGAGTGACACTTCTGTAACTAAGGATGAGTTTTCAAAAGTCTCTTGAACAGAGTCTTACTGGATCACTGATGGATGTGCTACACAAACTGACAGTCCTACTTAATATTTTGATAGAAGACGTATTTTTCAAAATGGAGGTTTTGAACAAAGTGTCCATTATTTCCATGCTTTAAAGAACAAATTTTTAAACCTAAAATAAAATTCAGGTATTTTAATTTCAATTCAAGATGACTAAAACTGGACTGAAATGTAGTCAGCAGAAAAGCTATCCACTTTGAGCATTATCTTGTTGGAAAATTTAAGTTAGTTTGTGCAACCCCAAACTAGTAAAAACTTTTCTGTAGCAACTAGGAAACCTGAAAAATGAAAAAACAGAAGTACAGTTCAAGCATCTAATCTTTAAAAGAATTCCAGCACAGCAAGATCCCAACTACCTCTGCTAAACCAGCTGACTGCACAGTGCCCCAGCAAGAGGCAGGACACTGCTGGCAGAGAAAACGTCAGGATCATGCATCACAGCAACAGCATGCAATGAACTTGATATAAGTCATTAGGCATCAAAAGATAAATTTTGTATCTGAGCCTGAGTGCCTTGAAATCATTGGCAATTAGTTTTCAAGCCTGCAATTTTCGTATACTAGCTTTTTGGACACAGTTTTAAACGTGCCATCTTGGGCGAAGCTGTGGACTAAGGAGGAAATAAAACACTCTCATGCAATCGTTTCTTTCATGGACAACAACTAGAGGACAAAATTGGTGATTTCCCTGCAAAATTTGATTCTATCTCCTGAAAGCAATGGCTTGTGTAGGGATAGGCTTATGCAGACATGCTATAAGATTTCTGCAGTTATGTAGGATATTACAAGCTACAGCTTAGTACCTTCAAGGTCTGAAACACAAATTTTCAACTAATAGAATGACGGGAAGACTTACTACCTTTCTTATCTTTTCCTCCGTCTAGAATGCCCCCAAACAGATAGTGAATTTGCAAAATCTTAAAGAATTTTGGTATTAGGTAAGTCTAGAAGATGTTTTCAATACTTTAGGTTTGAGTTTTCACAGTTTGAGTTGTTACAATATGTGCAATTAGGTTACTCCAGTAAAATGGACCATGTAAATCAATGACATACTACTTACCACTGAAAGAACAAAATTGAGAAGAGCTGTCCCACTGTGGAAGAGGATTGTCACTAATGCTGTAACTGTAGTAAACAAGAGGCTCACATTGCGACTCATCACTATCCACAGAGACTCCAGGATCTGAAAAAGGAGGGAGAAGAGAAGACATGAGTTAGACACTGGATACTACTACTAGCAAGGACAGAGAATTGCTTGCTGTGTGATTCAGCTCCATCAAGCTATACAAAGCTGACTTTAAAATAAAAAAATCATCTTCCCTCACTCCTACACTACAGCAGGTTCTATTAAGTGAAAATGTCCACTTCACAAAAGGTAAGTTTCTATGGAGCTGTTTATAAGGTTTTGAATTTTTCTCTCAGTATTCAAAATTATTTCATTATGTAAAATTGCAAAAAAATAGATGTGGTGACACTTTTTTATTGTGATTATCACTGCTGTCAAGCAGATCTTGTCTTGGGAGAAAATATTCACCTTTTCAAAAGCAGTAATGTTAAGACACAAAGAACAAGGAGTAACATCACTAGGTAGAAATAAATCTGACATTCCAAATCAAATAATAAAATTACTACTTCAATAAATTTGTTGGTTAAAAGCTTTCATGGTAATGAAATGCATGTTTTTAAAAGTATTTGCAGAGAAATGCAGAAGTTGTGATTTTGAGTAGGGCTACATCAGTCAGTCAAGTAATTATTAAAAATAAATCAAACAACATTAGACAATCTAGTTAAATTTGTACTGGCTTGGGGAACTGATTGCTTATGGCTACATATAGTAACATATAATTTTGATGCATCAAAAGAAGGCTCATAGAAGCATCGTAAATGCAATGCACACTAGCTTCAAACAAGTATTTCATTCAGAAGGAATACAGTAAGCATGTACAAGCCAAAGTGATTCTAACATATAAAAGAAGCAAGATCACAAATATTCTTTCAGACTAACTAATCTAAGTGGAAAAAACTGTAAAAGCTCTGACACGAAAGTCCTTCAGGTTCAAAGCTGTAAGTGAAGACTTCAAAACTAGCAACTGTTAGTCTTGGTTCAACAAATAGCAATTAGACTGAATTAAAACACAATCAACCAACCAAAAACCCCCTAAAACAAACAAGAAAAAGCCTTCCTCAGTAGTCAGCATCTGTAAAGCAGACAAACGAGTGGAAGCCACGTGACTACCTGTCCTTTAGAAGCGAGTGAATCATATTAAACATAGTTTATTAAGCATGAACTTGAGAGGGAATAAGTGCCAGGGGAAATGGCAGGGAATTACAACACAGAAAGACCTACTAAGTTCATGCTTTTTACTATTTAATGGGAATTATGAATGTTAAAGCTCATCTTTTGTACAGATTTTATTAGTGTCTCTTGAGAATTCAAGTGAGGTTAGAAGTGAAGAGGACACTGCTGAAAAATGTTCTCCCACTGGTACCTGTCCCTTTGCTTCTTCAATGGACTATGAATTCATTGTGGGGGTGCAGCAGTGTTACAAATTCATAAAGTCCCAAGTAACATTATCATATGCACATCATGTTATGAGGACTGTAGACACAGAGGACAGCGAATTCTGAGGGAATGGTCTGTAGCTAAACCAGAGGCCTTCCAGGTGGTATTCAGGAAGGATAGTGCTATTGTTGCTAACAGCAAGCCTTAAGTTGTATGCAAGGTTCCCCTCCCAGATACTTAAGCTTGTTACTTGAACTTGGTGTGTGAATAGGAGCTTCTGTGCTACAGGTCTTCTGTTATTCTGTGGAGTTTAATCACAGAACAGCAGCAAAGGCCTTGAAAATAGGGACATGGGTTGAAAACAAAGGCCCCTAAAACACCAGCAGTGCTTTGAGCAAGAAGGCATTGAAGATGGACAACTTTCTGAGCTAGGAAGATTGCTTTTCCTTCAAGAAAATGAGGTAGGAACTAAGAAATGGAGGAAAAAAACATCACAGGCTAACAACAGGACAAGACGCCTGTCATGGCCTGGAGAAGTAATACTTTTGCCAACTATCACAGCATATAATCCAGGACACAGATCAAGGGGCAGAAGTTGTCCAGAATAAAAACACCTTATAAAAGGACAAGCTCCTTAATTTGAGGGAAGATGATGTCCATTAAGTTCCAGGTCTGCATACCTAAGAGCTCTTGAGCCAGCTCATTTATACTTCTGTGACTCAGACCATTAAGCACAGCCTCTATTGGTGCCAACTACACAGCACCATCATGACGGTGTTTTATCCTCACAGCTCATGGAGGACACGACTGTTAAGGACTGACCACTTTCAAAAAATAATGAAAATTATTAGGAGACTAATCAAACCATTGGTATGAAGCATGTTGTTAATGAAAATTGGTCTAGTAAAGTTTTGCTCTAAAGAGTAAAACTAGCCTGATTTAACAGCCTTCTAACTACTAATCATAGCAATTGTTAAAACCTTCACTTGCAACACATAAGTTGAGCTGATACCAGTGGGAGTTCACAAGGAGAGGAGCTTGTTCCATCTGCCAGAGGAGAGCTCAGAATTGGTGGGACTGTGAAAGTTTTCTTCAAAATAGGATGTTTCTCCAGTATAGGCAGGATTTATTGAACACATTCCCCAGAAGCTTTAGCCTGAGGGCTGATAACCAAGAGTATATAACTGCAGGTAGTTTGAATGTAGGTATCAGGTTGTTCAATCAACATCAGGAATGGCTCTCCTAGGGTTGAACAGCCTTGTTTGGTGGAGTCATTGATTGGACCTGTTGAACTAGTTATCACCAGGATCTGCTTTAGAGTAAGTGCAGATAGTGCCTTTCTGCAGCTTTGGTATATCTTATGAAAGCAACTGCATCTTTTAGGACTTGTCTCCAACTACAGAGTAATTCCTCATTACGAATATGTATCATTAAAATTTCAAGATACAAGCTTTTCATAGCTAAGGTGAGAAGACAGACATAGCAGACATTAATTATTACTGAATACAGCATCAGAATGTGCTCGAGTACTTCCCTACCACGCACAAAATCAAATTATATGCAGCTGCACCTAAGAGTTCATAATGCTGTTTGATTCCCAGAGCCTACTGCAGCTGAGTTGATGAGCTCACCTATTACAGATAAAGAACTGCTAACACCTTGCCAGCTGAGTTCTCCAAAACACAACGAAGTGTGAATATTTATGCAATAATGTTACACTACTTTTAGTTACTTTTTTACTATTAAATAACAGAAAACCACACCTCTTTCCCCAAACCACTGCTCTGTAAGCAGTCATAAGGGATCAGTGTCTAAAAGAGGTACAAAGCTGTAGAGAGTTCAGTACTCTCTTATGCATCACACTGCGCTGTGCAACCATCAGCATCAGCTACTGTGCCTTTCCAATCTGTAAGAGGCAATAAAGCAAAGTTGCACACAATGTTCTCAGGCATCTACAGTGTCCTCTTGGCCACTTTTAAACTGGTCAACACCTTAAAATAAGGGTTAAAAGGAACTTGACCAAAACAGTAATATGCTGAGAATTTCAAGTCAGCAAACTTCTGGAAGCCAGATAAAACCATGTAACTAACTCAATTCTGTATAAAGGGAATAAAACTGAACAGAAAGATGTAGAAAAAACTCCCTAACATGCTAGTTGATACATTACTGAAAAATTGACTGAAATAGCTATAAACTTATGAGATTATCTGAAGAAATTACTGCAGCCAGAGAAAATATTAGGATATGTAGTAACTCTGTGAAATATATGAGAAGCTGAATTGATTTAAAATGCACAGATCACTCATACTAAAAGCATGGAAAGGGAAACCTAACTAAGCTGAAGCTTGCTGTGTAATATCTCTATGGATGGTCTTCTGTATTCCTGTCTGGGAGATCTCTGAATGAGATACCACCTGCTGGTGGAATGATGAGTATTCTTCAAGGAGCAAAAAGACCAAATTAAGAAGACATTAGCAATGTCTCATGTAACATCAAGTGAGCGCTGAGTCATCATTCACAGATTTAGCCAGAAGCAATTCACTTTCTCAATGCTACAAGCATACAAGGAATGGAGAAAAAGGGTTATGAATGGAAAAGCAGATGAGTGAGAAAAGGATGCGTCTCTTTTATTTTTCAGAAATTAAATATCGATAGTCCAGCTACATGCTGCCTATTTCATCCATCCAGTAAACTACCTTAGAGTGGAGTATGGGGTGCAAAATAAAAGGCATTAAAGTGAGACTCCAATCCTGCTCTCTCTGCCAAGAATGAGATTAAATAAACCCCACTTCAGAAACACATCACTGATTATATTATGCTGGTTTTTAACACTACTGCTTCTAATACTGGAAAAAGGCAGCAGTGCTGCTAACACCAAAGCTTTTAGGAAAAAAAAAAAGCAAACTGGTGACTTGGAAAAGCTTATCTTCATATTAAATCCTTTTGCAATTTACATGTTTATATAGCCAATTACTTTTAAATAATTAAGGTCTGTCTGCATCAAACTACAGCTAAGCATATCTGCTATAATGAACAGCACATCTTGAGGAAGGTACAGAAGTCTTCAAGCTTTACCCAATTCTCAAAGTTGCAAAGTTGAATCCATGCATGTTGTTACAAATTAAATGAACACCAGCAATTCCCCAGCACACCTACATCAGTGATGTAATTATATGCTTTCAACTCTAAAATGAAAATTTCTTCCATTAGGGGAAAAGCCTGAAGTGAAACACAAGCATCTGTCTTCTCTTAACAGTTTTCTTACAGCAAACACTCCTCATATTAAGGAGGAAGAACATTTCCTATGACTTCCATCACTGGAGAAGAGCTTATCTGCTTGTGGCTGTAATATGACATTGTCAAACAGCTGTATGTTCAGAGAAAACTCTCATCTGTCCTATTCTGAAATACTTCAGGAAGCCAAGGGGCTAGCAAGACAGTTATTTTTTGGTAAACTCAATCTATGCATAAATATTTGTTACATGCAAGTTGTGTAATCATACGTATTTATTCTTTCCCAAAAGTGGATGAAATCTCATTACAGCCGTATATCTGCTTCTTTACACAGTTCTTTACAGCTTTAAATTAAATTGTCTTTAAATTATCAGTACATTAAAAGAACTGTCAACACAGCTCTAGGACTGTACTGTGTCTTGCTATATTCTTAAGGACTGCAAGCTAGCACTGATTTCAAGTATTCACTCTCCCCATCAACAACACAATCAAAAAATAAAAAGATTGAAGAGTTTCGGTTGGAAGGGACGTTAAAGATCATCTGGTTCCAAACCCCCTGCCATAGGGAGGGTCACTCTTCCTTAGACCGGGTTGCTCAAAGCCCCATCTAATCTGGTCTAAATCCCACCCAAAGTTCCATAAAATATGGTAAAAGCAAACAAACAAAAAGCCCAAACTAAAGAATCTAAACAAAAGAAAAATTAAATCCCCAGAACACACACTCCCAAAAGCACTCACATAATTTAAAATATTAACACTTCCCAATTCAGTATGCCATTCTAACAACCCATTGTTCCACTTCAAAATACCAGGAGAAACGTTTTCATGCTCTGGTAAGAACAAAAATCCTGAATACAGTAAGGCTGCTTTGTATCTCAGGCTAGGTAAGAAACTTGCTTAAACACACCAGACTTAAGCAAAAGCTATTCTTATTTTCATAATCTCCAGGTTTTAATGACCTAAACAAGAACAGAGACTGTATTTTCATCACTTTTAATTTAAAATATTAGTGTGAGTAGTATTTATGCAATGCACTGTAGATGAGCAAGCCAGGAAAGAAAATGCTGCCCAGTAAGGATGTGAAATCAGGATTTAGAGCTTTATACTAAGCTGACTGTTTTACATTCTGCTATTAAGGACATGAGTATATGGAGAAAAAAGACAGGTGTTTCCCCACAGCTGATGAGTAATGAGCTCCTGGAAATAAACAGGAAACCAAGCCAATTGCTGGCACTATTTTCTTGAACTTCTACACCAGGTTTTAGAAGTAAAGCAAGCAAGTTAGCTAGATGAAAATTTTAATATTAATGTTTTTCATTCTTAAATATTTATTCTCTTTACACTTTTCTTTGCCTTTCTCTAGCCTGCTTAGATTACTGAAGCACCATGGTTTCTGAGTACTGTGCAGCAATGCTGCTACCTCTTATCAGGTAGTTTTTCCCCCTTTGGTGCCTCTTGCCTAGAAGGAAACTCCACACTGAATTTAAATCATGATGTGCTGTGCATTTTTAAACCCTCTGCCTCAAGCATGCATGGCCAACTTTGAGAAAGTATTAAGCAAATTTCATAATTAACTGAAGAAAGGTTTACTGCAAGTTTCTCTCAACTCTTTCCTGTCTCACACCTTCTTCTATGGTAGAAGCTGCAACAATTTAAGCAGTAATTGGGAGGACAGAAAAAGCACACATGCCTATCAGTCTAAACCAAGAACTGCTTGGTAGCAAATAACAGCTTCAACTGCATCCACAGATCTGCTAAAGTGCCAGTTAGGTATAAATAAGAAGTCTTCCAAAACTGAAGATACTTCCAGTAATGACAACAGCTCAAGTCAAAGATGAACTATATTGAGGATTGACTCTGCGTATTCAGCATTTTGGATTTAACACGATTTTTCAGCGGAACACTTCAGCTTGGATTGCTTTCAATGCTTCCTCTTTTTCTCCTCATAAGGTGAAATGTTTTTATTCAGGAATTCACAGTGTGTAAATCATTCATTTAATTCTCCACAGAACTTTCATAAAAGAAGAGAAAAATAAGCTGCTTTCAACCCAACAAATAATAATACTTTGAGGCAAAAAAAAAAAGACAATCCCCCCACTTTTATTGCTTGGTTTTGTTTTCACAACCTCTTAGTCAATAGCTTCTTCAGTTATAACCTAAACCAACTGGTTTCTTCTTTAAAGAGAAAAGACTACATAAAATAATGCACTGAAAATCAGCTTGCAGGTGACACACGTAACAATCTGCCTCAGGAACACGTCTGGGAAGCTGGTATCCATGAAGATGCTGAAAGCACAAGAGCTTCTTTATGATAAACATTTCTGTTTCTTTTACAGATAGATCTTTAACAGGCTTGCAATACTTGCTTAAGTAATTGTAAATAACACTAACAGCGTTTCCATAATTTTCCATTTACTTGAATCCATAACCTTAGCGGTACTCTAAGGAGAAATTGCTATCAGTTAAAAATTAGACCGATTTCATAGTAAGTGCAAAGAATACAAACCGAGAGAAATGTTTCGATGTTATCGTGAACAAACGATGCAACATCTTGCCAGTCCAGAATATCTCCAAGCCAGCTGTTTTGACGATTTATGTGCCATTTGTGCCCCTTGTGTCTTCCAGAATGTGTTACATTCTTAAAAACAATGAAAACAGAAATTCAGATAAAATTTAGAGATTTGAGAAAGTCAAAAGCTAATGCTTTAGACTGATGTTTTCTTAATGAGGAATAGATCCAACATGCATCTAACTATTTAGAGCTGCTTTAACTGGCATCCCCAAAAATACCTGGAAGCACTCTGTACACTGGAAAAATTACAATCTGACAGAAAGCTGTAGTTAATTATCCCATTTAATTACATATGAGTATATTATATCGATTCACCTCTGTTAAAAATTAACTTTACTGCTTGACTGATACAGTGGTATCTGTTTTGCTCTTAATGAACACACAAGAAAGAGGCAATGATTTCAGTTACTGCCTGCATCATTTACTGTTTGCAACATACAAGTTTTCCCAGTATAGCCCATAAAGAAAAATGCAAGCAGAAGCCCAAGCAAGTAGTTTTCTCAATATTAGTTTCTATCTCTCCACAGGTAATGTTCAATCACACTAAACCTAAAAGCTAAACTGGATGCACAAGGATTTCTTCTGACTACACACCTTTGTAACTGCAACACAAGAAGACAACAGGACGTGGCCATAAAAAAACCAGCTAATTCCTTAAGTGGCTCCTCCCTAATTATGAAGTAGCCTATTGCCCAGTGAATACTACCTGATTGCCACTTTGAATGAGGCTATTAGACTCAGTCTGGGACTGTGACAAGTGCTTCAGTGAAGGATGCCAAAATTCTCTGTAAGCAAGCTTAAGCAAACCCGCTGACTACAACATCCTAGTCTTTAATAGAAGGAGACTTCTTACATTCTTAACTCTAATTTTTACAATAAGCATTCTACTACTTGTTTTCTGCACACTTTTAGCCTTAGCAGCCTGCATTGAAAATGACAGCATCTTTTTTGCCACACATGGCAGATAACATTCCAAGTGCAGTCCCTACACTGATTTATCTAACAGCATTACATTTTCTGCTTATTTCCAACTCTCTCTAGATGCACTGTTACACTTGGTGATGCACAATTAGCAACCTTCTATAACAATCCATTGCCAACAGTGAGATCTTTCTTCTGAGCTAGCAATTTATTTAGAGTAGAAACATATGAGTAGTCAAAAATATCCCTCCACTAGGCCTTCTGTATTTGTAAACTGTATGGAGACCTATCATCTGTTCATCTAGTTCTATACCAAAACTGTATTTCTTTAATGCAGAGATCTCCTTGGAATTTTAGAGGTACTTGAAGAATAACTGCATAAAGAGAAGTGTTTATATAATCGCAGTCATTTAAATATACAGAAGTATTTCAGGAATATGACTTCTGGATTTGCTATTTCCATGGCACAATGGCTAATAAATTGCTTTTTCCTTTAAAAGGCAAACAGCATTGGCAGCATAACAACAATTTAACTCCTAGGAACTTTTCAGGATTCAGTATACAGAACCCATTATAAGATGGCTGCAAAAATGCATTGTAAGAAACTTAACGAGAAGACAATTTCTTTCTCACAATTCCAAATTAACAAAAGTTACACACATTATGCAAAAGACCAATTGCCTTTTCCCAAGACCTCAACAACACAAAAATTCAGCAGAAAGTGCTAAACTATGAAACACTAATAATAAAAAGTGAGAAAACTGTAAAATGGCACACACAAAACACACTTAAGTGTAGGACACAGCTCTGGTTATACTAGAAGTGTGACTCTAGAACAATGTGTCTTACACACTTGAAATTTTTACATTCTTTTTACCGACCTTTACTCAACCTTCCAACTTTCTGCTAAACTCTTCCTCAGAAATGTATACTTAGCATAATTATCTCATAGTACTAAGTGATAGTTTATATGAGTACCATTTAAATAAGTTACCCACCTTCACAAACCAAGAGTGATAAAGCCTGTCCCAGAGCTCCAGCACTTGTTTTTCAATCACAGCAGTGTTATTTACTTTTTCTCCTAAAATCTTATGGAGCTAAAACACATAAAAATCTTTTATTATACTGGACAGAACAAAGCAGGCATCCATTGATGAACTTCAACCTTGATGAATAACAAGATTGTCTGTAAAGGCACATTTCAAACCCAAGTTATTAGAAAAATTAGTATCAATATGAAATGCACACTTCAGACAACATAGTTCATAATAGAAAGACTTTGTTAAAAAACATTCTGCTGCACTAAGGACTTCTTTCTGCACTGAAAAACAGATGCTGTTTCTAAAATGCTTATCTTTAGAGTAAATATTTCAAATAATTTGATATGGGTGCTAGATATCATATATATAAATAAGCATCTTGGCAAATTCTTCCGAAGAAAGTTAGTTTAACTATATAAATTATGATAAAAAAAAGTCCAGTGTAGCACACCCAGCCCATACAGAAATTAAGGGGAGAGAGAGGCGCAGTGGTTGCAATAAAAGTCTACATTGTATACAACAGGACAGCTGAAGCCAGTTCAAAAAGAAAAATAACTCGATTTTATTTAATGCATGTTCACTAGGAATTATTAGAATGATGACAGATTCTTCAGTTCTTAAAAATAAACTATCCTCTGAACAGAAAAGACTACTGAAATCACTCCCACTCTTCCTTCAGAAGTCCCAAACCAGAGTGGAAGGAATAGATCTATCAACAAAATGGTTAAACACACGGAAAAGAACTACTGACAAATGTATTTTTATTTCTTGTTACTTTTATGAAATACAAGAAATTAAAAAAAAAAAACAAAAAATCAAAGAATTGGAGTTTTTTGACAGCTCACTCTTACCTTGTGTGTGATCCATTCTCGGCCATACTGGTATACATTGTTAGCTGCAGAATTGAGTGCTTTCTGAATGACCTGGGCTTCTGGGAGCCAGCTGGGGGGATTTTAAAGAGGGAAAACAAAGTTGACTGCTATACATTATACCCACTTCATTACAGCAAAACACAACGTAAATTATAATTCTGAAACAACAAATCATTACGGTTAAATACATATAAACTTATTACAACTTGAGTGTTTCCTTCTACATAGCAAGAAATAGATTTTCCCATAAGCAAAGCACAATTAAATCTAGGGCCTATCACTGCATTTAAAATCCTCCAAGGCTCCTGAAACCTTAATTAAATTGGTATCTCCACTTTCTCAAAAGAGATCTGCATGTCTGCTATTCACACAACACTGTTTTTTTTCCCCAGAGTCTACTGAAAATACTGTATGAAGCATTCTCACCTAGCTTGCAAACACAATCTTTTGAATACAAGCTGAATGTAAATTGTTAACATAGTTTCCATGAAAAAGTAACCAGCTGACAAAAGGTTTGGACATCAATTATTTCTAAGTCCTCGCCAAACCACCTGCTTGTGAATTTCTTCAGGGACTCATGTCACTTTCAAGCAATGCACCATACTGAGTTGGCAGCATTTCACCACTCGTGAATACAGGGCACACAATCTCTGCTTTGACTTTCTTTTTACATCTTGATTCAATGGCACTTGTTGGAGCCCTTCCAAAACAAAATTAAAGCATTCAGGAAAACAGAACTGCTGTATTTGTTCACCTGACTGAAGATCAACATGGAAGCTCTTTATCTGTATAATGCTTCAGAAATGTTCCAGATTGGAATTCCAAGATATTTCAGTCACTCACCTCTAAACATAACACAAGCATCAAGCAATGAAAGCTGGTAGAGCTTCATGGACTTGGGAAGAGGTATTCTTACTCATAATGAACTAAAATATAGTGTGCTACAGATACTTCAAATTTGGATGCAAACACTGGAAGTAAAAATGCTAGAATTCTGCAAATTATTTAACTAGTACTACAGTAATTTCATTATGTAAATAAGCTTCTGACAGTCAAATTTTCATCTTCATTATTCCCACTTATTTCCATCTTACAGCAAAACAGAAAGGACAAAACACAAGAGATGCCATGCAGGAATAAAAACAAGTGTTTAAGTACTTTCTGTTCTCTTAACTGTGGTTACTTTAGCAGTGCTAAAGGACATACTACTACAGTGGTTATTAACTACATCCTTTAATTCTGTTTTTGAAAAATTGTGTTGCTCTTATACTACAGCATCTGCTTTCTTTCAATCTTCTTAAATCACTATAATTTATTTAGAATGTGCCCTTGAAAGAGTAAACCATTCTTGTTCTGGAGAGATCTTTTTTTGCTGGCATTAAATTAGTATCTCACATTTGCCCAATGTCGGTTTAGCTGAAGCAGAATGGAAGCCACCTGGAACACACCCCCTTAAAATCATACTTTTCAGTCTCACCCATTCCCCCTCTGATGTTCATCCAATGACTCCTTTGCTCACCCATGTTTTTCTCTAGACACATTTCCCTCAAAACCTTCTCTCATCCTTGCTACTTGGTGCTTACTTTAGTCATTACACAGACTAAACTTTACATGCTTCCCACTGTGCACACTATACACATCTGCTCTTAACAGGAATAGCCCTGCCCAGCTGATTCAAACCCAGCTCCCCCCATCCACCATTCTTTCCACTCTTGAAGTCTTCTTCGGTTCACTCCAGGAACAATGTCTTCAACTCCTATTCCTTCAAATGCTCTCCACATCCATGCCCCTACGTTTAAAAAATAATTTAGCTCTATCTTGAAACTTTCTAGAGAGAGCATTCTTTGCCAGCACTTTTCTTTCATAGGATAAAGGGAAAAAATACAGATCTCTTTATTCTCTGCACTGTACAAGTTTCTTCTCCACAACTGTAGCTAGAAAAGTTCATGCAGCCATCCTTCACCACCAAAATCCAACCAGTCCTCTAATGAGATACCACACTGACAGTCCTCCAGAGTGATGCATAAACATCCCTGCTGTCTGAGAGTTTAGCTTTTATATCTGCCTGTGAGAGACACCCACACTTCTGTTCACCTAGGGGATTTTTTAGATTAAGAACTATGCATAAGAGCACCTGGAAGCTTGTTCATCCACCCTATACTATTCGCTTAACTTCAGCATTCTTACTTTGCCCATTCTGGGTGACTGGCTACTGTCTCATTGATCAAGCTGCTTGTAACTTGAATCATGTGAACACTCTCTTGATGTACCTAAATTAAAGACAGAGAGGAGAAATGTTATGCAATGCAAACTACAACTCTTCCTAGGTTCAGAAATAGATTTTTTTATTGAGCGGGGGGGAGGGACGTGGTATCGGGAGGAAGAGGGTGGGGCAGCAGGGAGAAGGTAAGCAGGGCAGCAGTAACCAGTTCATATATTTAAAATATAATTCTTCCAGTGCAAACAGCCCACTACGAAGAAAGAAGTTCCATTAACCTAAGAAACACATAGTCAATACAATAACAAATTCTGGTCATTAGTAATAGCAAATGGAAATTTAAACCTTTTCACATCAGTGGGAAAAATTCAACAATAACAGCAGTGCTGTCAAGAGAAGCACTAAAATACAAAGCAAAGTTTCAGATACACCTTTTTAAGCCATATATCAAAGAAGTGTAAAAATGAATGAATACTTAGCTCTACCATGACCAGCGCTGCTATGAAATGCCTAACCAAATAAATTCTTCAGCAAGAATGATAAAATACACCTTTTATAAATATCTTAATAGTCCTTTTGTGAATGTAAGGGAGCTTTAGGCAGGAATGTTTGCACAACTTCTAAAGTCTTCAGCTTTAAATACTCAACATTACATATGCCTACATTTTGGAAAAAGGAGATTGACATCAGAACCCATTGACCTTTGTCCCACAACTGTATTCAAGTCAAACATTCAATCTCCACTGACTGTTTCAAGTATGAACACAGCTCCGTTAAAGAAAAAGGAAAAAAGTACATGAGTGACCTCTTCTGGTGAGCAAAAAAACCCACACCTGAACTCAACCATAAACCAAAAATCACTCCCAGAGAATAACTGATCACGAATCTCAGTACATTTAAGTCAGAAAAGGATACCATGAGGTTATTACAGGCAATTACACAAACAAATTGACAAACACACCTTAATTATTTTGCAAATGTTTCTGATGTGAGGTAATTAAACAGAAAAAATTCTAAGTGGTTTTTCTGTTGAAAAGGAAAGTGTCAACAGGATGCAAAACAAATCTGTTCCTGTCTGTAATATGTAAGGTAATAATTCGTCTACTACAATGATTTTTTTTTCCAAATATCTCTACATTAGCCTTGTCAGATAGGTAAAAACCACAGAAATATAAAGAAATATAAATATTGAGATTTTTATATATTTTTGTATATTTTATAGTCTTGGAATGGTGACAAGTTCAACTATAGAGCAATTAGTTCCTAAACATTTAGAAAAATCCTTAAAACTACACAATCCCTTATAAGTATCAGTAACCGTCACCAGCAATGAAAATGAGCTCTATGATTATATTCGTTAGCACACTGTACCTTTGCAGTAAGGAGAAGAGCTAGCAGAAGGGTTCCAATCACCAGCAAAAATATTATGAAAATGCTGATTATTTTATCTAGCATTTTCTCCAACCACACGATAATCTGTGCAGAAAAAAAAAAAGAAAGACCAAATTATAGCACATAAATAAATCTTTAATGAAAGCAATGCTTTGTGTTATGCGACATTATTGTTATTTTTATTTACAATCACAATACCAAATCAGGCTCTAATCAAACAGCATTTATGCTCAAGCTTGGAAATGAACAATTAACAAGCGATGTTAGCATGATTAAGGTCATGGTATGACATGTGATTTTGCAAAAAACATGTACACATTACCACACAACATGGGAAGCTCTCTGCAAAGCAAGCAATAATTCAAAAATTACTTACTGGACCTAGAGAAGTACCTAAAGAAGACATTTATGTCAACTAGAACCCAGAAATCTGTCTTTGTTTCTTGTCCTTCAGCAACCTGGAGACTTACAAATACTGTCTGCACAGGACTTCAAAGCTATCAAGGTATACTTTAAAGCACAACCATAACTTTCAGATTTGAATAGCTAAGAGCCATCTAAATGACAAATGAGGTATTTTTCCAAGTAATAAAATTTTTAAAGCTGCCTCATCACCTTCTGAAGTGAAATGGGAGAGGTGGGTTCTACATTATGGAATATCAGGCCAATTATTCAGCAGCAACTATTCCTATCCACTTCCAGTCTCAGGAGAATGCTCAGCATTAAGCATGCATCAGCTAAACTGACTCATACAGGAAAACAGGCATGTTTGTTGTTCTGTCAGTTTACAAAAAGGTCCATTCTATACATGTCCAAAAGCAAATGGTGATGCCACGTTTGAGTAGAGAAATTCTGACAATGTCATTCAAAACAATGAAACTGCTCAGTCACATGACTTTGCAGAGCGCTCTGGAACAGTGCAAGCTTAGCTTGATCTCGTACACAAATTGACTGTTTACATAAAAAGCTGTGAAAGCACATGCAAGCATGATCAAATACATTTTTCTAGCTCCTACGGTTCAAATACCAGGTCTATTTCTACTCCATTTAGCATTACTACAGGAAAAAGCAAGAGCACAATTGTAAAATTTGATTTACGAGATCTGAGGTCAAAGCCAATGTGTAGTAAGCGAAAGTTACATATTCAAGTTATATATTCAACAATTAAGTTGGTAACTTTTTAGTTAGAGAACTTATAAAACTACTAATATGCATGCTAATGGTTTACATTAGTTCTTTCTTCATTATTTACTCTATCCCTACACATGAAATTGACCCGGGAACAATGAACTTCTCAGACTGCTGTGTGATGATTGAATTGGTCAACACTGGAGTTAGATCTCCTATTTGAAAAAAGTAAAGATTTTTTTTGTGTGTGTTCATCCGGTAGCAGCTGAGCAGTTTATGTACATCAAGTAATTATTTTAAACTTCGAGTTTTTACAACCAGCTCCTTGTTTGATCTAAATTAACACAAGTTCTTGTAACAAAGTCTGCACAACATTAAGAACTGCAGAAAGAAACTCAGAAAACATGAGGGAGTGTGAAAAATCTTTTGTCTCGGGTATTTTTAACCTAAGTTTGATTTTCGGCTTGCTAAAATATCTCCGCCAACAGAAACACATTGCCAGTGCTGGAGGGAGGTGACCTGTCTGCAACAGCACTGCAGCTCTCTGAAGAATTTGAGTAGCCCCTACATAGGGTGTATATATATAGCATATATATAGGGGTTACCTCCTTGGAAATAAGGGATTTGCCGTGTCCTTACAAGTTTCATGTACATCTAATGATTATGCAAGAGAAGCAAGAAATAAAAGTCATTGTTTCAAAGGACAAAAATAAAAAATATCATCAAGAAAACACCACTGGATAAGCATGGGAAGAAAATTTTACAGCATGGACTTCAAAATGAAGCAATTAAAAATTAAAGCTGCCCTTGTCATTTCAGATGAAGTTCAAACTGCTATTTACTTTCTAAGTCAGAGTTAAAAGAAATCCAGTAGTCTTACATATAGAACCTTAATCAGATTCACTGAATCCTTGTAATTGGAGTACTGTCAGAGATTTCAAAAAATGCTAGGCTCAATGATTGCGTGAGGGGTATCCAATAGATGAATACTCAGTGGAGGTGAGGCTGAATGCTTTATATGTTTTGTCATGTAGCAACTACTGGACAGTCAAGCTCCAAAAGACCAGGATGAGGACTCTCTCCGAGATGGCACATAACAGACAAGGTATTTTTCCCAGACACTCATACTGAGGGTTCAAATATGCCTGGACTGCCATTAAGGTGCCACTGCAGCACATGCAAATCCTGGATTACCTTTAATCTAGTTAGTAAAGTCATGGCAGCACTGATGATGTACTGGTACCACCAGCAGCCTCAGCCATGCAAGAGGTTTGTCTCTATTTACTTGGCCAGGTATCCCAAGGAAGCCTGATGAAAGCCAGCTTTGGCAAGCCTACAGGTATTGCAATTACATCTCTCAACACAGACTTAAGGGGATCCAACTTATATAAGTGGTACAGACATATTACAACAGAAGACTGAATTGGACTGAGTATCGTACAAGTAAAAGCAGATGGACAACATTCACTTAAGGCTGTATTTCTCTTTTATTCCTTCTATTGAAACAGACTTCCTTCCCCTACATTAACCCACAACACTTCCTTAGCAATCCCTCACCCTTTCACACTTTTGTTAAATACTGCATAGGTGCAGGTAAGCTACTCACTGCAGGGAGGCTGCACTGTTAAATGCCTGTGTGGTTTACTTATTACCGAATCAGATGAGACTTCTCTCCTATCCCAACCCTCCCTTACACTCCTCCTGTAAACCATGGGCATGCACACAGAGACAAACATGTACTGACTAAATGAACTCGTTAGCCAGAGGCCATCAAGTTTTAAATTTGGTTCCAAGCTCCAAATAAAGGTTAGTCAACATCAGAAAGCTGAGACTGCCACAACACCCGATATTATGCAAAGGTAAATGAAAGCCAGGCTCCTAAGCTACAGAAGGTCACACTTGTAAATCGAAACTGAAATGTTACTGATTTGTGATACACTGTCCATAAAAAACTATCTTTAACTGTCACAGTTTTGAAAGGAAAGGTTATCAAGGTTTTTATTTTAATTTAGCTCACAGTAAAATATTTTTTACGATTGAGTTACATTCTATTAGAAAGCTTCTCAATAATTTGCAAGAACTCCCTCTTCCAACTTTTGGATGATGACACAAACCATATTACATTATGCTGCAACAGAACTACAGTCCATACTTAGAAATCAGAAATCCTACTATCTAGACAGGTTCTCCATGTTATCCAGTATGATACATCATCTATGAATTAATATTTGCAGGTTTCATACTGCCTAGCCTTCAGAGCAGTAATTTTTCTACTATGTTTAATTTACTACATTACCCAAAGAGTGAAGCACACTAAGGCATCTACTTCATTTTTGAATAAATCTACATAAAATTACCAACATGGACTTTTTTTTTCTGTAAACAGCTCCGCTATTTATGAGGATTTTTTTTCAAGACGTTCCTTAGACTTCTCATTTCCCTTTAGTTAGTTAATATTTGAAGATACCATCTCATTAATATCATCTGCAGAGAATAAGAAGTCTGCAACTACAACATATCCCAAGGTTATGTTGAAATGAGTCAGCTGAGTAGTTAAGCTAGAAAAGGTAGAGAACAGTTTGTGTGAGGTCTCAACTCTACCTACACCAGTATCCCTCCAAAAGCAGCAGAAGAATTTAGCAATTCCTTCTAAAAAGCCCTGACATAGACAATGTTATTAAGAACAAATTATGCCAGACTGACTGAATCTATTTCTGTATTTCAGGCTATATATTCCATGAACATGAATCAAAAAGCCAAGGTTTATCACTAGCAGTCATAATCAACCATAATTTCAAACTCTGCCAAATCCATATGATTTTTAATTTCCTGCTGGATTATCAGAAATTTATCTTTATGGTCTCTGAAGTACTTCCCTTCAAAGATGGGCAAAAAGCAGAAAGGCACAAAAGGAATCCCCTTTTAACTGCAACCAGTGCTCTGCAGTACAAATCCCATCCTTTTTTTGCCTCTGGTCGAGTGTGACTTTTTTTTTCAATTTTTAAAAAAAAAAATCACAAAACACTACACACAACAAAGTGAATCCACTGGTTGCACATTTTTTCACTTTAAAAAAAAAAATCTTGATTATAATATTATTACTGTATGTTAATAAACAGAAGTCAACATTATGTAATACCATAGGACTTTCTTTCTACTTAAGAAACTGTAAAGTAAACTAACAGTTTTCAAAGATAACTCCAAGGAACTAAAAAAAACCACACTCTGTTAAGAAACTATATCCACACAGTTTTGCCAAATAATGCAAGTTTCTAAACTAAAAATAAAATCCAAATTTTAGCATTTAAAGCTATTACAATTGAGTTGTTTTTGCAACCTACCAATATTAAGGAAAAAACCCCTATCTACTCATGAATTTTCAACGAAAATGACAAGTACTTAGAAAAAAAGCAGTTGAGACTACACTTCCTCTTGTGGCTCACCAAACTCAGCTCTTCACATTAACTCTGCTAACAAGCCAGTATCTAATAAAATAAATTTATGACAGGTTATGGTTGCACATAATTACTAATCACAAGTCACTCATATAAGATAAACATTTCAAAGTTGGGAAATAAAAATGTAATTTTAAAACAAAAGAAATACAGTCAAGGGCAAAAGAACATTAAAAATGCGCCTCTTCATGGACAATTATAACTAAATCATGAAAACATATCATACACTTCTAAAAGCCACATAATAGGAAAAAATATTTCAGCTATACCAACTACTTAATTTTTAATTTATTTTTTTTAACCAGCCTTTTTCTTCCCTTCAGACTTGTTAAGATTCAGGAGTTCTGAGGCCATGCAAAGTCTCATCTCGCATGTATTCACTCCTGGTACACCACATACCATGCCTGTGTACACAGGCAAATTTGGCACTTCAAAAGTAAAAGATTGACAACACTCAGCGAAACCAGTCCATGCACTTTTTGAAGCACTTACAGCTTTACAACTGTGCTTCGTATCCTCGCCACTCCCCTGGTAATTCAGTTAACTGATGCTTTCTCTTAGCAGAGAACAGCTCTCCAAACTGGGAGAGAACTGGTTTTGTTAGGTGCACAAGTGGGGGCCAGGTGGAGATCAACTATTCTTAAATAAAAGTGCCCCTAAATCACTCTATCCCTTGATAAGCTAATGCAATACTCTGCTGTGCTAAACATTTAACTATGTGCGTTCACTGGAGTAGAAGAGATCAGACAGAATTATATGACCTTCAGTAGCTTATACCAAGAGCTGGAAAAGAGACATTTGAGAGAGAATCTATATGAAGCAAGGCATGTTAAGGATTGTTCATGCTGCAAAATAAAAAAAAAAATATTTAAAAAAAAAAATCAAACTCCCCAAAACCACAGAATCCATTCCTTGGAATCACAATTTTTCTGTTTATTTACCTTCTTATTAAGCCAGTGCCACAGCTTGTCAGTGGCAGGCGGAGATGGAAGAAAAGGGAAAAAAACACAACACAGTGGAAAATTATTGAAAAATGCAGTAATAGGGAAAAAAAGCAATGAGAGGCAGGCAAAGTCATCCACAGAATGAAAATGAAATTGTTCTAGACACAAAGGTAAATTGCAATAGGAAGAAAAGATCATAACAAATTCTAATGCAAGAACCTGGGTTTTACTATTAACATGCATTTTTGAAACAAAGAGGGATACAACAAAATATGAACAACTTCAATGCTATTAACAGAGCTATCAGAACAATTTGGGAAATTCCAGTTTAATTATATGGAGAGCTACTATCAGATGGCAGAACAGGACTTGTAGTCTGAGAAGGGCATTTCAGCAATACACCAAATCTTAACATGAGGTATTAATTTACAGCATTAACAGTCCCATTCAGGCATTCAAATACTCCCATTCTACGCGTTCCACAACATTCCTATTATGCCAACTACTCTTGAAGAGATTTCATATGGCTTTTTGGTACCATATTCACATTAAAGCATTCATATTCACTGGCATAGTCATTATTAATGATAATTAATCATAATCATAATTAAGTCTGATATACACACAACAGCAAATTGTAGATCATATAAACGTACAGATTTCATGTAATTCTCCCTGCACTTCTCAACAGTCAGTCAATTTCTCCTTTTGCACTAAAATTATTTTTGTTTACTGATGCTCACCCAGATGCTAAAATATACCCATTTCAGGATCCAGTTTATGTAGGACTATATTCTTAATTCTAACCATTACTAATCAATTAGTAGCATAATCACAGTAGTGAAGAGCTTTAACATTGTTATTCATCTGCATTAGAAATTAAGATCCTGTAAGTTTGTTTCTCCCTGACAACAAGACCACTGAATTCTCAGTAAATCTAGCATGTTCGCCAGTTGCCAGAAATTACATTAGATCTGAAGAGAAACAAAAGGTAAGAATATTTCAAATTCATAAAAATCTCATAATGTTGATTAAGTTAGAAGCAGATTTACAAAGAAACACGAACATTAGGAAACCTGAAAATAAAGCACCCACATTTATTAGCTTTTGCTACTCGTGGTCAGTCAGAGAAATCAATTTGAAAGCTTCAAAAGACTCAAACTGACACTGTATAATTTGTTTCAACCTTACCTCTTCACCAATGGAATAATTTGTCTGTGAAAATGGAAAGTTGTTTTCTGATTCAATGACATACTTTTAACTTTACTTCTGCACTTTAAAACCTACTGTGTGTACGTGAGGTTCGTTTTGGAAAAAACATAGATCTCATGGCTGTATTGCTCCACTTTGCAATTCCATACAAAATAAAACAAAAGAGCCCTAAGACTTTAGCAGAATGTGAAAGGAAGTCTTCGGTATTTTTCTATAATTTCAGCCTCTGGGAATTAGATGATAAATACAGTAATTAGGGAATAACATTATATGTCCAAAATAACAATATTTTCTATTAATATTTAAGAAAATACCTGGAGGCTTTATCTGCCTACTAGCTTAACAATACTGATGTTTAAGTAGTTCTACAAACCTACATTTGAAAATAGGCTACAGTTTAATTCTCATCTTCAAGTCATCCAAAATTAGTAAGGCTATAGCCACTTTTCCAGTATTTTATTGGAAAACTATTCATCTAAGATCTTACACATCTATGAAAGTATTTTCTATAATAATATAAGTACAGACAAAGATTCTCCTTTTCTGCTTGGTTCAACTATGTGCTGAACTTGGTACCAGAAGAAATAGAAGTTGATTTTATCCAAAATCCAAACAACCTGAACAATCCACATGTAAAATTCTAGTGCACTATACCTAGGAAAAGCATTTAACAACTACCTGATTCACTCAAGTACATCAGAAAGCATGCATGTTAAAATATTAGAACATTCCAATGAGTAAAAGTCTACCACATGCAGTTGAGTCACTGCCAATACTGCTAAACTCCCTCACAAATTCTATAATCAAACTGCAGTCATCATATTGCAAGACAACAGTCTTCTTTAAAATAAAAAAAATCACTAAAGGAAATTATTAATTCTCTACTATTGATAAGAACACACATGATACCCTATCTATTAAGTTTAGGATGGTTCAGTGGCTGACAACAGAAACCTCCTACTCTCTCCTCCAGGAAGTCTCTCACACCTCAGACATTGCTGCCAACAGCTGACTGTTGACTTTCCATGAGGTAAATGCACAGCCACGGACTAAAGAATACAGTAACAAAATCCTATTTTCATAGTCCATATTTAGAGGAGACACATTCAGACAGAGACTGATCTACTGTTTATAAAAATAATAAAAAACAATGTCCTTTCTTTTCTCTTGACCAGAGTTTCTCTCCATTTCCAATTTTTCTGCTCTTCCAGGAGAACCAGGAGTAAATGAGAATTATGAAAGAGAAGCTGTTCTTTTCCTGATGGTTTTGTTTAAAAAACAGATATAATCAGTAAAGCTCAGATTTGCATGCGTGAGCAGTACTCGCCCATTTCTCACAAGGGGTTATTTCCCAGACTATCTACAATAGCCTCCTAAAATTTGTTTGGGGAAAAAGACATGCCATTCTAAGACATGTTCCTCATTCTCACTACATTTCACTCAAATCTGGAACTATATCCTAATTGGGTACACCATGTTTGCCAGCCCAAGAAGTATCACTAAGTATTTGCGTGAAACAGACCTTGTCAATGGCTTGTTGTACTTAGCTAAGAGTCTCAATACATCCCGATGCTAAGATTCAGTTTCCAATTAACTTAGCATATCAACAAAAAAAAACCAAACAAAAACCCTAAGCAGATCCAGTTCCCATGAAAATAAGCTAAAAAAATGTTAAAAATTAAACTTCTAATTGCAAATGAAATTATCCCTTGGTCTTGGTTTCTCACACACACCCATAAAAGGCAAGCTGTAACAATTTATGCCCCACATTTCTATTCTGTGTTTTCATAACAAAATATTTTTTCTTTCTCTTCAACAGTGTATACTGAAGCCAAAACATTTGGTAATCCAACTTAAAAAATCTTGCAAGGATGTAATTTTCACTCCTCTTCTTTCCCTGTCCCTAAAAAAAAATGTAACTGCCAATAGTCTGTGGCATGGCTTCCCAAATTCTGAGATACCATGCATCCATCATCCTACAATACACAGAGTAAGTACAGCCAGTAGAACTTAAAAGATATGAAATATTACTGTGATGAGCATTGGAAAACTACATATAATCCCAGCCACCCACGATAAATGCTGGCTGAAACAGAATTAGAATAGGCATAAATAAGGACAACAGAATCATGCAGATTATCAAGTGCCCTTCTTGTAATGTCTGGAAAAGCTTAGACTGCTTTAATACACAGAGCACAGAATCAGGAGGAAAACAGCTGTCATCTAAAAAATGGAGGGGTGAAGGGAGATGGGGAAATGAGTTGGCCGACACTATCCTTTTGCTTAGACAAAAACAACATGTAAATAAACTGACCTTAAGTACATTTAAGATGAAGAGGGAGAAGTTCTGCTGCACATTAAAGCCCTAGCTTCTTTAAGGAGAAAAGACTTGCTGGAATTAGGAAGGATACTGTATCATACAGTTATGCAATGCAAGGGTACCAAACTTGACAACTCATGAAACAACTATACATTCGGCATTGTGTCTAGAGAGTCTTTTTACTTACAGAACAAAAATCCTTTTTATGAAAAGCTTTGTATAACATAAGCTTTTATCCCCATGTTAGTAATTTTCATTACCTTTGGAAAACCATTTTATTTTGTTTATAGCTGTATTTTGAAAGGCTTTTCCTTTTTCAAATTCTTCCACAATGAACTCTATGGAATCACTACTTTTCTCCTAGAGCCATTTTAATGCTTTTGCCGACCTTTTGTCATCCATTCACCCATTAGATCCCAGCTTAAGCTCCTCCCTCTCCTGTAGGAATTCAGAGCTACAAACTGCAAGACCAATCTGCCAAGGAACAGATGCTCTGACAAATGTACTTACAGGGTTCAGCTCTTCAGTTATAGAAGTCCTAAGATGCTTTTTCCAGAGCAGAGAATACTTCAACAACACAGTTACAGAAAGCAGATACTTACACAGTGCCATAACTACTACAAACAAAATAATCTGTTTACATGAAAACTTACAATTGTTAATGAAAGAAACCTCATGAATTTTCTGGAGCTTTCCAACTCTACAATTTGCAATGCAAATGTAGGCATATTTTCCATGGGGAAGAAGGGAGGGAAACACAGAAGCCTTATTCTGTGGCATTTCCTAAATACTTTATCCCACGTATTTCTTCACTTACAGAGGGAAGACTCATTTCTGTACCACCATACTACTGTGTGCAACTACTTTTGCTTCCACACAGTATAGACAAAAATGTCTGAACTAATTTGGGCCCTACTTACTAAATACAATGGTCTGCTTTCTAATTAAATCTTCACATAAGAAGTAGGAACATCTTATCCTTCAGACTAAAGCTCATTAGGTTTAAATTCAAAATCTTTGTAACCAGGTGAGGTGATTAAACCATGAGAACTTTGCCTTACTCAGATGAGGAATCTTATATTTTATTATATTATATTTTATATTTTAAAAGTGACTTCTGTAAAGGTTTGCACGCAACCATTCAACAAATTTAAATGTAAACTTAAGTGTGAATAGTGATAGAAGAGACATAATTTAAAATACACCATAAAACAGATACAGTTTTACATGAAAGACATATCCATTAGTGACAGACATTTATTTTAGAATTAAACCATCTCAGAATATGGTGAACAGAGAATAAAACAAACTTCCAAGTTCCTTAAGGAAGTAAGTAGAAATACCTTACTGTCAAGCTTTAGCATAACACTTCCAAGTCCTCTGATGGGCCGTGGAGCAAGAGCTTCCTGACGTTCTTTCACAAAATTTTCAATGAGTTGCCACCAACTCTTGCAGTGGTTTGCCATGAAGTTCAAAACTCCAAAATGAACCACGAATTTTTTAAGTGCCCAAACTGTAACCACAAGAAGGAAATTAAGTATCAGACATTTCAGAGGAGCACCCACAAGACTACTTATCAATTCTATTCTTGGAAGACCGATGAAATAGAAAGGAAAATACTCTTGAGTTTTATTTCCCATTAAAAACTTCTGGAATTTTCCAGTGTTTGTAGTACTAATCTCCTCACTGACTTTGCAGCTGAGCTTACCCACATGGAACTTAGATGACAGCACAAGAAAAGTGATGGCAAACTACTCAATAATGCAGCTAACAGACTTAAGCAAGGGCTGGAATAAGAACGTGCCACTCCATGATTCCAGTACAGTGGATTTCTTCCATATTCACACACACATACACCATGCCAAATGACTCCACATAAAGTACCACAATCAGAACTTAACAGCACTTTACACATATAAGAAAATTTTCAGCCTAAATTCTTGAGTTTTGGGCCTTCTGAGTTGTTAAAGTGCATCTTTCCTTCAAGAATTGCATCACATCATGTGGAATTTCATAGTAAAGAAGCATCCATTTAAATCTTCTTTTGAAATATTACTGATAGGTCTTGCTTTTCAATGTTGAAAAAGCCATTTGAGATCAGCATTTTATCTTGGCAACACGGGATATGAACTTCCTACCACTACATGTAACTTTACTTCTAATAAATCTCTTTATTTTTTTTCTATTGTCACTATTCTCCAAACCAGATGCATTACTTACTGCCATACACGAGCTCCACAACAGCTGGGAGTACATCACTTCATAATCAAAAATTCACATCATGTTTCTACTTGGAGACGTGTAAAATGGCATACATAGCCAAAAAGGTTAACTTTTACTGCCTACAGGGCATTTATCCAAATTCCACAAGAGCCTATTCTCTGCAAGCCACACGGGTAACAGTTTATGCTCTTGCTTCGGAGAGCCAGTGCAACAATTTGCTAACGTTATGTTCCTTACCCTCTGGCACCACCATGTGGTAAATATGGGATTTACGCTCTTGAAGAAACAGACTAATCCAATAATTTCTCTAAGAAAATGGGTGGCAAACATACAGAAAAGGAGCAAATACAGTGCGAGTTCCAGCACTGAACTTCAGCCTTTAAGTTTTTACGAAGAAATGAAGCTCATGGTAACAACACAAACTGCTGCTCAGCAAAGCCAGGCAGGCTTGCATTTTATAAGGTGAACAACATACCTCAAATGGCCTTCTAATCTTCCACTATTATTTAAGAATAAGTGTTTACACAGTATCTTCTAAAATAAATGACTGTACACTCAGTGCAAAGGAGGGGCTACAGTCAATCAAACAGCTGTAAATATATTAAGTTAAAAAGAGACAAGAGAGGAAAAGCTAAAGGACTGTTATTAGAAATCATTGAGCAAAACCAGAAAAAGCCTGCATAATAACACATTCCAAACATCTGCAGGAAGCAGAAAATTACCTGAAGACAATTAAAAGAAAAAAAAAAAAGATACAACAGAACAGCAAGGAAGCAAATGAAAGATCTTAAAAAGAGACAATACCAGGATTTCCATGCTCAAATCACTGAACAAAATGCTGCAAGTGTTCCACAACATAGTTTATTGCTTGGCTTTTCAAAGCACAGAAGTTCATTCACCTTCTCATTTTATGGTATAATTATGGTATCATTTTCCCACCCTCTACACTAAGCAATCTTAAAACACCATTTCATTCCAACTGAAGTACAAATGCATTCAAAGAAAAACACTAATGGTACCAAGATGTTTCTACTAATCTAAATGCTGCTTTTTATGAGTCCTCTTTACCAATATAAGGAGCTTTAGTGAAATTAACATCTTTCTATTTAAGGTTTGGGGGAGTTTTGTTTTGGTTTATGTTTTTATTTGTTTGTTTGCTTATTTACATACTAGAAGCATCCTTTTTAAGGTCTCAGAAGTGCCTCAAGTTATTATTAATCTCTTTAAACCTGAACCATTGCAAAGAAACTTGCTTTATTAGCCTTCCTATTTTCCTAATATTTTTATTGTTACCTCTTTTAGCCATGTCACATTCTGACATTTAATGTAATCCACTGTTCTAAATTTGGCTCTGTTCATCATTATACTGTCCATGGGTAATATTTTTCTGATGATTCAGTTATATGCCATGAAAAAGCACTTCATGGTCTAGTGTCACTGCTAAGGCAACAAGTCACAAATATTCCCAAAAGTAATTTCTCTTTTGGCATGAGTTTATTGTTTGGCTAGTTATTTTAGACCTAATGACTGTCAGGAGCAGGATTCATCTGTTTCATTTATAGATGTGCACTTTAATCTAGACTTGCATGGCTTAAGCTCAAAACCGTTCTCTGCTGTCTGCTGAACTGCAGAACTGCTGCTTCCCTTCTTCCTCACACATAGGTGTTTCTGAACAGTGGTTAAGTTACTCCTTGACTTTTCAGTGAACTAGTCACATAAGATCTGCTTCTAATAAGTCTAACATTTATTTTCTCATTCCTTTTTCACTTGTGATTGCCATCTCCTATGACACCCAGACACCAAAACTGGGAAGTTCCTCCTGTAGTAACTATACTAGAATGAAACAAAGGTCAAACCCCTCCCTGCTCTTACCCTGCATTCAGCTATTTATATGTCTTGCTATCCCACTACCCTTTAGCTGCTGCCACAGCACCACAGCCAAAGGTGCAGCTGTTCCTTTCTCCATGCCTCAGAATTCACAGCCCTTCAAATCTCTAAGTGTGACCCCAAGTCACAATTTCCAGATGGTTTACAGTAGCTTTATGTACTGTGCACAGATCTCAAGGCTTTGGTAGCAGGGTTGCCTCTAGGGTGGCCTCCATGGGAAGAGACCAGGGGTCACCTTGTGCCAGACATAGTTCAGGTGGCTCCACAACAGATCCATCACTGGGCAAAGCTGAGCCCATCAGGCACAGGTTTGGTCCCTCAGGGGAAATGTATCTAAGGAAGGGCAGAAACCCCTGGGCAGGGAGAAGAGGAAGGAACCCAGAAAAAGTGACTAGAGAGCAAAAAGGAACAGAGGGATGAAGAGAGGTAATGGAAAGGCCACGGAAGCAGAAGTGCTCTGCAGTGGAGCAGACACCACTCAGAGGGACCATGGCCTACACAGGATCCACGCTGCAGCAGGTACACCTCTTGAAGGGACTATGACCTAGAGATAAGGAAAATCCCGAGCCCACACCTCCCTAAAGGGAATGCAGCTCATGGATAAGCCCATATTCAAACACTGCAAGAATGATGGGTTTTGAGGGTATTTCGCCACTAGCCGGGGTCAACCCACCACACTCACTAAAAAAGAAAATAGCTACATTCAAGAGTTAAATGCATTTTAAAATGCTAAAAATTAGCATTTTAACTGAAATTTAGAAAAAATCCAAGCCAACTGGGAAACTTGCTTTGTTTACAGTAGGGGAATGGAAAGAAATGCCTTCCAATTCATAGTAGGTCACACATACTCCTAGAGTTCCCATCTTCCCTTTTCACTCCCCCAGAAGAATAGAGGAAAAAGTGGCATCCAGTTTCAAAATAGTATCTTCAATAACTATCATAACTACTCCAATTCTTGCCTGATATATAGGAGAACAAACGCATGTAGATGTGAAGCAACAAAGCTAATTAACCCCAGAGCCAAAACTGGAACCAAATTTAACTTGTGACTTATCCACAGTGCCTAGCAACTCATTTTTTACAGAAATTAAAAGTTAAACGTGAGCTCTACCTCACTACTGAGTAACAGCTAAAATATTATTCATTTATACGTGTAAAAATATGAAAGAATTGACATCTGGAGGAAGAAAAACTAGCTGGTCTAAACCAGAAGTATTCTTACTATGTAAGGTATGGCACCATATTATTTCAGGTAACTACAATAGTCAATGGACAAAACAACTTAAAAGAGTTGTCCACTATATGGTAATAGACATTACACATCAATCCTCCTTTATGAAGCACAGTTCATCTTGTCTTAACAAGTCTCGAAAAAGTTTTTATTTAAAACTCATACAAGCCTTTCCTCGTATTTTACTTAACATGATGCCAAACATTTCTAGTAATTGGATTATTACCTGCAAAAGGCACTGGCAATAGCTGCACAATCCAAAAATTTAACCAGATCTGAACAATGACAATGGCCCACACAAGAATAACAAAGTAAATGTCACTAGTTTTCTTTTTCCTAAGAAAAGATCCAATCTCAGGTCTTTGTCTGCTCCCAGATGATGAAGAGGAGGTGCTGAAAGATGATGAAGCTCGAGGAGGTGGAGGCTGATCACCTTCTGCTGTTGCTCCTAAAACAAACACACGTGAACAAAGAAGTAGAAATTATCACATTAACATTCACCACAAAATAGAGTATGTTCCCTATTCCCAAATTACCTCATTTTTTCAGAAGGGGGAGGTGAAGGAAGGGACAGCAGCAGAAGGCTGTGTTTTTGTTGTTTGTTTAGGGGTTGTTTTTATTCTTTTAATTTCTCTAAAAGACTGAGACAGCCTTGGCACTGATCTGTATTTTGAAAAGCTAGAACAAGGCTGTGTAAACTCTCCCACATCCTGTATCACCATGCCCCGCAGTGCTGAGAGGAGGAGAGATGAAAAGTTGCTATAGCCTCTAAGAGGGCTCCTGTCACTGCAGGTAAACTACAAGCCAAATATGTTTTATCAAAGAACTATAAAACCACGAAAAACACAAAATATAGTTAACTTCTACAGGAAACGTGAAGTCTTAAAATACATCTTTCACTTCCATTTACTTCAACTACTCAAAAAGGAATCTTATATTTGCTCCAAACTCATTTAAACAGAACAAAAAAATACAGAGTATACATTGAAGAGAAAGCTTTTATCTTACCACTGTCTCACTACTACTTTTCCAGATCACTCACAACACAAACATAGCAGCACTCACACTCTCATCCTAAATTCCTTGCTCTGTGTAATAAATGTTATCATCAACATCAAGCAGAAGTTAGTGGATATCACATTTTGTCAGTCTCTCACTCATAAGTTAGCAAACAAGAAATTAAATTCAAAAATGTAAACTGATGTGTTAAAAACCCTATACATAAACAATAGTCTTTCCATGCAAAAATAATATGTTCAAATTAAAATTCTTGGATGCAGAACATGGCAATTAATTTATTTATTTAATCTTTCAGTTGCTGGATGACACCAAATCCACCTTCAGCCACTCTATGAAAAATTTCTCCCTGAGAACACCGGTATTAACTTTTACTGAGGCTCTTGTCATGCGCTGTTGTCGAAATATACACATTTCCCACACATCACTTCTTGAGAAAAGTCTGCAGCCATAGTGAGGAAAGTACACACAGGAAAACCTGAAAAGTTACTCTGTGCTGAAGCATAAAGGGCAATTTCATACGCTGGTACATACCATACCACTGGTAAATGACAAACACAACTCTTTCACTGGATTTGTGCCACAGACACATCTTCTCCCATGAAGAAAAATTGCATAAAAACTGTACTACAACATACCACATGCACAGCAGACAACTCGTGTTCAACACACACATTTTTAGCTGCACTGTGTCACTGAAGCCATTTCTAACCTAAAGCATGACAGCTAAAACGTCCAAAAAGGCAAAATTCGTTTGTCAAACAGCAGCAGCAAGTGACAAACTGCATCTTCACACAGCAAATGAGCACTCCTCCTTTGTTGCAGAAATTTGCACCAGTGTTCTACAGGTAAGTGGAACTACTTGTACAGCTTATGAAAACTTATGAACATCCCCCACCACACCAAGACAACAGCGCAAATCGACTGATTCACCCAGCTGGGACTGACACCGGGATGATGACAGAAACATCAGCTGGATGCTGGTCATGTATTTGGCGGAACATCAGAATATTCACGAAGGAATTACGGCATGCAACCTGAAACAAAGAATTCTGCAAGCAGCTAAGCACAGCAGAAACTTCAGGTGGGGAGGTTCTTGGCAATTCAGTGTGTATCTCAATGAGATCATGGCCAGCCCTACTATACAAACTACAAACAATTTTTTGTAAGGGGAGAGAAAAAGTTACCTGTAAATAGATATTTTCCTAAAAAGAAAAAGTATTTTTCTCATATAGAAGAGGGTCTGTGATTCCCCTGTACTTCTCAGTCTATATGCAATAAAGTAGAAGAGTACTAACAGAAAAAAATGGATGCTCTAAAGGAACACAAATTTGGAAGCAGTATACCCATAATGATTTTCCCCTTCAATTTATTCAACCCTTCTTACTGTTTTGCTCCAAAATTAATATAATCAACATAAGAAGTAACAATAGAACAAGCAGAAACTCAAATATTTACCAAACAAAAGGAAGTGCTAAAAGCTAAAACAGAATAATTAGCTTAAATTTATGCCTAAGATTAAAGTTATACATTTTTTTGCTCAAAATACTTTTTCCTTAGTAGAGTCACCTCTAGGAAATAAAAAAGAGCACTCCTTCTTTTAGTAATGAAAAATTTGACTGACATATTTTTGCAATGAAGAAAGATTTCATTAAATAACAGCAACAGGAATGTTAAAACATATCCCTGTAAGCAGACTGTACAAAGAACACAAAACAGATGGCAAAAGAGATGGGGGGGTAAAAAAGGAAAAAAAAAGGAAAGAAAAAGAAAAAAAATTTTAAAAAAGGGGAAAAAAGGGGAAAGCTTCTAGGGGATCCCAACACAAGAAAGTTTTTTCAGAGTGTAGCTCCCCAGCACTTTTAGCAAAACTGAATTATCACTACCAAGTATTCTCATGACAAACACAGGCCTGCATCAGAACTGCCATTTAGATGAATCCCATAAAACAGTTCACAAAGCTAACCCACCCAGAAAAGAACCAAAATCGCCAGTGAGAAAAGTCACTTTCTGCTGGCAAGATATGCTCTGCAAACCAAGGCATGAGTACCTTGTCAACACAAACAGAAAAAAAAGAACTGTCAGTACAGTGATTTTGAGTAACTTCTGTTTTTGAAAATCCCATTTAGTGTGCTTCATGATATTTTGCGAGATGAAACCTGAAAAACAGCTTTCTATCTTCCAACTAATAAAAGTATGACAGTCTAAACAGCTAGCACAATACTCAGGAAAAAATTCTAGCAAAATCAGAAAGAATGGTACTTCTTTGAACAAGAAAAAAAATAGAGCAAATTTTCCAGGCTGTCTTATTAAGATCTGTTCTTTTCATTACACAATATGTTCTCTGTCACATCAATTTCTCGCTGTCACAGAATTTTGACTTATTCTCTTCCCCAGGGAGAAGACAAAGAAACAGTAACAAACAAAAAGGCAGGTGTCTGTATCTCTATGCAGGGCATCAGTTAGGAAAATAGTAATTTTATTACTATTAATAAATAAGTCCTCAGAACATCAGGATGAAGGTACTCCTCCATGAAGAACCACATCTTTCTGTAATTTCATGTGAAAAACATTTCTTATGCTTTTTTCTAAGAAAAAGTGAGGGCAAAAGAGAACCTGAGAGTCACGACTTAATTTAAGGATTTTAGTGTCTATCATATTTAAAGCTAACAAGACAATAGAATCTTGTCTACAAAGTACTGCAGTGGTATCTGCTTCAGAAATTGCAGACTTATTTACTGTATACACTGGAAACTCTTGGAAGACCAGGAAGGACCACTTAGACCACATGAACTGGCAACATTAAACTTCTTGCCACCAGTACTAAATACCAGTATTCAATAATAAAATATGGAAAAACATAAATGTTCAGAAAAAAATATAGAGTCAACAAAGCTTATACCCCCTCATAGTCTTTTAATAAACAATTTTAAGCCTGGTTGTTCTGCAATGGATTCAATACAGTGTCAGGAAAACCAAAATGGCCGTAAATTCTTAAGCCTGCAGGTAAAACTTCCCGCTGTCAAGAATAATGTTTCATCACCATTCACAAAAGATCCAAACCATAATAAAGATGGTCAAAATTATGCTTAATATATCGCAGAACAGAATACTAATTTTTACCAGATTGTTGGAAAATTATTTTAACTGTTGTTAGGAGTTAAAAGAAAACTCTTTTTCTGCTGTGAAGGAAAACAACAGACTACACAAGACAAACCCTCATCTGGTTAGCTGTTTCAAGAGAAGTCAAAAAAACATAAAACATATAAAAGGCATCTTTGAAAAATTGCTGTAGTTACTTCTTCTTGAAACCAGAAAGAAAACTGTCTTAAAGAAGTTAAAAAAAAAGGCAACAAAAGAACACAACCACTTACACAGCCCATCTGTGGGCATCTGTTACTTTTCCAGATTTCAAAATGCAGCTAAAAAAAAAATTCCCATTTCCAAAATTAAAGATTAGACACACAAATACAGGAGAACTGTCACCACAATGCTCTGATCTCAAATTTCAGGACGTAATTCCATAGGCTTCTATGTTTATATTGATGATAGTCACGTAAAATGTAGGAAAAAAGCTAAGAGCAACTTGTCTAAAGCTGTCATTTTTAGATTTGAAAATTAGGTTTTGGAAGCTCACATTCTATTAAGTTGAATGATCTGTTTTGGTCTGATTTTCAGGAAATGAATGAAACTTTTCTATTTCCAGATATCTCAGTAATTGCTTAACTTTCTAGCATCACATTTCATCAAAGACCTACCCCAAAAAAAAGATGGTAAAGTTCAAAATCAGTGATGGATATCTAAACACTTTGTCTGAACTCGTTTAAGCCAATCATGTTATTTCAAGGGAAAGTATTATGTGAATCAAGCTACAAAGTCAAGTAAAGTCCTTATACGAAGGACTTTGAGCATGCCATATTTAAAATGGTGGGGTTTTTTCTCACTGGAACATACACAAAAATTCCTCCAGTCTGTCTGTACCTAGTCCAGAAATCCAGCCACATAACTTGTAACTGCCAACAAATCAAAAAGCCAGGAAAATTGAAATAATTAACAATGAAGAAAAGGAAAAAAAAAAAAAATCACAGCTTCATTCTAAAAAACCCCACGAAACAATAATAAACCCTTCTAGTCAGGGCTTCAACAACCACATAAACTACCCCTTGCTATACAGCTTTTATACCAGCATCTTCTTGACATTTTTTAAAACAGATAAACCCAATTCACAATTTGGACACTATTTCGCACAAGATGAAGAGGTTATGGACTATTTTGAAATTTTTTCTGAATTCCCTCCAGTTTCATGCCTTTAGAGCAAATTCAAATGTTTCTTACAGAGTATTCAGTCACCTGAGGGTTGGGAGGAATGTTCATTATTGGACTCATCTTCTGTCATTGAAATTGCCATAGCAATTGTTGAAGCAGCAATGGAAATCATCTGACCAGGAAGCTCTGCCCCTGTAAAATATATACATGTATGTAAGTAACAAAAAGCTTAAGTCTTAAAATGCTTTATTTGGTGTTAGATATCCACTGGAGCTGTCAGGCAGCAGAAATTATATGGACAGATACTGTTAGTGTTTAGTATGTATTATAGGTAGTCAATATGATCAGACAGGAATGAGTGCTATTAATTTTTAGTATTACAATACACCTGCAGCCAAAACTCAAAACCAGCTATTTGCTTAGTGCTTTTCTTGATAATGAACTGCTACCAACCAAGACATTCACAGTTGCTGGCAGTCTGATTATTAAAAAAATTTTATACCAGTTAATCAACTTTACTAACCAACTAAAACAGCCAGATAGGAAAAAGGTTTCCTTCATCAGGAATATACAACACCTTTGCTTTTTTCAAAACTGACTTGCAACAGGAAAAAACTATTCTTCTCAAAATCGAAACACAAAACATATTTTTAAGAAACTATTTTAAAAACAACTGACTGGATATTGGAAACTTGCTGGATGGAGTTGTCTTGGTTTCTCTCTCACTCAGTATTACAGGACCTACTAAACCCATACTGCTCATTTCTTTCAAAATTTGCCTCTGATTTCAAACATCCTGCGCTATACCTCTTCATGCCTGAAACTACATATTGAAATCCATGAACTCAAGGAATTTGGCTTAATAAAGAGTCGCTACTTTACCATGGAAAAGAAACATTAGTCCATGGCAATCATTTTCTGCAAAGAATCCAAGATTACTTCAGCATGAGTAAACCACTTTGAAACACATTACATATCCTATAGTAAATTCTTGCAATCCATATGCTATTGAATTTATGGGGATACTAATAATCTGAGGAGTCCAGACTATTTCATGTAACTTAAGTGAATTTTTGCCTCCAGCAATAAAAGAAAAAGTGACTTTTCCTTACCAGAAGACTCCTTTCCATTCTGCTGTTCGTGCAACATGCCTACTGTCATCAGAACAACTATAACCAGAAACACAGGAATTCTCCAGGAACCTGCCACAGAAGCTGAAAGATACAGTGTTGGGAAGTTTTTTTACGAGAAAAATTACACCATTAATAAACCCTACATTTAGCAATACCAAGAAAGGCAGCACATCAACCAAAAAAAACAAAGAAGTCATAAAATAAACAGGCTTTCTGCATTAAAAAAGGAAGAACAGAAAGCAAATATGAACAAGTTTCTCAATGAACAAACCAAGTTATTACTGTTCCTAACTTCAGTGACATTATGTTGATATAGAGAACTATTTTGAAAACAACATTCAAAATCCCATGAAAATACACACAAAATTTAAATATTTTCTGTATCAGAGAAAAGTCACATTCCCCAAAAAAATATGTATTTAATGTTAGATCTCCACAGAATGGGACTTTTCTTGGATTTTGCCTATGCAGCCTGTACTTCCACTAAATGCAAGACTGTCAAAATTTAAGCAAATGCAAGGCCCCTACATACAGCTTAAACCTCAGGGAAGCATCCCCACATGATCAGAACAACCCCTGAAACCTGCAGCTAAAGTAAAGTAGATCATGAGGTACACTGTCAAATCTTCTATCATGGCAGTCTTCTATTAATTGCATGATCCTTCCACCACAAACTCTGATACAAGAACATAAGGTGATAATCTATTATATTAAATGTGTAACATAAGTCTGAAAGATTACTATAATCTTGTATTTGTATATATTATATAGATTACTGGCAAATGTATTTTATACTGCTGATATCATCCTGATAAGCTTGTTGACTACTGACAGATTTTTTTTTTTTGCTTTTATTACTACTATTAAATGCATCTTACAGCTTCAGCCTTAAAACAAAATATCATCACAAACAGAAGACAGCCTCATGTAACCCTAGCCTTTCTCTTCGCTGTCAAGAAGTTCACCTTGTCTGTGAACCAAATAAGGGGAAACCACAGGAAGTACAAAGGCATGAGGAGTGGAAGATGTTACTGAGCATCTTGATACCTTCCCACTTCCTACATCCAGCGCTCCCTTCTGGACACATGCAGCCAGAATTACTGAGCAGACAAAACAGTTTGTGTTTCAGCTAAGACTTTACTTCACAGACTTAGCAGAAGAGCAAGTGAGGAGCTTTGTTTATAGAACCCTCAGTTATTGGAATAATAACTTCTTGTTACTCACCTAAGTGAAAGAGCAGCATAATCCAGACAGGAACAGAGACTGCTTTTAAGTAACGTTCAGTGCCTACATTCCACTTGAATGAAACCATCAGCAGGTAACCAACTACCAATGTCCATATCTTTAAGAAAAAGATACACATAGGTATGTATACGTACATCAAAAAGAGAGGTCCGTTGTACTCATGTATGTGTGTACACTCATGCACATACCCATAACTGCCATAGACAGCTTGTAAGTCTTTAAGAAGCCCACATTTCAATTAATTATACAAGTTCATTCAGCAGCACCTATGTGGCCACAGGGAGACAGAGCTGGCCAGCACAGCAGCACTCATTCCAGCATGGAGCAATTTGCCAGCTCCTGTGTTTCAGTACAAAGAGACAAAAGGGAGCTTAATCCAAAGAAGCCATTAGGAAGCACAACAAAAACTGCTGTTCCTCAGTGGTACTGGTTCACAAAACGGACGCCTTCATAGGACGTGTGACACAATTTTTTCATTTTTTAATTTAAAAAACCAAAGACAGGAAGATGTCAGTGACAACTTGGGTTTGCTGCTTCTACCTGCCTTCTGCTCCTCTACTCATCAGATAAATTGCAATAGAGATTTGGAGTTAAGAACCTTGAGATAAATTTGAGCTTGAAAATGCTGAAAAGAAAGAAGTAGGAAGCAGAAAACGGAAGAGGTAACAGGAGCTGAAAAGTTGCTAGTCAGGAGAGGATGTGAAATAAAAGAAGCATGAAAACCTGTAAAAATTAAAACCCATTGTACCATTCTTAAAATAAACAACTAAAGACATTTGTGGCTCAAATTCAGTGAACATTCCCTATCCATTACCAGTTAAGTACACCTTCGAATTTGCATTTATAAATCCATCAATCCCAATGAAGTCTGAACAGAATTTCTATTAAGAGCATTTGCTGAATCAGACATCACTGTAAGAAGAAAGAATGCACAGGCAGAGACATGGAACAAGTAATTAGGCAGAACACACCAGAAGAGTTTTCACCTTTACTCTGCAATATACAACTCATGCTGAAAATGCAAGAGCCCTTGTGAAAAGCAGATTTGTGTGACTACTGCCATGTATCTAATTGGTGGAGAGGAAATCTTAGCTGTACTGAATTGAGCAGACAAGCAGTGAAGGATGGTCCCTGGTAACTTCAGAGGGAATGATCGCATATGCAAGGTAATTTAAAATCAGTTAAGATATGTGAACAAAGGTATACCTACCCTTCAATGCTTCTCATCTAAACAGACCACTCCAACTTTTCACTTATCTCTAGCTTTGCATCAACAGATGCAAATAATGCTTATGGCCAAGTGTGGACTCAAAGTAAACGTCTAAAACTAACACAACCCATGGACATCAAGACTACAGTCACAAACAAAATTTTTGCCAGAAATGCACAGTAGCACTCCTTTAACAGCATAGGCTTGAAACATAAATGTACCCATAAGGCACTTTACAGCACAGCTCTAATCACAAAGATGCTATCCTACTCCCTAACATCAGCCACATAGCATCTTTGTATGATAAACGTTCCAGTTCCAAGCCAATCTTCTTTGTAGCTTTTAAATTTAATGATAAATTACAAACAGGAGACTCAGTCTGTTTAGTGATTTAAACTTCCTGTTTAAAAACAAGCCAAGAAGTAGGAGGCTAACATAGGCATATAAGCCTATGTTTAACAGCCAACAAAGCAAAACACATTGCACTGCTTTTAGCTATGCATGTAGCTGAACATTATAGGGTTTAGGTATTTAATAATTTTTTTTGCGTTTGAAGTTAAAATAATTAATCAGTTCTCATTTCTAAAATCTTAGCAAATGACCCAAGTATTTATTTCTACTGAATAGGGAGAAATAGCTTACTTTTAAATAAACCAGTCACCTTGTTTCAGAGATAAACAATAACCTTCCTGAAGCCTTGTAAAAAGAACTGTGTTGTCAATTGACTGGGGCAAGAAGTTTAATTTCAGTGACACCATGGAATAATCAGCTCTTTATAGGTTAGTGTTATGGCCAAGCACACCCCTACACTGCAAGAACCACTGCACAGTAACTAGGGTAGCCTACTTCCAACAGTTCATAGCTGAGAGCAACTGACAAATCAAATTAACTTAAATTGACATGGACTAGGATTTCATCCCATACTAACTTGGCAACAGCATACTTTTTTTTTCCTTAACCCTTTAAAAGTATGTTACATAATCCTTCCCACTGTTCTTCTGGATGGTCTCCAAAGGTTTTGGCTTGAAAAGCACAGAGAATATTAATAGCTGTTCTACTATTATATGTCATTCCCAAGAAATTATGCAATTGAAACAAAGAACGAAAGACTGCCTACTTTCACTAAAATTAAGCTACTGCAATTACTGCACTGAAACTGTAATTGATAAGATTCCATGCTAAGCCAAAATGCCTATAAATTTGATTTATACGAGTGTACAGCTAACCAGGTAACTAATACATACACTTCAGATTTTGCAGAACACATTAGCTATCATCAACTATTTATCAAGCTGAAATCAGTCGCAGATCCTAACTTTCACCATGTACTCTGAGATCTTAAATCCCTACTCAATGACAATTATTATTTACAGACACGCACAACTTCCATGTATTGCAACCTTGGGATAGTTTAATCCTGCAAGCTGTCCTTCTTCCATCCCTTGCCTATCTTCCTTGTCTTAACAGACAGCAAAGACCTCATTTTTCACATCTCCTCTGCATTTTGTAGCATCTCTCACAAACTGAACTAAGTGCTGCTTTGCTTTTAGACATGTAAAACTGCCTGCTTCTCTGAATAAACAGTGCTAAGGCTGCAGAGCAACTTCTTGGATTTTAGCATCCATTTCTGTGTTAAAGTGGTAAATTTAAGAGGCAGATTTAGAGACGTGTAAGACAACTATGAAGGGCTTTAGTTCTCTTTAAATTGTCAGCTGGAGACAAAATTACATCATAGAAAGATGCAGCTTATATGTTAAACTCAAGCATCTGCTTCAGTGATTTTTTCTTTGACACTTCAGTGCTGGAAGGTCGAGGATTTATTAGCACAAACTATCACCAACATTACTGAAAGTTTGTTTCCCTTTCCCGTTAAAGTTGAAGGATTTGAAAATCTGAGCCACTCTTTTGGTTTTGGCCTCATTTTTCAAGAACAAACTCATACTACTCAACTTCTGACAACATTTATACTGATTTATGTTGAAAAGTAAAATTCTTTACTTATACAGTTCCCTCCCTTTTTTCCTATCAACAAGTTCACCTCTACCGGGAAGGTTCTGCAGATGAGGCCGTTCAGTAACTCAATGCTACTGAAAATGGCAATTCATTGTCTCTGACTGCGAGCTGGGTGGTCCCACCTCTTCTGCACAACAGCTTCAACATTCATCCAGCCAGCTCAAGCTCCCTAAGCTCATAAAAACTACCTGTAATTCAGTTAGAGAGAAACACACTCATGGAAATATGGCAGGCACCAACAACAGGGCAACAGAAGCATGTGTCCGAAGTGGAATAAGCAAGAAGAATCTATCTTCCCACTGTAGAAGATAGCAAAGCTGTTGGAATGATTTCGTCTTCCTTGGAATGTTGCCCCAACACCCCAGCATCCAGCAGCAAACACATTTCCCATCTGCTTCATGTACCCTCTCAGACACATGGTGTGATTCTTGGGGTGGTTCTGTGCAGGGCCAGGAGTGGGACTTCAGTGATCCTTCTGGGTCCCTTCCAATCCAGGATATTCCATGATTCTATGAACCACCCCACAAGTAAACACAATAGTGAAGACTGAGAAGATGAACCAACAGTTACTTCCTTTGATATATGCCCTGCCAATATTTTCCAGTTTTTAACAAGTCAGCACCTACAAAACTGAGTGTCTGAACTCCTTCCTTTTCTAATTGCAGCTCTACCCTCTCCCCTGGCCATTTTGAAATGATGTTTTTTTCCCTGGCTGCTCTTTCCCACTTGGACATAATACAGCAAGGTTTTTCAGAGTTTGGTTTATGTTTTGGTTTGTTTCGGGGATTTTAACTGAGCTTTAAATTTAAAACTGTTTGATGGAACTACAGATCCAATTCAATAGTTTTTTATTTTCCAGTCTCAGTGTTTTGAGCAAAAAAAAAAAGTCAAACTATCTCATCAGTCCCCTTTAATATTTCAAAACAAAATCTTCATTTGGAAATAGAGATTTTTATTACTTTTTCTCAAAATAAAAAATAATTAAAAACATTGACCAAGCACTAACACAGCACTCTTGCAAACTTTTAACACAGCACTGCAGAGCAAAAATGGTTTAAAGGGGTGATCTTAGGACACCAGTTCTCTATTTCTACATCTCCCTCCTCAGTGGTGATGCAGGCTGACAAAGGAAAATGAACCTACCACAAAAGCTCAGCGGAAGAGCGTTGGACTTGAAAAATTAAGTGACACAAGGCATTAAATGCACTGTTCAATGCCAAACTGTGTTTGCCTTTGAAAAAAATCAGTGTTTTCTTTATCTCCCTGTTCATTTGAAAATGTTTTTCTAAACAATATAAAAGATAGTAAAGAGGTAGTTAATAGATTATGAAAATGTCATTTTGACTCCAGTTTCCAGAACCAAAATTAATTTAATGTAGCTTTAGCACATTTTCATTGGTTCACAAGAGGAAACATCCTGTGATGTGCAGAGTCTGGCAGAATAAGAGTGTGTAACTGTCTGTCCTTTAGCATGGAGACAGCCTTTATCAAACACATAAGGAAATACCCAAACTCCAACTCATCACACATGTAAGATTATTTTTCACCTCAGAGCAAAGACAACCACCTCCGCCCTTCACTTACGAAGCCTTCATTTACCTAAAGCAGGTTCAAAGTGAACACAAGTAAGTTATTCCTTGTCCCAAGTCCAAAGAACTAGAACTGTGTGCCCATTCTGTTTCTTCCAGAACACCAAATGTGACATATATCCCTGTTTGTATTTCTGGCATTAAAATACACAGACTACTAAACAACATGAAACAGAAACATGGTGTTAAGTGAGATCATCCCTTTTTGAGGGGATGTAAGTATGAACCTCTAACTAGAACCCTGAGGCAGGAAAGAACTGACCATCAAAATCAACACTGCCACACATGGGCTAAAAATTATTTTCAATGTGTCCTGCAACATTTATTACACTGAATTTAAGAAAAAAAACATTAAATCTAAGATATCCAGAAGACTGCAGCAATGGATGTTGAGAATACTTCTTTAGTTCACTTCTCCTGTCTTAATACAAAAGCTACTTATGAGAAACTTATAATGAAAATGCTATTCAGAAATCAAATTTATCAAGATTTTCTTGCAAAAAAAGGTTTCCCAGAGCACATCAAATTCTTTCCCTGCAGACAGAGCACCACTCCTCTGACATATTCATGGTAACACTTTTCAAGAGATGGCTCTCAACACACACAATTTCTTCACCTTCTTCTTTTATTATGTAAAGTACAGTTAAAATTTTGCTGGACAGTTCCATAATGATCATTCCTTTCAGAGGTGCTGGAAAAAGAAACATCACTGAGTTCAACCAATACATATAAATACCAATAAACAGCTAATATTACGTAACATATATTATTAGGCTTCAGGCTACTGCCAGCTTTGAGGCTGTAGCTCCTGCATATAAATCAGAACACACTTCTCAGCCTCCCCTAGAGAGGTATCTCACTGCAGGCTCTTCCAAAACTGAAGGTGGGTGTGGAAGGGGAAAACAACAGTAGGAAACACTATCAACATCCCTGCCTCTCCCCATCTTGTTTTCAAACAGGTCACCTGTGGGGTCTACATAGTTTATCCCTACCAAGCAAAGTTGTGAAAACAAACCAAAAATCTGTGGTTTTGGTGAGATGTGTTTACACTCAGTACTTGGCTATATGATTTATAAGCCAGGATGCCATAATAAAGAGCAGAAAGAATACTTAAGGGCTTGTTCAGATGTTTGTTTTGGGTGTGTGATTTTTTTAAGGTTAGCAAGTTTCAGAAACCTGCAAGCCTGCTCTAAGAAGTAAGGGAAGAAAAAAAAAAGCCCACCTATGCTAAACCCTCAGAGAAATATAAATTGTACACACATGTAAAATCAGAACTCTGTCCCTTCCTTTAGTAGAAGAGAAATTGCCCCATCAGGTGAACTTGACAAAACATAGATGCTTTTTAGCCCACAAAGGTGATATTCAATAGGACCGTGGAAGTCAAACATCTCAGAGCATGGGACCTAAAGCATTTGCCAGGAAGGACACTTGGCAAATTTCAGTCTGCAAGGGCTGCTGGGGGAGTGACATTTAGTGCCAGCACAAATGGAGGTTTCCCTGGTGGATGTCTTTCACGGAATCCCTGCTCGGGAACAGACTGTACACCAGCCAAAAGAGGTAACATGTACTCTGACAATATTCCAGTACAGCAGTCATGGCAATGGTGGGCAATGGCATTTCCAGATCTGTCCAGCATCCTGGTAAGGCTAAGATTGAGTTAAGTGCTCTAACTGCATGGAAACCCCCAGAACAACAGCAGTTGTACCTAGTACAGTCAGAGATATAAAAATACACTGATACACATGTAACTAAACAGTTGTGAGCCTGACCAACAACTTGTGACAAACCAAGGAAGAAAGACTGGCCAGAGAGAAAGATTCTGACAGCTCTGTAATCAAGTTCACTACAGAGAATTCTACTCATTATGATTACATCAAATTTAATTTACCAAGATGAACCTCAGAGCCAACACAGAGCAGCTGTGTAATTTTTACAGCTGCTAGGATCTACAAACTATATGTTTTCCAAACAAATACGAGCATGCAAATTCTTCTTCTAAAAAAAAGAAGAAAATATAACGAATAGCTGGCATTGGGTATATATTAACGTAAGTGTAAAACATCCGCCTAAAGTAGTTTGAACTCTCTGCCACATAGCAAAAGAATTTGGTTTTTAGATACAGTGCTGGACACAGGCATAGTTCCCACAAAACTAGTTAAATTGCTGCAGCCCAAAAGCGTGTAGGACTATATTCAGTCCACTATGGGACCAACTCCCATCCTTTCCGAGAATAAAAACTATAGTGAAAAACATTCCCCTTCCCTATTATATGAAATTGCTGTTTGTGAAGGGCTCTCTGCATAATAATTCTGCAAATAACCAAGAGAAGGCTGGCGTCAGAACAATCATTCAATCAAACAATCCAATCATGGAGGTACCCAAATTCCTGAACTGCAGATGTGACTTCAGAGCCATGGATGGCAACACAGGCACTACTGAATCTTGACTCATCAACGCCATGAATGGCTTTGCCAGATTTGAGGACAGCAGGACAGAAAAGCTCTTTAACACAGTGGTGCCAAGATACACCTTACCATGTCATTGTCACACAAAATTACTGCATTTGAAGAACATTCTTTTTTCCTAGAACTTAAAAGGAGAATTTCTGTCTCAGTATCATGGCCTAGCAGATACCATAAAAATACCTTTAGTTTGAGAATAACAAACCAGTATTCCAAATTCCCGTAATTCTAATGATAGGCATCCACTCAGTTCTCTAGTACAGGAGAGGGAATCAGAAAGGGAGAAGACAATCATGCGCACAGACGGAACCGTGGAGGATTCAGAGCCCAGAGAAGAATAGTACAATGGAGAAACCAACTCGTAATATCCCAAATTCCTGTGCAGCTAACAAGCAGAATATATGTATGCAAATAGAGTCCTGCAATATAACATGGCAATTAAAAGGCTTTAAAGTGCTTAACTGAAGTTAAAACTGACACTATCAACTGATCCAGCTCAGGGTTCCTCAGTAGCATGGATAAAACTAAATTATCCTGCTACAGCTCTGAGATAATACACATCAAGCAACGCCAAAATTCAAAAAACTGGACTAAGAAAACACTGTAAAGTGTACAGATGATGCCAGACCAAGTTGCAGCCATTTACAGAGCAAAGCCCAAGATTTTTTTCTCCTAAAAGGCCCCAGAAAGAGAGACAGATAGCTTGCTTAGAGAGCAACTGGTTTGTTTAAGGAACTCTGTGATCAGTTACCTTGAGACAAACCCAAAATCTTCCCAAGAAACTCAAGTCTGAAGAGTTCTGGGCGCTTACTATGTTTTGTGCAGTTAAAATCCTACCACAGTTCAGTGAACGCAAATGTTAAATCACAAACACCAGTGCCAACCAGAAGGCTCAGAGACTGCTAAACAAGTTTGAACTGAGCAGGCACAGACATCAAGCAGTGAATTACAGCCACAGTTACAAGCTTAAATAAGTGCAGCTTCCTTCAGTAGCCTTGTATTTTACACAGTATTAAGTATGGCTTCATTAACAAACTTTCAATAAAAGCCTGGACTTAGCAAGAGTATACATTTGTTAAAAATAAAACAGAGAGGTCAGTGCAAAGTTCTTAAAAAAATCCTTAGCTTACCAAGCAAATTATGTGGCAACAAGTCAAAGCTTCCCACTAGTACCAGGCCATGCTTTAGTTCTGCTACTACTCAGCTGAAAGTAAACATGGTAGTATCTTGCCTCTATAAAGAGAGAATGTATCTCTGTCTACTCAGCCCTAATTACACTTCCCAGGACAAAACAGACCAGAAACACGTGTTTTCAGCATCACAGCACATCATCCAGCACCAATTCAAGTCAAGAAAATCTTTTCCTCCAGTGTTTACTTTCAAGAGGCTAAACACATTCTCCTGTCCATTCTATTCACACTAGAGGTAGTCTGCCAAAATATTCTCTGTCAGTCCATTCAGGAACACTGTTACCTAGGGAAAGGGCATACTTTGTTTAAAAAATAGAGCAGCTTTTGAAAAGTCTTTGACACTAAGAAATCTGAGCATGCCAGTTGTACATCAGTATTTAACAAGTATATAACAACTTACTGATCTTCTGACCTTTCACATATCCATTTGCTTCTGATACGAGGTACTTCTTGTATTTTCAGTTATAACTAACAAAGTGCAAAAGAGTTCTGCCAGAAGTCCTAACTATCCTACCTAGTGAACAGAACACAGGTAAATTAGTCTCCCGGGATTTGTAACCATCAGTAACATTTGTAAATGACACAGCTTTACTTTTTAACGTTCAAATTGCGTTTGCACTGCTTGATACTCAAAGAAGAAAAAGAAAACCCTACACAGTACACAGAGAAAAAAGCCTTAATGTGTCTTCCCCCACCACAGGTCACTTGTGGAGCTGTGCTGCTATTTCACAACACTTTAATACACACCTTAAACCTCAACGAGCTCCGATGTTTGCCCAAGAACTCGCCTGAATCACATCTGACTTTACAGCATCTCCAAAAGCGGGGCATGCCTAAAGCGCGGCCGGGAACACCGACACTCCCTCCTCCCTGGCTCACTCACCCACTGGCTGCTGAAGTAGTCGAGCCCCTGGCAGATGATGCAGGCGGCCTGTGCCAGCAGCACCTGCACGCCCAGTGAGCTGCCCAGGCAGTAGAGCCCGTAGAGCAGCGGCCCCCCGGCGCCCAGCAGCAGCAGGAGCCGCCGCCGCCGCAGCACCTGCTCGCCCAGCGCCTCCACGCCATAGTTGGCGAAGCAGATGGGCAGGAGGAGGGCGGCCAGCAGCACCGGGGTGCGGGAGCGGTGCAGGCGGCCGAGCCAGCGCCGCCCCAGCGCGGTCAGCGACGTCTTGAAGGGGTGCAGGAAGGTGCCGCAGAGCACGGCCCAGAGCAGCGGCCGCAAGAACGCCTCCAGGATGAAGTACACAAGCACGGCGGCGCCGCAGCACAGCCCCGCGAACAGCAGCGCCCCGGTGTTGTAGAAGGCCTGCTTGATCGGCTTCTCCAGCCGCGGCAGCGACATCCCCGCCGCCCCGCCCGGGCCGCCCAGCGGCAGCCGCGGCATGGCCATGGCCGCGCCCACGCCGGGGGAGCCGCCCNCGGGAAGCGAGCTGGGAAATGTAGGAGCTCTGCTCCGGGGAGGGCGGCGGCCGCGCTCCGTCCGCCCGGCCGGCGCTGGGGGGCTGTGCGGGGGCCCGGAGGCCGCCCGGTCCCCGCCGAGCGCGGCCCGAGGCTGCCCAGCGCCTTCGTGGCGGCCAAAGGCTGGAGCATGGAAGAGCCCAGCAGCTTGCGGCGCAACCTCATCCCCGTCCCACAAGTGCAGCCCCGTCCTGCTTCGCTGAACACTCTCCTTACTGCTGCTGTAGTCTCGGGGAGCCGAACAAATTCGGAGATTTGGAGTGTCACTGCATGGTGGAGAGCAAGACTGGTTAGACCAGCTGGCGGATTTTTTTTTGTCTGAACATGTTCCGGCAACAAATTATTTAACAAGGAAGAATCTGCTCCTTTACTGGCAATCAGGCCCACCGAAGAAGTGCTGTACGATTTTTTAGACCTGACATTTATGACACTGTGTAGCATCAAATAGTATTTGCAAATAATCTAGAGAGGAGCTAATTTCCTGCAGCTGGTGTACACCAAACGCCTGAGTCCAGGCATAAAAGGCAACTGCTAACATTTTACAAGTGGTCTAAGTGCATCTGTGATAAATTCACTTGGTCCAAGCAAGTTTTGCAAGGGCTGAAATCCATGACACTTGAACTACTCAAAGTTTTCCTTCCGTGGCTTAAGACAACCTTCAGCAGGTAGTAAAGCTACTGGTAATGCCATAAAACCCTCAAAGGGATCTTCCTCTTTCTTTTCAAGGATAGAGCATATTGTGTACATCATAATAAAGAGATCACATACCACTCAACATATAAAAAGTGCAGAGATACAAAAAAGAGAGGAAAATAATCAAATGCTTGTATTTTTTAGAATTCACATGCTAGTTTAACCTAATGTTAGATTGGAGTGCACAAGGATTTTAATGGAGCATTTCTTGCATGATGGAGATGTTAAAAAGCTGAAATTATCCTGAGCACAACTGTCTTTAACCTGTAAAGCAGGAATACACCTATTCATACCTAGCTTTTAAATGCAGAGCAATACCAAAACTGGAAGATACCACAGCTAGATGAGACCTATCCCTACCATAATACCAAGGATGAGAGGTAGAGGTTTTTCAACACACTTCCTGTGACTATGCTGCATCCTGAAGCTGTAGGTGGGGCTGGGCCCAAGCCAGCTTTTTGAGGTTTGGCACTGCAGTTCTGACTTGTCCCTGCAAAGCCTTTCCTGCCAGTTACATAGAAGTTCACACTTGTAAAGGTTCCTCTGAGCTCCTGCAGTTCTTTGTTTTCCCTTTGCTAAATAGATAACATGTAGGTTCAACAAAGTACTTTAATTTTATGCCATGAAAGCACTTGCAAACCTACAGGCATTTCGTTTGATCCCGGTGGTGATGAGGCATTTCAAGCAGTTGTCCATACAAGAAGCGTTTATTGAACCTTAAACTGATACTGTCACTCGCAGCTCTTTGATCAGATACATCTGCCTCCTGGCAGGGTGCTGAAATAGGTAACCTGAACTTTTCTCTTTAGTTCAGAAGCCAAACTCTAATTGCTCATTACAATACCTTTATTGCATTAAAGTTCAGTTAGCAAGTGTCAATTAAGATTTACACAGGGGGAGAGTGGATAGTTCTAATCCTTCTGTTAGCTAAACAGAGATGCCGGTAAATCAAATTTTCATAGGCACATCCTTATAACTTTAATTTTTCTTAACAGACCCAGTCAGCCGTGTTCTGCAGGAACAGAAATTAATGCCACCTCCTTGACTTGAGTGAAGCTATAAATATGGATTTACATAAGCCAAGGATCTGGTCCCTACTGTTTAATACCTTTCATTTCCAATTATGTTTTTCACTATCCATTATGAAGAAGTAGACATATTAGAAAGAGGAAAAAACCCAACAATGCAATAAAATAAAGATACCTAACTCAGGTATGACCACAACAGGATCACTTAAGAACAGGGACATGACCCATAAGTGTCAGAAAACAATCTCTGAATCTCTCTGACAGCTGAGGGAGGATGTGTGATCTTCAGAAGACACACCCCAGCCTCTAAAGCTTAATTCCACAACAGATTTGAAATAGCAACTTAACAGCTGGTTTTGTCTATCTTTGCCATTTGAAATGGCAAGAGATTTTAGATTAGATGCCCTTTTAGGTATAATTTGCACTGATACATTTGATTTTTATGGTCAAAGATAAGTAGCACAACTCAGGCCCCTATACTGCCAGAAATTCTACAACAGTCTCTTTGATTGTATTTTTCCTTTTAGGAATTCTTCAAGGGTGAAGAGGGCAGAAAAGGAATGCTTTTAAACATCAGTGGAGAAAACATGCATGCACCTAAAAGTATATGTGATAAGTATTGACAGTCTTTGGTGCTCTCCTATGTAGAGGGAAGCATAAAATCAGGTATTAGTAAAAGAGAAGCTTGTAACTTGTCTGCTTCTGCCCTAGCACCCATGATTTTGTGCTCTGAACTGACACCGTTCAAGTCCTGTTCAAGAGGTCAGAGACAGTCCTAGCTCTTTATTCACTCAATGTGCAGTCAACACAGACCAAAGTTCCAAGCTCTCTTACACATGATACCAAAATACTGGGCACCGAGGCAGCCACAAAGCGGAGGAGATAGACAATGCCAGCAACTGCAGGTTAATAATTATTTACAACCAAAATAACCACAGGGAGCTATGAAATAAGTCAGGAATGAAGCCACAAGGTGTCAGTACTGGCCTGTGTATTTAGAAAATAACTCTGCCCCTGCGTAAGAGACTTTGTTTTAACCTGTGTTACTGATCATTTGTGAACATTCATTCAGTTGAGGTTAATCTCCGTAAATTCACCTCCATTTAATGACAAATACCATCTTCAGATCAATTAAAAATACTCAAAGTAAACTATTATAGTTTCGCTAGTACCAGAAGCAAAGAAAAAAAATGTTAATGATTTAAGATACAAACTTTGCATCTTTAGGTCATCTGCATATACCTTTGCATTTTGTGCTAATGAAAAAATTATTCTTTTATGCAGCTCAACTGCTCAGATGAGAAGGCTCCAAATTAAATGTCAATTACAAAATATTGGTGAAAATAAAATTAAAACCAATCCTTGGGAACACCACGTCTGATTGCACCCAGTGATTATAGCCTGACTTTATTGCAGAAACAACTTTGTTCAACATTTCAGTTAAAGTGTACAAAATTATCATCAGGGTGATGCTTAAATGATTCACACAGAAGAATGTGAATCTTGTTCAGGTAACAAGGGGAATGAAATGCATGGCTGTAAGGCAGAGGAGTCAATAGCACCAACACAAAAAAAAGTTCAATCACTGGAAAAAGCATGCAAAAAAGCACCAGTAGGACCTGTGGATGGACAAAATCCAGAGCTCTATCTTACAGGGTTATCCCACATGATAGCTGTGTGCACAGAACAAGAGTTTGATATACAGAGATCTGAGTAACAGCAGAATGTTTGGGATTCATCAGGTTTGTGACAAATTCCTCACTGATCCATCAGCAGTCATGCAAGACAAACAGAATATAATTTAAATCTATTTGGTGTACGTAATGCCTCTACTGATCATCATGGCTTGGACAGTGCACAAGTAGCTGACACACACAAGATCCATCCTTCCTTGCAGCCTGCAGCTACAGGCTTGGAATAACACTACAAACACAACAAACAGACCACACAGTGTAAAAGCAATACATTTCTTGTTGCCCTGAGCCAACTCTTCTTCCCAATCCACCATAAGGAGCTAAAATACCTGCTCAAACCTGAGAGATCTTAGAAACTGAAGCATCCCTGTTTGAGAGACTTCTACAACTGCTTTTGCTTACTGAGTATCACGGCACTTCCACCTCTCTGTTGCCAATTTCTAATACAGTTTATTTTCTTTTCTGCAAAAGCCTGTTCTGGCTGCTTCAGAAGCCATTCTGGCCAAGGAACAGGGCAGTGATAACAGTAGATAAAGAATACCCAAATTTGTAATAATCCAACTAGAACATATTTATATCAAATAGGTTACAAAAACACAGCACAGAGGCCATCACAGGAACCTGTAAATTCTACACACATATAGCAATTGACAACATGGTAATACTTAGCTAAAATAGAGATGATCACATTTACGTACAGCTTCATTGTGATTCATATAGTGAAAAAAAAAAAAAGTGGTCTTCTCACATCTGTTAATTTGCTAACGTGACCAGCCTCACTGACTTAAATGGAATTAGTCAGGCTAATAAATTCAATCCCATGGCATAAGAATGAATTAGTAACATAGGCAGCAGCAGAGACTTCTTTAACCTCATGGAGATGTTCTTCCCCCTTTATAAATGCCATACCACACATTTTCTTAGACTAAAAAGGCATTTATTGCAACAGTTTTATAAATATCATTGTCTGTCACTGTCAAATAGCTAACAAGGCTCACTTAAACACCAACATTTAGTATAAAACATGTTACAAAGCAATACTTCAGGGCATGCACTGATTGCAAAGTAGTCCCATAGGTCACAGTAATTTCATTATCTATTCATTCAGTGTTATTTTTGCTGAAAAGACTAGAGCACAAATACAAAGAAGTTTGGCAAATTCTTCTGGACTACAAAACCTCCATTCTGCACTTCTATCCAACCAAATGCTCATTGACTTCACATGGCTGCTGGGTATTGGCACACAGAATGAAGCCTGGCACAGAGAATGCAGAACATCACTTAACACTATAGTTACAAGTTTCTTATTTGTATGATTTATCTGTATATTACTCTTGACAATGCTGAATAAAGTCAAAAGGTAGAGATGACATTTCAGGTTCGACCATTACACTTCATGTAATAAGAAACAAGTGGCAGGAGTTCACACAGTTATGACAGTCTGCTTATTTGCAAAGAGGTTAAAGCAAAACAGACCTCAGGATATATAAAACAGAAATACCAAGACATACTAAGCATCTTTTATAACCTAAACAGAATTCAATACGCTAATAAAATATGTCTGCATAAATAAAGGCTGGGGACATCAAACACAAATGTCAAGGTCCCACTACTTCATTTTTCTAATGAGTTAATAGGTTTGGAATTTCATCTTTGAATCTCTGTCAAAACTTGAATGCTAATTCCAGCTTTAAAAATTCTATTGTGGCAGTTTTTTATATTTCAATATTTATCATTCATTTCATAACACCAAAGGTAAAAAACTGAAAAATAACCCATTGCTTTCTATGTGACCACTCATGTATTTCAGAAGCAGACACCATATTCTGGAGTTAAATAAGATTCTTTTTTCCTCCTAGGTTTAAGTGTGGCATCTGTGCTTTCTTTCCTATTACCCTAATACTCTATATGACAACATTCTTTTGACTTATTGAACTTATGCTTGTTTCAGCTTGTTTTGGGGAAAAAAGTGAAAATAACACCATAATAAGTCTAAGACTGTGAAGCTAGTTTTTGTACTGAAGAAAGTGATAGAAGGTGTGTATATAAGAACTGCAAGCATAATCCCCACATATGTAATATCTCAGGTTTATGTACTTTTTTCCCTCGATCATTCTGTCTCCCCAAAATCAGCTAGGAGTCAGGGAACATGTAAGGTTCTGTGTTTTGTCTTGTCTCCAGAGCAGAATTTAGCCTTTTGTTTTTAGACTCACTTATATAATCTTGTATAATTATCAGACTTTACATCCACATGCAAATACCATCAGCAAAACCACACTACCTAAACATAAATTCTGTGAAGAATACTTTTCATTATGTAAACCTTACAGATCACTGTTTTGAAAAATCAGCAGGAATATTTTTATTCCTTGGCACAAAACCTAAGCAAATTTTTCATTTATTCTTTTACCCATATCACCATAGGAAATTGAACTGAATTACGTCAAAACTGAGAGAGAGAGATGAAGCTAAATCATGAGTTACCATAAAATATTTGCTTTCCTGAGTAAGCATTGAAGCCATAACAGATTTGCAGCTGTTTAGCACTTCTGAAAAATCCAATTACTTCTTAAAATATGCAAATATTAATTTAAGAATCATTTAGAAACAGCTCAGAAAAGTACTGGTAATTCTGTAATGCTCTAGTCTATAAAGAGTACAACACCTTTACAAAAAATGTCTTAAGAATGCCACATAAAAGTTCATCTTGTAAGGACATTCCTAATTAACCTCTAATTGCAGATCAGAACGAGCCTATGTGGAGCAGCAGCTGTTCTAAGATACAGGAGGTGAAGTCTTGCACTAATTCCAACTTCACACTGGTTTGGAAGAACATTCCTACTTAGCTAAGAAACACAGAAAGAGGGTGAAAGCAACAGTCATGAATGACTATGGAATTGTGTCAGAGAAAGTTCAGATGGGATCTTAGGAAAAGGTTCTTCTCTAAGAGGGTGCCCAGTCGCTGGAACAGGCTCTACAGGGAAATTCAAGGAACATCTGGATGATGCTCTGAGTCACATGGATTAGTTTTAGGCAGTCCTGTGAGGAGCACAGTTTGTTGGGCTCTAAGATCCTTATGGATTCCTTCCAACCTGAGATAGTCTATGAGTTCTATTCAAAATACTTAGCAATCCAAAGGAAAAAAAATCTGTCCCTTTCTTTACAGTAGATTCATTGCTATTGCCAAGTCATAACATAGAGTTTCAAAGCAAATAATGTCTTTAAGTCTGCATTTTCACACCTATCAACTCCATAAGCTGCACACATCCTCTCTGACATTTCAGAATTGTACTGCTTTTGCCTCACTGAGCCCAAAATAGGCAAGTTAAATAACCATGTTTAAGCATATATAATTTTATCAAACCTACTGTGAAAATAGAAAAAAAAAGTTACCTAAGTGATTATTTCATATTAATAAAAAATGTTTAGAAAAGGAAGGCTTACTTAGATCTTACTATGTACTTGCAAAAATCAGATACCTCAACATATAAACTGCATATAAATAACTAGATAAGAAAAAAGAAAGTAAAAAGCTGGCATATGGTTAAACAATTTATTTTCATTTTTATTACTTTTTGTATTAGGGACTAGACATTTTCTTTAAAATCTTCCTGTTGGATCCATCTCTATCCTGGGCAGGTTCAGGAAAAGCTGCCCAAACAAACTGCTACTGATAATGAAATTTTAATTAGAGGAGCTAATGTACAAAGCTGTTAAGATTTAGAGCCCCCACCTTTTGATACTCAGACTGCAGCCAGCAGGGAGTACCTGCTCACTGGCCATTCTACAAACTGAGCAGGTACTCCCTGCTGCAGCCAACTGCTGCTATTGCCTCTGGGGTCTTGCTGGGTTTTTGTACCTCTGAAGGCCAGATCAAGCCTCCAGCTCTTGCCTTGGGGCTTGACAGCAGAGGACATCATGTGGCATGGTCTGACTTGATGCCCACATCAGCCCTTAAGCAGCTAGGACCTGCCTAAAAGCCAAAATCTCTTTTAAGTCAGATTCTGTTCCTTCCAAACCCTACATCAAGTAATATTTGCTTGGATAGAGTGCCAGACAGGCACTGCCACATGTAAATTTATACAAAAATAGAAAGTATGCCAAAACCATTAGCCCTTCCTTGTCATTTGTCCTTACTACCAGTCTCTCCATTCTTCTGTTCCAAACTGTTTGGAGTCACCAATGCCTCACTGTGCAGCATTCAAGCAAACTGCTTTGCCAGTTTCATTACATGGGGTTGAAAAGGATCGTACCAATTCACGTAAGCTATGCACGTCCACAACTCCATAAAGCACTGAAACACTGTAATATTTAAAAGTATTTCTGATTCTATCATAAATCTAAGGCTCTATGCAAAGTCATATTTTGTACAAAACACTAACACTTAGAATAGTTACTTCTGAAAATAACTGGTATTAGACCTATTGTAATTCTCTGAAATACATATTTCCTTCTTCTTATGGCTACTACCAAATACTTTACTTCGGGGAAATTATTAGGAGATGTTAAAACAAGAGGAGGGTGGGGGAGTACACCTGCTACACAACAGTGTGCCAAACCAATGAAACCACAGAGTCACAAAATGCCATTTAAATGCTATTAAAGTCACATAATTTGCATAGAAACTTTAATTCTGCCTCTGGAATATCGGAGGGTGCAAACTTCCAATGGACCCAGAAAAGACCAGACAGAGGGTCCGCTCCCTAAAACATGAATAATTTTCATTTTTATAAACGTCTGATGCATTGGAGGGATGAAAAAGTAAGGAGGAGACAAATTTTAAATAAAAAAATAAATAAATAAAAAAAAAAAAGACCTGCATCTTCCCTTAACTTACAGCAGCAACTAAGAAATAACTGCATAGCTATTTAGTACATAGAGGCAGTTGCAGGGGTTTTTTTTGGTTCAGACCAGGATATGGAGACCCAAGAAAGATTCAAGACCACTGCCTGGGTGCCATGCTGATGTACACCACATTCCAGTCATTCTCTAATCCCTGTGCTGAAGATTGGGAAAGTCAGTGCCAAACACAGCTTTAACATCATTTAATCCAAAATGAGGGTTTCTTCAGATTAGGGAGGCTACAAGTGTTTATTTTCTTACTATCCACGTGTTGCAAAACCCATCAAGACAAACAAGAAGGCCACAGAGGGAGTTCAAACTTTTCTCATCAATATGTTCTCTTTCAAAACCAGAATATTTCCCTAATAATAATAGAAGACAGCAGCACCCATTATCCAATGACATTACCAAATCAGCTAGGTGCCTTTTTTTTTTTTGAGGGGAGAAACCAATTAGCATCTCACCTATACCTAAAAAAACCCCAGTTATTTGATACCAGCAGTGAAGAAAAAAATATGCGAAAAAACTTTCTGATTAGTAACCATAGTCAAATTTCCAAACACCATATTAAATATGCCCTCTCTAAACTCAATGCCTCTCTATTAAGTCACTCTGCAGCAAGAAATTCTTAAAATTAAAGCACTTAAGAAATGTGTTCGTTAACAGTTGTTTGGTAGTAATCACACTAAAGAAAGAAAAAATTATTTGGAGAGGGAAATATCTGCCTCCTTTTCCAAAGCAGGCCTTTTCTTCTAGTTTGTGTTGGTACCAGTCAATTAGAAAAAACAATAAAAAAATCTTTGAAATGTCATAATTAAAAATTCCTTTGAAGCTTGTTACTTTATAGTAACTTTGTGTATCAGGGATAAATACTGCTTTTCAGTATTAAAAAGTAAAACAAGAAGAAAAAATGCAAAAACCAAAGTACTCTCCATGACAAGTTACTATGCCCACTCAAATGTTAAGACTTACCAAGTATCATACAAACTTACATACCATGTTTCCCTTATAACATTTTCTCCTCGTATTTCGTCCCAACTACCAATTTCTAGATACTCATACCTTCTTTGTTTGTTAACTTGAATTCTACAGTCCTGATTTTCCCACTGTGAAGAGGAACTCTTAGATAAACTCAGTGCTAAACTCAACCATCGATTTAAATGCCAGATAATAGATTGTTTTGCTGCTTCCTGTGGCCTTTTATTTCCTCCCTTTTGATTAGAAATGCCTTATTAGGCTAATTAAGTACTGTGAAGCTTAAGTGAAAGATTTCTTAGAAGTGCACGTTTCTGCTAGTACTTCAACAAGAGAAAAATATGATGACAAAAACACAGCACACCGACAAGTAATCTGAAAAAGGAATAAAAAAATAATATAAAATACTTTGCTCTTGCTTCAAATCCTGAACTTTAACCACATCTGACTCCATATATGTAGAAAACAGACTGACAGCTGTCACACAATTTTACCTTGCTATTATTATTGTAATATATAACCTACCTCTGTGCTCAGGTCCAACCAGGCCATCCTAAATCCAGAGCTCTATTAAAGAAGAAAAAAGCAGCCCAACTGGGTTTCTATCCAAGTTCAGTACCTTTAAATTATTAAATTAGCCCTTTAGTGGGTAATCAAGTAAATGGCTGAAACAGTAAAAACCAAGCCATAAACTAAAGCAGCCCTCAAGCTCTGAGAAAGAACTGCAATATCTCAGCTGCCTACAAATTAGCACAAAGAAGAAAGAATTTACCCTAATGATTTCTTCACTTCACCTGTTTGCTGAATGTAAAGCTCATTATCCAGGCTTCTGCTTATCTGCTCCAGCCAATCTTAAGGCTAAATTACACAGCTGTTGGGGGCCAAAGCAGACCTTGTTAGGTGGTCTCTATTTGATCAGATGATGAGTAAGTTAACCAACCTGAGAGAAGTAATTTATACTAAATAAAGCTACTGTATGCACTTTAGAAGTTCACTTCTGAATTTCTCTTCCCTCTCCTGAACTCTAGTCCAGTAATTTTCAGTGAACAAATCCTTAAAGGCATCAATGAAAATATAAAATATTAATCAATCTTTTGAAATAGGGATAAAGTGTTTGTTATGAAGATAAGTTCATCTTCATTCTAATTCATATACCTTAAGCATAGGTTTGAAGAATTCTGAGCCTATAAATACTTAGTCTCCAAACATCAGTCTGTGAATAATGGTGCAATCCCAGCCAAGCTACTTGATCATTTTATACTCCATGCAGCAATGAGAATAGAAAGGAGTTGCATTACATATACTTTACCAGATTATGTGTTAGAGAGTCCTCAAGTGTACTACATGAGATAAAACTTTGGCACTATTTAGATTTTAATTCTACTTAAGTAGAACTTTAGTGTAAGTTGGAAAGTGAATGAGTAACCTTACTTAAGCACGTTTGACTGTTTCATGTAAAAGTATCATACACTTCCTATTATGTGAAGAACAGAAATTCTCCACTCAAAGTTTTTTTAATATTCTGTAGCTCATAAATGCATTTTGACACTTTTCATCTCTGTGATATTTAGCATTCCTCTTCTACTATTTATTGGTGATAAAAACAGGGTTTTTTTTCCTTTTGAGCTCACCTTTTTCCACACTACCTATAATTTAGCAGTGGTTTGATGAAAGATACTGCTGTTCTTATTAATCCCTGTCTTTCCTTACAAGTAATCTCATTTATATTTCTTTGTAAGATAACACCAGCTGCCCACAGTCACCCTTTACTTGAACAGGATTTAGTGGCATATGACATAGAAAAAGAGATTACTTCATACTACTACACAATTACTTAAAAATATATTTACATGTCAGCAACATTGCTGTTTTTTTCATAAAAAGAGAAAATTTGATTTAATTGATTAGGAGGACATCCTATGACTTGTTGGGAACTTTTATATTCTGCATGTTTTACACCTAGTTTTCCTCCGTATGGAGAATTTATATTGCTGTATTCTCCCTTCCCCTTGTTTAAATTACTTTATATCTCACTCTTAAAAGAAGTAGCCATTTGTTTCAAAAAGGCTATTGAAACACAATAAAGACATTCATCACCTCTTTCTGTTGAAATAAAAATCATGCTAATGCTTGAATATGCAAGTTTAGTTTTGGAAAGTACCACAGCAAGAACACTTTGATAAATATTTAAAAA